>CM054161.1:22812608-22836760 GCA_028751875.1 Rapana venosa | reverse complement strand
GAGAAACCAAAACATCAGAACCCACAAAAAAGGTCAACTCTAAAAAGGCCTCTTCACATCCATTCCCCTGTACAGCAGTGAAGCAGGGAACATTTACGCCGATTTAGAACGACGCTTTCCCAAGCCTTTGAGTGAAGTGCCCAGGCGGATCCAAAACACACCTACAGAACGAAAAAACCAATGACTAACGTCGGGCACAGATCAAAGGCACTGGCCGGCAAACAAAACCTTTGCTAAAAGCAAACGAGGGAAATTTGAAGGGGTTTTGGGCCCAAACACAAAAAGGGGCATAACAGCCTTCAAAGACAGCCTTTGCGGGGAAATTGGGGAAGGGAGAAAGGGAAAGGCGGGGAACCCCACGCAAAAGCTGGATATCCAACATCAAGGAGGGGGACCGGCCCACTGTCCCAAAGGGCCTCCAAAAAAACCAGCCCAAGAAAAGAACCATTTGGCGGTCCCCCTTGCAGCGTCCTTTGGGGTACCCCAAGGGTTGTCCCGCCCAAAGGGGATGAGTGAGGAGGGGGATAAAAATTTCAGCAACCAACGCACCTTTACGGAAAAACCCTATGTTTAATTTGTTTGGTTTTTTGGTGCGATTGCATCTTAAAATCTTTGAAAACCACTTTTTTGTTTTTTGTGAAACATTTAGCTCTTTTGGTCTAAAACACTTTGCCCATACTGACCCCAAAACCCAAAAAACTTAACTCAAAAGTAAGAAAAAAAATTAATTAATTGCTTTTTTTTTGTTTTGCTACAGTATAAAAGCGTAAATCTACCACAGGTAACTCTTAGCCCATTAATAGATACTCACTGATCATTTAAAGCACTGTCTTTGCAAAGGGCAATACCCCTTTTTTATATTTTCCCCTTTTTTGTTGAGTCAATTTTCCCACAGGAAAAAGCTTTGTGGTGTTTTTTTTGGTGGGTGGAATTTTTGGGGCGCTTTTTATCATCGTAGTCATCCTGAAGACTTTTTGAACTCCCCCTTCTATTTTGTGGCATCTGTTAGAGTTTTGCAAAATTAATGAGCAAATGATTTAGCTAGGCTAATGAAAAGGAAACAACACCCACTGTTTTTTTAATTTTTTAAATGCCAACCTTCTTTAAAAAGACTGATGGACAAATGAACAGGCTCCTGCTGTTATTAAAACAGAGCCCAATGCAATTGATGCAGGAGCTCCAATTCCAGTACCAAGAAAAGCAATGCCCTTTTTCCGGGCGGGGCTGTAGACAGAGTTGCGTACCGTAGTAATAAAAACTCAACACAGAAAATTTGCCATCTGAAACCTACGCCTGCATTTTGTATATTTTGCTATTTTTCCCAAATTTTTCATTGTTATTTAAAAATGATCTTGTTTTTTTTAATTAATTGTTTTATAATTATTTTTAACAAGTATGTTACCTTTTGAAATGTTAGTTGTTTATCTTTATGACTTTTTAAATTTTGGTTGTTTTTTTTCTTGGCTCTTTTCTTGTTTCTTGTTGTTGTTGTCGTCAAATTTTTTTCTTTTTTTTTCATCTTTGTTGGTTTGGTTTTTTTCCCTTTTCTTTTGTTTTTTTGTTTTTTTTTTGGTTTAAAGGGTTTTTGGGGGTGGGGGTGGGGGAAATTTTTTTGGTTTTTTTTTATTTGCTTTCTTTGGGGGGGGGGGGGGGGGGGGGGGGGGGGGGGGGGGGGGGGGGGTTGGGGGGGGGGGGGGGAAACTGTTTAAAAGGGTTATTTCCCCCTTTTTTTTTATTGTGAGACTGGGATAAAATATTTGGGGGTTTTTAATTTTTAAGATGTATCCCCCAAAAGGGCGGGGGGCTGGATGTAAAAAAAACACATGTGTGCTTTTTTCTTATCCCCGAAAAAAAAATTTGGGCATTGTCATTGTCATTTTCAATTTTCCCAATGTCCCTGGGTTTCATCCCGTGTAATGTTTTGTCCCAAAAGAAAGGCATTTGCATTATCAATTTAAAAAATTTCAGGATCTGGTGCACTGGGGGAAATTTAGGATATTTTAAACGGTTTGGGCATCTTCTTCTTAAACTGTTTTAAAAAAAAAGTGGGGTAAATTTTATTTGGTTTAAATTTATTCTTAATCTTGAATTGATTTTTCACAGTACAAAAAATCTGTGTAATGGGCCCGCAACGAGGCAAAGTGGTGTAGATTGAAGGGGTGCTAATTTTTCCCTGTGGTGGGTTTTAGGGGCAAGTTTTACTTTATTACTGGGAAAAAATTTCCCTTTAATGTCTTGTCCCCCCCCTGCTGTTCCAATAGCAATAAACAAATCTTAGGGGATCAAAGTGGAGGTCCTTCCAGTTAATGAGTAAACCCATCCATGAACCAAGAAGTAGCTCTGTCTTCTCTTGCAACCATAACACACAACAATGTGTACAGATCTCCAGAGACAGTAGAAAGGAAAGCAAAGCAATGTGGTTGATGGTTTTAGTCACTGATTCCTTTTCTATGAATCCAGTAACATGTCTTATCTGTAATGCTATTATCTCTAATTCATTTCTGCTGGCTGATTGATATGCTAGTGCTAGTTACTGTCCAGCATTTATGGCTTTACGGAAGTTCTGTAGGGTGCAATAGGAGAGTGTATAGACTAATAAAACTCAAACTTGATCTGCCAGTGCTTGGTTTGAAGTAACCATTTATTAGCTTTAGGTGTTTCTCATGTAAATAAAATCATCTGCGAATGTTTCAGCTTCACATTATCAACTGTTCAAGTTGAGGAAACTGAGGATTCTTATACTTCTCTAACTGCTGTGCCTTGTATATCATCAATTGTGTACTCAAAAGCATAAACTTCACCAATCTCCCATCCTTCTCAAACTCTTATACATCACCAAATCTTTAAGCTCATAGTAGGGCAAGTTTTTTAGGCCCTCTTATTACAGGACCGCGTGACATGGTTTTTATTAGTATGATGTATATAGTATGTATATTATTATATTTATTTCTAATGTTCAAAAATAATTTTTTACAGTCAACTGTTCTTTGTGCTGCGTCTTTGATTGTTATCAGAGTGTTTCATGGAGAGCCTTTTCTTCCTAGCTCATTGAATGAGAGAAGTGTAGTAAAGCTAACAGGCTGTTTCCACAGAACATTGCTCTGCTGGTGGAAGGATGCTTAGTAGATCACAAGGACTGATGATGAAAAGCCTTGTCACCACTTGGTTTGTTGTGGTTGTTTTTAAACTGAGACAGGTGGCACAAAAAGCAAAGAGTTTTACTTGCCATGTTTAGTGGGTTCTTTCACCAACATGGGGTATTTCCTTGCCATAACATCAATGCCCAGTAAATTCCGGGCAATGTCAAACCCAAGCATTTCTGCAGATATGATTGGCATTATAAAATATGAAGATGACTGTAAAGTGACTCTTAGACTAGCTTGGTTGAGTTTTGCAGAGATGCCAGCTGGGCGAAAGAGCTCCTTTTCCAGTGTGCAGAAATGTAATAACCTTTTTGCGCAATAAAATCAATCATCCTTTGTTTCAGTTCTAGGATCTTCTACTCGAATCCAGCCATTGTATCCTCAATGTTTGTCCATGATACTGTGTAGAAGACCTCATGCAAAGCAACTGTTTTATGTTGACAGCGGTTGTCAATAGGAATGGCTAGTTTAACAGGTACACCTGACTGGATGTTTGTTAGTGTTATAAACATTTTATCTAATATAGAATAATAATGTATAAATAAAATAAACATGCAAAATATGAGGCTGGATCTCACTATAACCCAAAGACTATTACCTTTTAATAAGGTAGATCTTGCTGTTTCAGAGACATTATCTTCGAAGTAAAAGTTCCCAACCCTCTGAAATCATACTTTAAACCCCCATTAAAGATGATGCCACTGCAAAAGCATGTTGTCTCATCCTATACAGTTTTTGCCAAAACCAACTTAAACTTTGCTATTCACTGTGCAACTACAGGCTGTGGTGTGTCATATGCTGACCCCATGAACCATCCAAAACCAGTTAGTAAATATCTGTTACAGTTTTTTCCCCCCCATGTGTACTATCAGATTAGGCGTGTGGTATCTGAGCTGCAGGACCCACTGCCCACTTATAGTAACTTCAATCCGTTTAATAAAGAATTAACATGAAGGCGTATGAGAGGCTGTGCAGAGTTTAAATTGATTCTAAGACTGCATACAGACCAACAGCAGGACACAAATCATGGAAAGGGGACTCGGTATTTGTTTGGTGAGCACAGTCGGTATAACTAGGACTGGTGGCCCTCCAAATACATCTTAAACAAGCAGGTCCAAGAGTTGTTCTTGAATCAATAAGCAAAGCACAAGAATGCATGGGACCACTTCACTATCTTGATAAGAGAGTGAAGGGTTTAACAAGACCAGGAATAGAGAGGATAATAACTCTGTTGCCCCTATGTGTGGTTGTTTGCTTGGTGCAATAGGCACAGACAGGACAAGCATTATTGGTGGCTTGGGTTTTTGATACAACAGAAGCCTTTCTAGCAAATCTTGAATGAACATATTAACTCACTGTTGATCAAGGCCATCAAACATTAAACATTATCAAGATGTTCTTCACTAAGCAGGTCTAAGGCAGACTTATGCGATAGTGCAATGGTTTTATACTATGCTGCCTTCCCAACATGCAGTACATAATAATTATCGGAATAATTACAAACTACAACCACAATATTCTTATAGCTGGAGATGATGTGCAGCTTGGCAAAAATGAAAGCGTAAATAAAACACCAGCAGCAGTAGTATCAGTAGTACCAGCAGATACAGTACCAACAACAACAACAACAAGGGAAAGAACTCCTGCCATCTCAGAGCAAATAAAAAAAGTTATTCCCCTTGCAAAAGACAATCACTCCAATGAGATGATTGCTTTAACAACTATACTTGTTTTAAGCGGCATAGCTTATCTTTATCTTAGAAAATAAAACACTAACAACTAATACAAGTAGGGTCCAAACATTCTCAGCAATAAATCCCACAACTTTTCCTGCAGTTGATAGCAGCAGCTAATCACTGAGCCAATTATACCAGGAAGTGTTTGCCAACTTGTAGGCTAATATTTTTAATAGGTCTGCTAAGTGGCCCAGTTGTTTCTTAACCCAGCCTGTGCCTGTGAGTGGGGAAGGTGGTGGTGGTGGTGGTGGTAGTGTGCCTTGATCTGTCAGTGCATACACAAGTGTGCTTATAGCCAAACCCAATGCTGTAATTATACTGACAAGTGTTATGCCTTGCTTGGGAAACAGTGTAGGGATTCTTTTGCCAGTGTTGTGTTTTCATAAAGAATGCCGTGGATTGTGTCTTTTATTCTGCTAACCTGAGATTGTAGTTGCTGTCTGTTATTGTTTAAAACCTCTAATCTTGCTTGGCATTCATCTTGCAGATTTTTTAGAGGCTGTGTGATTCTTTCTTTTACCTCTGGTTCAAAATTTGCATGTCTGCTTCTGTAAGCTTCTTCTTTTCTAGTTCTATTTGTGAGTCTAAATCACCTAGTTTTGCTAAATTATTTATCAGTTGGATTCTAATACTCTGTAGTGCTTGATTGAGCCCCATTATTTCTCGCATGGGTAGGGGTTGATAATTTATTGTTTTCAGTGCTGTGTCTTCCTCTACTTGTGTGAAGCTAGTTTCCAACTGTAGAATAATTTCAGTTGTTGTGTTTGCCCACTGTGCTAAGTCTTGAAGTGGTACACTTTCAATGTTTGTTGGTAGGTTTTGTTCAGCATTTTGTAGTTGTGCAACAGCTAGTGTGGGTATTTTGTTGTCGTGCATCACTAATACCAAGTGTTCTCTGCATAGGCCAAACTTAGTCCTCTGCTTGAGTGTTATTTTTTGCTAAAAACTGATGAGGTTTACTTTTCCTTTGTTAATGAACCTTTTGTTCCTGTGGCAGTTACAGTACAGATTGTCTTTGTTGTCCATATCATAGTCAGTATGGTCTAGTACTTCAGTGTTGGTTGTCCCAAACTTGTGTGATAATCTTTAACCCTGTTTTCTAATAATTCTCTTCTGAGTGAATGCAAGGGTGCTATTGCTGCTGCTGCTTCACTCATATCATCAGCTGGCTTAGACACATCATCTATATCAATATCATAGACTTCCATTATTCTATTATTGTTTTTTTTATTTTGCTACTAATAGAAAAAAGATGGAGCAACAAACATTTGGTACAATCCTTGATCCATACAGATGTTTAAAAGATCCCTTAGGCATAAAAGGAAACAGACAGACAATCGTTATTATTACGAACAACCCCTCCACTATTGATGAAAATAAGATTTTGACTGTAAGGTTTCCTAATTTAGGAAAAGATGATGTCATTGTTCCAGGCACAACTAGGCTTGCTTTTCAGATCAGAACTAGAGTCTGGAGATATCCAAACAGAAGTGGGTGGTAGCAAACTTAGAGGAAGGGCTATTAAACAAAAGATTGTGTCAGGTAGAAGGCGAAAGTGCTATCACTAAACAATGCAGACAATATTCTGATCTATACTGATTTTATGGTTGACAAAGTAAAAAAGAGATGATCTTAATTATCCAAGGCATACAGGATGGGATGAAGACTAAAACAAAAAATATACTGCGAAAGGGAAACAAGAAAAAAGATGCTGCCATAGCAAGAGCTTATGGTAACAGGTTTTGTATTCCTCTTGACTTTGAACTGCTCAGCTCTCACATGCCTTACTATCAGGGCACACTCAGAGACAGACTGTCATATGAGCTAATGTTTAATGACAGTGCTCTTGTTATTACATCCAGTGACCCTGAGCAAAAGTACAAAATACTAGTAATAACTTAAGAGTATGATGTTGTCATTCACCATGAGCTTTTGCACGCTTGATTGCACAGCAAATCAGTCAAGGCTTGCTATCATTATGAAAGAGTGCTCAACCATAGCAATTAATGAAGAGTACAGCAGATACTGTGTGAACATAAATCTGACACTCTGGGCAAGATCATTAAAGGAATATTAATGCTGTTTAAGAACCACCGGCCCTTATTTCCGGGGGAGATCAAGTGAGGAGGTTTATTATATCCCCCTATTAAACATTTGTCATGTACTATAGAGGGGTATCCAAATCAAGTCTACGCTTCAGGTTATTTACTATATCAACACTTTGATGATGTAAGAAATACTTTGCTGCTGGACAACTCAATGGAATCCCACTATGGTCTTACAAGCAAATCTTTACATCTCATGATGTAAGGCTTTCATGAATAGTTACATCTAAATATGGCGTTGTGGGTGACTTAAGGTCGAAAGATGATGATAGGCTGCATGGTTCAGGAAGACACATTGAAAACGGCTCAGAAGGAATAACTATTCAAATAGAGAAAGAGAAAGAAAATGATGAGCCCATAAAAATATATCTATTTGTAGTGATGGATGCACAGCTCAACATAGAAGGAAACAGACTAAAAGAAGTTGTTTACTAATGGACCAGCTAAGTTTTCTACCAAAAGAAGCACACTGCTCTCTAATATGCGGGCAGACTGGCTGTGGCAAGACTGTATTTGTTTTAGATTTATTACAAACAGTGTACAAAAATCATTTCGAGTTCATTGTTATATTCTGTCCAACACTCATCATCATCATCAGTCCCGTGACCTTGGCGGTCGTGGGGGAGACACGAAAGACGATGCCGTGGTAAGCCTCTTCCATCCATCTTGGTCCTCGGCTCTGCGCAGTAGCGCCGAGTCATTCATCCTTGTCCATTCTCTGATGTTCTCCATCCATGACTTATTCTGTCTTCCCCTCTTTCTGCCACCTTCCAGTGTTCCCTGCAGTACTGTTTTTGGCAGAGTGTTGTGGCGGGTGACGTGGCCGAACCATGTCAGCTTTTTCTTCTTGACGATGGTGAGAAGGGGTTCCTGTGGACCTGCCAGCCGTGTTATTTGACTCTTGACAAATTCGTTGGTCTTTCGTTCTCTCCAGGATATGCCCAGTAGTTTTCTATGACATTTTGTTTCAAATGACTGGATTCGCTTTGCTGTTTCAGCAGTCAATGTCCAGGTTTCACTTCCGTACAGCAGGATAGTCTGAATTAGGGCTTTGTAGAGCTTTATTTTGATTGGGAAACTGATCTCTTTACTTTTCCATATGGTGGTGAGTTTTGTCATGGAAGATGTTGCCATGGCTATTCTGACTTTGATTTCTGTCGTCGATCGCCCGTCCTTTGTGAGTGTAGCGCCAAGGTATTTAAAAGCGTCTACCTCCTCCAGTTGCTGGCCGTTCATGTAAATTTTAGCAGTGGCGTTGCTCGTGCTGTTCACAAGAACTTTACTTTTCTCCGAGCTCACCTCCATCCCATATGCTCCAGCTCTGTTCTCAAGTCTGGTCGTAAGATCTTGCAGCTCTGTGTTACTTCCGCCCATGAGGTCAATGTCATCGGCAAACCGTAAGTTGTTGAGGGGTCTGCCGCCAATGGAGATGGTAGGGTGGAAGTCATGGAGGGTCTCTCTCATGATGTTTTCCAAGAACAGATTGAACAGGACTGGAGATAACAGGCATCCTTGTCGGACCCCAACTGTGGTTTTGAAGTAGTCTCCGACCTGATTGTTCAGAAGGACTGCACTGCTTGCAGTGTTGTATAGTGCTTGAATGGTTTGCACTAGTCCTTCTTCAATGCCAAACATTCTGAGGACCTGCCACAGGCCTTCGTGCCATACTCTGTCAAAAGCCTTCTTGAAGTCGATGAAGTTGTGGAACAGGTCTCTCTGATGTTGAAGATGTTTTTCCATCATGATGTGGCAGTTAAAAATCTGTTCGATTGTGCTCCTGCCTGCCCTGAACCCAGCTTGTTCCTCTGCAAGGTGTTCTTCTGCCTCCTTCTTGAGTCGATTCAAATAACTTTGAGCATGATCTTGCTGGCGTGGCTGATGAGGCTGATTGTTCTATAGTTTTGGCATTGGCGTAAATTCCCCTTCTTGGGCAGGGGTATGATGAGTGATTGTGTCCATTCTGTTGGCCACTGTTTTGTCTCCCAAATCTTCTGACAGATAGTTGTAACATATGTGATGACTGTTTCGCCACCATGCTTGAGCAGCTCTGCTGGTATATTGTCTGCTCCAACACTAAACAACAATAAATCATACAGAGAGAGAAAATTTATTTGGACAGTTGAGAATATAATTATTGCTAATCCCTCTGACAGGCTAAGTGAGTGTTTAGAATACTATTATAACTTGTTTGAAAATACAGTAACACTATTTCTTATAGATGACTGCTCAGCCGAGCGTGACATTGTTAAGAAAAGGAATAGTTTGTCTAAGCTTGCTTTCTGTGGGAGACATGCAGATATCTGTTTGGTTGCTGACACACAAATTTAATAGCATATTAAAAGATTACTGTGAACAAATCAAAGTTGTATTTTTCGCATGAAAGACAGAGATGGATTTAATAATTGCCTTCGGGAGAATGATGTTATTACAGACAAACAAGAAAGAGAAAGAATAAAACTAAAACTGAGAAGCTCAAAACACGTCAAGCTAATTCTTAAAACAGACCAACCAACAAGATACTGTATTGTGTGAAACCCAATAGCTTATTTTTTAAACACACACAAGAACATACAGGCAGACACACTAAATTTTTTAAACACACACAAAACAAAACATACACACACACTCTCACACACAAACACACATAATAAGAAGCAGCTGTAGGCCTACTGCCAACTGTGTTGTATTGGCAACATGCCAAAATCTATTTTTAATACACATATTCAGCTTTGTTGGGCTTGCACAAAGGGGGCGTGGCTAAGTATTGCACCATCAGAAAGGAGGGTTTATATTGATTAATTTTCAGTCTGCTATCTCCCTTCAGGGCAGCCCAATGGGGAAGTTGGAATGAAATAGACAGGACATGCAGGCAGTGCCTTCAGGTAGGGGTTCAAACCCGTGTAGCAGTAGCTACAGGTCCTATGTTTATGTGTTGTGTGTACTATGTTTGTGCTGTTAAGTGTTTGTGTGTATTATGTCCTGTTTGTACTATGTTGTGTTGTGCGTATGTGTATTATGTTGTCCTGTTATGTGTAGTGATTACAAGTGGTGTGTGACTGCCTGTGTTGGCACTCCAACAGTCGTGAATGCTGGATATCTTCTCGCTACCCAAAGCTCCATTGCAGTGTCCTCCAAAATTGCTCTCCTTCTGTAATGGAGCTGGGTAGCAGAGAAGATTTTGCACTTTTTTACTCTGATAAAAATTCAGCTAAAAACTTCAGCACTGCATAAATTCCCATAATTGTATAGTTTTACCCACTAGAAATAAGATATAAGAGATAGGGAAAACAGGCATTCAAGGTAAACTGCTACTTCAACTTACCTAGTTTTTATATAAAACATGGCAACTTTTGGCTCATGAGGCGAAGATGAATGAGCCAAAGTTGCGGGGTTTTATATAAAAACTAGGTAAGTTGAGGAGTAGTTGAGCTTGAATGCCTGTTTTCCCTATCTCTCACTCTACTCGACTTATCGGCAACCTTCGACACTATAGACCACTGAATTCTTCTCTACTGTCTTCAAAAAACGTTTGGTGTTACTGGCACAGCCCTCACCTGGTTTAATTCATACCTTACTGACCGATTCCAGACAGTTGCAGTAAACAAGATTCAATCAATACCTGCCAAACTGAAATGCTGAGTCTCAAAGGGATCAGTTCTAGGCCCTGTTCTGTTCATTCTTTACACTGCCCCACTGTCTCATATAATAAAACATCATCAAATCAACCATCAATTTTATGCAGATGACTCTCAGATCCAAAGCAGTGTTACTCCTGAAAATCTGCCTTCCCTCCTGGCAAATATGGCCCACTGCTTTGAAGATATTCAAAACTGGATGACACAAAACAAATTACAGCTAAATGCAGATAAAACCAAAGCCAAGCTCCTAGGGACCAAGCACAAACTCTCTTCCATTACAACACCTTCAATAGAACTTGGCAATGCATCAGTCCCTCTATCCACTGCTGAGAAGTATCTAGGTGTTGTTATTGACAACACACTCTCTATGCAAAAATTAATCACCCAGACCTGTCAGTCATGCTACTGTGTGTATTAGTGCAATTCGAAAGTACCTGTCCACTGATGCAACATCCAAACTTGTCACTTCTCTCATTCTTTCACGTCTGGACTATTGCAATTCCCTTCTGGCTGGTCTGCCAGCATCATCTATCCACTCCCTTCAACATATACAAAAGTCCGCAGCTCAACTAGTTCTCAGAAAGAAAAAATCTGAGCACATTACCCCCCTCTTTCAATCTCTCCACTGGCTGCCTGTGCCACAAAGAGTAGATTATAAGATCAGTACCCTCTGTTACAAATGTATCCACAAAACTGTACCCTCCTACCTCTGTGAAAGTCTTAACCTGTACACTCCTTCACGTTCCCTCTCTGCTGCAGATACCTTGTGCCTACGAATACCTAGAATCAACCAATCTACCCTTGGCCCCCCTCTTTCTCTATTTCTGTCCATGGACCTGAGCTCCCTCTCTCTCTCTCCTCGCCACCTAGCTATGACACTTTTAAATCCAGCCTCAAGACATATTTATTTCAAACCTAAGATTTTCCCCCTCCTGTTTCATATCAGAACTATCCCACCTTCACTAACCCTGTCCTATCACCTTGCTAAAAGTATATGACCTGTATGAGTGTGTGTGTGTGTGTGTGTGTGTGTGTGTGTGTGTGCTTTTGAAAAACATTTGACTTTTGAAATTTTATTTCATAGATTTGGTCTGCAGCTACCATGTTTGCAATATCTGTTTGTTAAAAGGAAAAAGGTAAAGGAGTCCCATAACCTATAAGGTCGTAGGGGAGCGAGGCTTCAGAGACCTCACTTCTCTAGGGCCAAAATATTGAGGGCAGAGCCCATCTCCTCTCCCTCCCTGCTTTACCTTCCCTGACGTGACCCTAAAGAGGGCAGGTACCCATTTACAGCTGGGTGAACTGGAGGAACTGTACTGAAGCCAAGGCGCACAAATGGTCACCCATCAAACTGGTAACCAGCTTGATGTTGTTTAACTTGGCTGGGGGAAAGCAAGTGCTCCGACCACTGAGCTATCCTGTCCCCAAGTTTGTTAAACTATTGATTATTTGTCAGTGGTTGTATGACTGTGTAAGATTAGGTTTGATGCATGCCCTTTGATTTGTCTTTGCAAGATATAGGGCTATATAAGTTCCATTTATTATTATTATTATTTATTATTATTATTGTTTCCTTGGTATTTGTCTTATCATACATGTTATAACAATTTTCGGTTTTATGTCATAAAAATGCCTGGGCATGTGTTCGAATGTTTCCAGTGTGTGTGTGTGTGTGTGTGTGTGTGTAAGTTTGTGTAAGTTTGTGATGGGTGGGCATACTGGTGGCCTGTGAAAGTTTGTCATTTTACTTGGGTGAATATAATTATAATTGGCTGAGGTATTGCTCCATTTAGGGGTGCTTTTTAGATAATGGTGGGTACATGCTGATGTTGGATAGGCTACTGTTTTGTGGTATATTTCGATGATATTATGTTTACATGTCTAATCTGTTAATGTATGGCTTGTAACCTTCGGGAATTTCTCTTTCTCTAAGGTAATAAAGTGTCATCCTTAGGATGAGACTATAAACAAGAGGCCGTGTGTGAAAGCATGCAGAACATCTTGCCCACACACGTTAAATCCTGTTCCCTTTTCGAAAGAGTAGGCAATTGTGTGCCAGTGGGAACAGATGACAAAATTTACAAAACTGCATACACAACGAGACTGGTGTAAAAAAAAAAAAGCACATGAGTGCTTATTCCATTATCCTGATATAAAAAAAATCATGTCATCTGAGTGATTTGATTTGTTGCTTTACAAGATTCAGCCCTATATAAATTCCATACTTATTATTATTATTATTATTATTATTATTAATTGAATTGAAAGCTCCTACTCCCCCCCTTCCTTATAATGTAGCCAATCAGTCAGGCAGATAATATACTGATAGTTCTTGCTTATTTCCTGTATACCTCCACATGAGAAACCTTGGGCAGCCTACTGCCAGTTCCTGCCTTGCCACTTTACTGTCCAGACATGTTATCATATTGACTCTGCTGCGCCCGCAATGCCCATCACTATCAGGAATCTGAGCATTAGCTATAACATAGTTCTAGTCCTAGCCTTTCTTGGTTTCTTTTGAATTGTGTTAAAAACTGTTTTCCTTTTATCATCACCTGGTTTTTGTAGTGCTGGTGAAATACTATGTATTGTGGATAAGTGTTCCCAACAACAACAAAAATGGAGATCTTCGCTGCTGATTACTCTAGTGACCAGGAATTGGTGATGGATCTGTCTAATGAAGAACCACAAGCTGCCATTTCTACTGAAAGGGAACCATCTCTCGAGATATTTTGACAACAATCCAAAATCTTTCCAGAAGAATGGATAATTTTGAAAGAAGCGCACTGCACTCCAGGAAGAGAAAAATGAGTGCTGACTCAGACAAAGAACCCCTTGTGGGGAAAATGAAGTGAAAAGAAAGAAGGCAGGCAGTGATTCAAAAACTGTCAAAGTCAGTGAGAGTGTTTCTGATGAGAGGGCAGAGGAACTGGAAAAAGAACTGAGGGCAGAAACTACAGAGGATGAAGATAAAGATGAGGACACTTTCGCCAAAATGGCATCATCCTTTGATGACAATGAGGAAAAAGGGCCACCCATTTCTGAAAAACTGGCAAAGCTGCTTGAGTCTAGATTTGGATCTTAACTTCCAAACAGAAAACTGAGGGAAAAACTTACCAAGTTCCCTATTCCCGAAAACTGTTCTTACCTGGGCATTTCCCAAACAAACCAGGGAGGGTTTTTTTCTGTTCTCAAGCCCTTCTAAAGAAAGACAGATATCAACCCTGTTAGAATCTGCCATAGGGATAACGCTCTGCACTGACCGACTTCTGAAGGTAAGAAATACCATCTCAGGGCAGGATGCAGCTGAAGTAAGCAGTGAACTGACCAGATGCATAGCTCATCTTTCAGACGCCCTAGCCCTCACAGGTCATGCCATCCATAACCTGTCCCAGAAACAGAGAAAATGCACTGACCCTGTGAACTCGCTGGCGTATTATGTGCACCACACATTGCCCTGACACCAGAACTACTGTAGGGTTTCATAAAGCATTAAAAGAAGTACTAGAGTCCCAGAAACTCAGCCAGAACATGCGTGGCCAGCAAAAGGGAACCATGTGGCAGCACAACAACACCAGCTCTTTTTTAGGCCCGAAACTGTGGAGGCAGGGGCAGACAAACAATGTGTTTAGGAAGAAAGGTAAGAAAAACAGCCACCGGCAGTAACTCATCCCTGACTTAACTGTCCCTCCCTTCTGGAAACAAGGTTAGTGAATTTGAACTTTGCTTGCCCTCTCTGTGTGCTTATCTTAAAGGGAAGCATGAAAAATTTTCAGCAGGAAGCATTAAGGAAAAGTTGTCACTCCCGTGTATTAACTTCTGACCCTGATGTACTTGAAACAGTTGAAGGATTTAAAATCCCTTTTGATGATTGCCCAGAAGATATCAAGCAAAGTTCGCAAAGGCCATTTAACAAGCAGGAAAATTATGCTATTGACTCTAATATAGAAAACCTGTTGAACAAAGGTGTGATTAAAGAATCCTTGCCATAATCAGGACAAATTGTCTCACCTATCTTTGTTATGAAGAAAAAAGAAGGATCATTTAGAATGATTTTGAATTTGAAAGCTCTAAATGAAAAGGTGGGATGTAAGAAATTTAAGATGAAAACAATAGGTACAGCTTTGGATCTAGTGACTCAGAATTGTTGTTTTGCATCAATTGACCTGAGAGATGCCTATTATGTCATGGCAGTAGAGGAGACTTTTAAGAAATTCCTGAAATTCAGATGGAGAAAAAAACTATACTGTTTTCATGCAGCTGCTAGAGGACACAGTCTGATTCTTAGAAAAATCACAAAACTTATAAAACCTGTCCTAGCATGCTTACATGATATGGGTCACCTGATAACTTCATTCATTTGTGATAGTTTCATTGTGGAGAGACTGAAACAGAAGTTTTACAGTTTGTGACAGACAATAAAATTATTATCTAAACTATCTAGGATTTTATGTACATGAACAAACACATCTCACTTCATACCTGTGCAAGAAATCACATACCTGGGTTTCAAAATAAACTCCATAGATATGCCCATCATGCTGACAGATGAAGGAAACAAAACTGTTGTGTGCATACAAAGAATCATTTAGTCAGAAAAGTATTACCATGAGATCTCTGGCATCATGTATTGAACTAATGGTTTTTTGTTTTCTTGCTGTGCCAATGGGTCCTTTGTACTACAAAGCACTTAAACAAGACAGATGTTTCACACTTAAACTAAGTAAGGGAAACTGGGATAAGTCTGCAGTGTTATTGGCTGAAGGGAAAACAGAGCTAGAATGGTGGTGATAAACAAAAGGCTCCTATTCAGAGATCAGATCCCACTATTACTATGAAGACAGACAGCTCAGGTACTGTATGGGGTGCTTGGATTGTTGAGGCCAAAGCCCAAATACAAGGCTGGTGCAGTGAGAAAGACAAAGAAGGACATATAAACTCTTTGTAGCTACTAGCTGTCTTTTTTGGTCTCAAATCTTTGTTTGGTTTCAAATGTTTGTGGACCAACTGAATGTTCACATAAAAATCATGTCTGATAACACAAGCACAGTTGATTGTATCAACAACATGGGTTCTAACAGATCAAAACAGCTGAATGACGTCTCAGCAAATCTGGCATTGGTGTGAAAGCAGGAACATATGGCTCAGTGCTGCCCACATCCCTGGGCTTGATAACATTGAAGCTGACAGGCTGTCTAGACAGGGCCACATAGACACAGAATGGAAACTTGATTCACTGCTACTGTCTGAGGCTCTGAATCACTCACTCACTCATCCCTTGGTCGGGACGACCGTTGGGGTACCCGCACGGACGCTGCAAGTGGACCGCCAAATGGTTCTGTCCTGGGCTGTTTTCAGGAGGCTTGGTACAGTGAGGCCGGTCCACTCCTTGATGTTGGATATCCAGCTTTTGCGTGGTCGTCCCTGCCTCCTTGCTCCTTCCACCATTCCCTGCAGGACTGTCTTTGACAGGCTGTTATGCCTTGTTGTGTGGCCAAACCACTTCAGTTTCCTCCGTTTGAACTGTATCTAGCAATGGTTTCTTGTTTGCCAGCCATTGCCTCGATCTGCTGCCAGACGTAGTCATTGGTTTTGCGGTCTCTGTAGGTGATGTTTTAGGATCCGCCTGAGGCACTTCATCTCAAAGGCTTGAATGCGACGTTCTAAATCGGCAGTAAGTGTCCATGCTTCACAGCTGTACAAGGCAATGGATGTGACGAGTGCCTTGTAGAGTCTGACCTTAGTGTGGGTTCTGATGTTGTGGTTTCTCCACACTTTCGCCAGCTTAGTCATGGAGGAGAGTGCCACAGCAAGTCTGATCTTCACCTCTTGTGTGCTCGTGCCTTCTTTGGTGATGACTGCTCCAAGATACTTGAAAGTTTCCACCTCCTCTAGTGTCTCGCCACTCATCTTGATGCTGGTGGGAGTGGTCGGTGTGGTACTGTTCACTAGGATCTTGCTCTTTTCCATGCTGATCTCCATACCGTGGGCATTGGCTGATGTTTCCAGTCTGGTGGTGAGATCCTGGAGTTCTTCTTCACTGCGGCCCATGAGATCAATATCGTCTGCGAATCGAAGATTGCAGACTGGCCTTCCTCCTATTGTGATTGTGGTCTTGAAGCCAAGGAGGGCCTCCTGCATGATGTTCTCCAGGAACACGTTGAAAAGAACGGGCAGCCTTGTCGAACTCCAACTGAAGTCCGGAAGAACTCCCCGATTTCTCCCCCCATGAGGACTGCACTGTGGGAGCTGTCATACAGCGCCTGGATGACTTGAATCAGGTCCTCGTCGAAGCTATAGTCTCTCATGACTTGCCACAGAGCTTCTTGCCACACTCGATCGAAGGCCTTCTTGAAGTCAATGAAGTTGTTGTAGAGCTGTAGCTGATGTTGGAGATGCTTCTCTATGAGCATTCTGATGTTGAAGATCTGTTCGACAGTGCTTCGACCTGGTCTGAATCCTGCCTGTTCTTCTGATAGGATTTCTTCTGCTTGTGGTTTCAGTCTGTTCAAGGCAATGCGTAGCATAACTTTGCTTGGATGGCTTATCAGACTGATTGTTCTGTAATTTTGGCACTTCTTCAGGTCTCCCTTCTTTGGAAGTGGAACTATGATGGATTGGGTCCACTGTTCAGGCCACTCTTTGCTGGTCCAGATGCGTTGGCAGATGATTGTTAATGCCTTGATCATCTCTGGGCCTCCGTTCTTGATGAGCTCAGCCGGGATGTTGTCAATCCCTGGTGACTTGCCTCCTTTCAGGGATCTTACTGCTTCTTCTACCTCTTCCTCCAGCACCTGTGTGCTTTCAGGATCTGATGGTCTGGGATCTTGCTCGTGAAGTTTGTTCGGCTCTGAATAGTCTAGTTATAAAACCTGACATTGACTTATTTGCTTCTAGATTAAAATTTCAGCTTTCCAGATATGTCTTTCTTGCTTGACCCAGGAGCATGTGCTATTGACGCATTTAGCATGTATTGGGGGTAATGAGACTGTCTATTGCTAGTCCTCTTGTCAGCCAGAAACACTCTACTGACACAACCAAGTCAAAAGGAAAATCTTGAATCTGTTAGTCTGCAAAGTGTCAGGGATAGATTCAGAACACAAGGTTTTTTCTGAGGACACTACCAGTATTCTCATGTCCTCATGGCAACCTGCAAACAAAACAGATGTATGATGTGTACATACGAAAGTGGGAGAGGTACCATGTGAGCAACAGGTGGATTCAGTTTCACGCCTCTAGCCAGAGCTGTAAATTTTCTGGCATCTCTTTTGAAAGAGGGATATTCATTTAGGGCAATGGGCACCGTTGTTGCTAAGTTGTTTTCTCTGTAACTATGAAGGGGCTACATTTGGTCAACATGAACTTGTAAAAAGACTTATGAAGGGTGTTTTTGAAAGAAAACCACTACTACCAAAGTATCATCAAACTTGGGATGTAAATATTGTGCTAAAAATGCTAGAAATGTGGGTTCCAGTGGATAAACTTACGTTCAAAGAACTGACAATAAAACTTGTGATGTTAATTGCCATGCTGTCCGGTCAGAGGTGTCAAACTATTGCTGCACTTGACATGACAATATGCTACTAATGTGGGAAAAATGTGTCTATCTATCTATCTATCTGTCCCGTAGTCTGACGACCGTGGGGGCACCCTCAAAGACTTAACAACCAGTTCCCTCCATTCCTCTCTCTGTTCTGCCTTTCTCAGGGTTTTGTTGAGTTCTAGGCCTGTCCATTCGCTGATGTTATCCTCCCAGCTCTTCCTTGGTCTGCCTCTTCTTCTTCCTCCTTGGACAGTGCCTTGTAAAATTGTCTAAGTCCTTTGGATCTTGTGACATGCCCATACCATTTAAGTTTACGCTTTTTCACGATCGTTAGAAGGTTCTCATAGGGTCCAATGGTTTGCTGGATTCTGTTATGCACGCTTTCGTTGCTTATGTGGTCTTTGTAGGAGATGCCAAGGAGTCTCCAAAAGCATCTCATCTCCACCGCCTGTACTCTTCTCTCCAAATCTGCAGTCAGGGTCCATGATTCACAGGCATACAGAAATATGGATATGACAAGGGAGTGCATTAGTCTGATCTTGGAGATAAGTGAGATATTTTTATCTCTCCAGATGGTGTTTCCAGAGGGAAAACGCAAATGAGGACGACCCAAGAACACTTGGCGTCGGACTGTTGAAGCAGAGCTGAAGACCTTCCAACATACCTGGGGAACCATTCAGAAGCTGGCCCAGGACAGACAGGAGTGGAGAACATTTGTTGCTGCCCTACGTGCCAATTAGTCAGAAAGGCATTGATGATGATGATGATGAGATGGTGTTTAGTTTTGACAGTGCTGTTATTGTCTGTGCAGTCCTGCATACTACTTCTGGCTTGGATCCCTGGTCTGATACAATGGCTCCCAGGTACTTGAAGCTTTGAACTTTTTCCAGCTTCTGGTCATTAACCCTGATATCAGTGCTAATGCCGTTGGTGTTATTAGTTATCAGTTTGGTCTTCTCTGCACTGATTTCCATGCCGTATGTTTTGGAGGCCTTATTCAGGTGTTCTGTTAGGCTGGCAAGCTCTTTTTCTGATCCTGCTATTCCATCAATGTCATCTGAGAAGCGGAGGTTTGTGATCGTTCTGCCACCAATGCTGACTGATCCTTCATGATGTTCCAGTGCATCAGCCATGATTCTCTCAAGGAAGATGTTGAAAAGAGTGGGTGAGAGTAGACAGCCCTGTCTTACTCCAACTGTTGTTCGAAACCATTCTCCAATGTTGTTGTTGTAGTACACTGCACTGGTGGCCTCCCTGTACAGCCGTTTGATGACTCTGATCAGGTTTGCATTGATGCTGTACAAATTCATGGTTGCCCACAAAGCTGCATGCCACACCCTGTCAAATGCCTTCTTAAAATCGATAAATACATGGTAAAGGTCTTGTTGATGTTGAAGGTATCGCTCACATAGTATTCTGAGGTTGAATATCTGTTCTGTTGTGCTGTGCCATGCTCTGAAACCTGCTTGTTCCTCAGCAATGATGGTCTCTGCTTGTGGCTTCAGTCTATTCAATACTATCTGCAGCATGACCTTGCTTGGGTGGCATATGAGGCTGATTGTGCGGTAATTATGGCATTGTTGTAGATTTCCTTTCTTGGGGAGGGTAATGATGAGTGATTGTGTCCATGGTGTTGGCCATTTTCCTGTCTGCCAGATCTTGTTGCAGATTCTAAGTAGGGCGCTGATCATGGCTTCCCCTCCAGCTTGAACCAACTCAGCTGGAATGTTGTCAGCCCCTGCTGACTTCCCCTTTTTCAGTGATCTGACTGCTGTTTCCACTTCTTCTCGGAGGATAGAGTGACTGTCTGTGTCTTTGCTTGCGGGTACATTAAGGACTTCTGGATCTCCTGTGGTTCTATAGTTATACAGGTCGGAGCAGTATTCTGTCCATCTGTTCAGAATATCCTGGTCGTCAGTGAGACACTTCCCATTTTTGTCTTGGATTGTTAAACCTTTTCCCTGTTTTGTACTAGTCAGGTCTTTCACCAGCTGATATGCTTTCTTGCTATTGTTTTTCTTGTGTTCTCTTCAATGTCTTGGCACTGTTCACTGATCCATTTCTCTTTTGCCTCCGTCATGGACTTCCTGATTCTTTTGTTGACTGCCCTATATTGTTCTGCTCTTTCTTTTGTTTCATTTTTCTTTTTCTTCAACTCTCTACGCTTGTCGCATAGTTGTAGGATGTTAGGTGTGACCCATGGTTTTTTGACTGGTCGGTGTTTGCCAAGAAGCTCGATTGCTGTTTCAGTCACTGCTGTATTGAAACTATTCATCAGTGTATCTATGTCTGAGTCTATCACAGTGAGTGCTGCAAACTTTCCACCTATCCTTGCTTGAAAAATTTCCACTACCTCTGGGTCCTTCAGCTTCTCGAAGTCAAATTTGATCCTGATGTTGTTCCGCTTGTGGATTTTCTTTAGACGTAGTCAGAAAGTCATCATCACAAGATCATGATCACTCCCTATGTCTGCTCCTGGAAAACTTTATGTCTGTGCGATGTTAACACTAGACTGAAACCGTCTTTTCACCATGATGTAGTCTATTTGGTTGTGGTGTTCTCCATTTGGGCTATGCCATGTCCATTTTCTGGATTTCTTGTGTGGGCCAAGTGTATTCACTAGCTGGAGGTGGTTGTTACTGGCAAACTCCAGGAGTCTCAAGCCTCTTTCATTTGATTGGTTATTACAATGTGGCCCACAAATGCCATCCCAATCTTTCCATGCATCTTCTCCTACCTTGGCGTTCCAGTCACCTTGCACAATAAGGATGTCTTTCTTGGGAGTTTGATTCAGAACCTCTTGTAGCTGGTCATAAAATTCTTCTATGGCTTCATCTGTGCAGTCTGATGTAGGGGCATATGCCTGTACTACAGTTATGTTAAAGGGGGTTGCTCTCAGGTGGATGGTAATAAGTCTGCTGGACACAGGCTGACAGCTCATGACGGTGTTCACGGTGTCTTTGTGAACGAGAAACCCCACGCCATGTTCATGTTTATCCTGTTTTCCACTGTAGTATAATTTGTGGTCTTCCTGGGTCCTTGTTTCTCCCATGTTTTTCCACCTTACTTCGCAGAGCCCAAGGATGTGCCATTGATATCTAGACATCTCATGTGTCAGTTCTTCCACTTTGCCTGCAGCTCTTAGTGTCCTACATTCCATGTGCCAATGATGGTGTTGTTTCTAGCACGGATTTTGCTGTGTTTTACATCAGTAGCATACTTTCGACCTCTGTCCTGATGAGCAACAGAAGGTGCAGTCCTTGGTAACCTGGGCGATGACCGATCCAGTTGTCGAAAAATGTGTATTTTATGTAAATAGTTGATTAAAACAACCAAGAAAAGGAGCCCATCAATCACCGATTGAACTCATGGCTTTTGTGGAAACAGAGACTCTGTGTGTAGTTTACACATTGAAAGAATACCTTGGAGAAAAGAACTGAGGGCTCAGAATTCCACCAGACATTTGTTTATTACTGTCCAAGCACTGCACAGAGGAGCTACTAGCGATACCATCTCTCGCTGGCTGAAGTGGACGTTGGAGAGGGCAGGCATAGACATTACACACTTCACAGCACACAGTCCGAGGTCAGCCAGTACTTCAGCAGCAAAACTTGCAGTTGCTCCCATAAACATCATCATGAAAGCAGCTGGATGGACGAATGTTTCCACATTTGCAAAATTCTATAAGAACTTCGGGACCAACACTGACTAAGGGCCAGTCCATCATGGAGTGTTTCTTAACACAGAAGTAAGGTACCACATGTTTTCTTATTTTACATGTGATGGATGTGTTTGTCTCGAGAACACTGTGGCTCTCAAATCTCATGTGCCTGTAGTGGAGGTATATAAGAAATGAGCAAGAATTAAATACAATAAAGCAGACTTACCTCCTAAGTTGCAGCTGTTTGTAAATTCTTGCGAATTCATTGTAGACCAGAACAGAGTGCACATGCCCACCTGTGCAATGATCTGCATGCATACCATGCAAGTAAAATGAAATGCATACCATGAAAATGAAATAAATGCAACTTGAGGAAAAATTTTTTTTTTAAATCAAGAATTGCTAACAGTGTTCTTGCACACTGTGCAACAGTAAGACATCCCACCCAATATAAATGATAAGAATGATAACAATGTTTATTTAAGATATGATGATCCTGTTATAGTATGACACAGTGTTCTCTCCAGGCTAAAAAAAAACCAGGCAGTAGGCTGTGCACAGTTTCTCATGTGCACTCAGTTCCTATCTACAATAAATTCGCAAGAATTTACAACTTCAACTTACGGGTAAGTATTGCTTTATTGTATTTAATTATGTTAAGTACATGCAAATAATATTCCATTGTGATGTTTATATTTTGTAGTTATTATAAAACATAGATCCAAAACAATTCTTCGTAACTTTGCAATGTAAAGAAAACCCACCCCAACTGAATAAAACAAGTTTAGAAAAACAATTCAACAGAAACAGAACACTTTTCAGTTTTTGTTTTATTCTGTTTTGTTCAGAACCTGTAAAAACTGACACGAGAGATGATAACAAACATGATGATGAAAATATAATTATGCTTTATAATTTCTTCAGAAGCGGAAAGGGGAAGGGGGGCAGTAAAGATGGATAGAATGACTTGACTTATATATTCTGTGGAGGCCAGTAATACACTGACCTTTTTTTTTTTACCTGTAGAGGCCAGTCAGGATGGATAATAAGAAATCACCCTATTTCTTTTGTCGGGGGCCAGTAAGAATAAATAAACTGCATTGACTGTCTTCTTCCTTTGGGGCTAGTGGTGATGGATAAAATTAATTGCCTTGCCCTATTTTTTTTCTATGGGGGCCAGCTAGGATGGATTAAAGGAATTGACCTGGTTTTGTGTGTGAAGGCCAGTGAAGATGGATAAACTGCACTGACCTACTTCTTCTACTGGGTCAGTGATGATGGGTAAATTGTCTTGCCCTATTTCTTGGGAGGGAAGGGGGGGGGGAAGCAGTCAGCATGGATAAAATGAATTGACCTATTTCTTTGTGAAGGCCAGTGACAATGGATAAACTACATTGACTTATTTCTTATGTGGGGAGCCAGTCAGCATGGATAACATGAATTGGCCTATTTCTTCTATGGGGAGCCAGTCAGCATGGATAAAATGAATTGACCTATTTCTTCTGTGGGGGGCCAGTCAGCATGGATAACATGAATTGGCCTATTTCTTCTATGGGGAGCCAGTCAGCATGGATAAAATGAATTGACCTATTTCTTCTGTGGGGGGCCAGTCAGCATGGATAACATGAATCGACCTATTTCGTTGTGAAGGCCAGCGACAATGGATAAACTGCATTGACCTATTTCTTCTGTGGGGGCCAGTCAGGATGGATAACGAAGTGGCGGTGCGGAAGCTGCTGTGGGAAGGTGTAGTGCGAGCTGCTGTTGTTGACACCATCCACAGAGTGCTGGTACTGAGGCAGATGATGCCACGTGGTATGCATCCACCGATTTTGGCGCGTTTTCGAATCCAGAAGATGGAAGTATTTGAGGTGTTTGGGTGTCGTCACGGTGGAAGTGGAACCCGGTCCACCTTCTTCTGCCTGTTTTTCTGGCTGTGTAGTTTCCACTGGTGGTTTGAGTTTGGTGCAGAAGATGCCCCCTCTGGGTGACAGGCCTGCTTCTTGCACCCACCGACCACCAGGTCTGTGGGGGGAAAAAAAGAGAAATAGTGAAAAGTCAGTCAAGTTGAGATTTACAACCTTCTGGCTTAAAAGCTTTTTTGGGGGTTGGGGGTGGGGGTTGGGGGGGGGGGGGGGGGGGGAGGAGAGGGGTTGGGGGTGTGGGGGGGGGGGTGGGGAGGTTGGAGGTTTGTTTTTTTTGGTCAATAGTAGTTGTGTATGTTTTGTTGCTGTTATTATTATTATTAATTTTTTTGGCAGACTGAGTTTTTTTCTTTTTCTTTCTTTTTTAATTTTGAACAGTAGCTTCCCCCCGTATTTATTCA
>CM054161.1:22800108-22807608 GCA_028751875.1 Rapana venosa | reverse complement strand
GTTTTATTTTCGTTGATGGTCTTTAAAACAGACAGGGATTGGAAAAAACTGCAAGGCTACCTGTTAGCTCTGTACAACACAGGCATTCATGGCATGCAGAACATAACACAACGACACAAGTAGATGTTTTGTTTGTTTTTGATTGATGCTTTTTCGTGGTATGGTATAGTAATTCTTTCTTGTTGATTGTCTTTAATAATAGCGAGATCGGTAAAAAAACAAACAAACTGCAAGGTTACCTGTTAGCTCTGTACAACAGTCTTGCATGGCATGTATACACAACACAGGCAGATATTTTTGTTTGTTTATTAATTTTGGTGTTGATTGTCTTCAGAATATTTAAGTAAACAACACACACACACACACACACACACACACACACACACACACACACACACACACACACACACACACACAGGCACGCACGCACGCACGCACACACACACACACACACACACACACACACACACACACACACACACACCACACACACACACACACACACACACACACAGAGGCACGCACGCACGCACACACATACACACACACACACACACACACAGCACGCACGCACGCACACACACACACACACACACACACGAACGCACGCACGCACTTCGCGCGCGCACGCAAACAAACAAACAAGCAAACAAACATAAAGAAGCACACTTTATATTGCTGGGTGTTTTTTTGTTTTTGTTGTTGTTTTGGTTTCGGTGCTTTTCGTGTTATGGGCAACGTTCTTATTCTTGTTGATGGTGTTTAGAATAAATAAAAATTGATGACAATAAACAAACCAACAAACATTCAAGTGGATAAATAAACAAACAAGTGAAAACACACGCACGCGCGCTCGCTCGCACGCACGCACCCACGCACGCTCGCTCGCACGCACGCACGCACGCACGCATGCACGCACCCACACACGCACGCACGCACACACACACAACACACACACACGCAAGCACGCACGCACGCACGCACACATCCACACACATCTGACTAAAATAATTTTCCAGTGGATAGTGGATAAAACGAACACACACAGATACACACACACACACACACTCTCTCTCTGTGAGAGTATAAGTATTGGGTTTATTATTATGATTTATCCCTTCGGGCGGGGACTAGATGTAAAAAAAGCACATGAGTGCTTATTCATTATCCTTGAAATAAAAGAATTTGTTATTGTCATTCTCTCTCTCTCTCTCTCTCTCTCTCCTCTCTCTCTCCTCTCTCTCTCTCTCTCTCTCTCTCTCTCTCTCTCTCTCTCATCTCTCTCTCTCTTCTCTCTCTCCTCTCTCCCCCTCTCTCAGCGTGTGCAAAACATGACCGTGCGTCTGTCACAGCTTTAATACCTGAATGATTCGCAATCGCTCAGGTTCCACTTGCAGCATAGTTCTCAGATAATCTATGTTTTCGTTCATTTGTGCCTTTCTTTGCCTCCTTTCTTGCAATGTTTTGTTTGAATTCAGTATACACAAATTAACAAAACAAAAAAAAAGTAGCAACCCGAATCTCCTTACTTAAAAGCCCTCATCTCATCACTCGCCCCCCCCCCCCCCCCCCCCTCCCCCCAAATCCCTCCCCCTCTTTCGTCTGTTAATAATCTTATTTGAACGGTCGCATGTATGGTGAATGGTTTGCAATGCAAGCGCTTTCATTTGATTTGCTTTACAAGACTCAGCACTCTAAAAAAACAACAGCAAACCCATATAATTATTCTTCTTATTCATTTATTTATTTATTTATTTATTTATTTATACCACTTTAAGCCACGGCAGATTTCTCTGCGTGAAATTCGGGCTGGTCTCCCCGGGGAGAGCGCGTCGCCACAAGAGCAGCGCCACCCATTCCCCCCCCTGTCTGCAACAGTATTTGTTTCCCTATCAGAGTGGCTTTTATCTACAGAATTTTGCCAGGGACAACTCTCTTGTTGCCGTGGGTTCTTTTACGTGCGCTGAATAAATTTGTGTAACACACGGGACCTCGGTTTATCGTCTCATCCGAAAGACTAGCGCCCAGACCACCACTCATGATCTAATGGATGGGGGGGGGGGGGGGGGGGGGGGAAGTCTCGGGTCCAAACGGGATTCGAACCGCCGCACACTTCCGATCCGGACTTTTTTGCTTTCTAGACAGGCGCGTTACCTCTAGACCACCGATCCATCTTCTTGTTTTTCTTTAAGTGAGGTAAAAGGTAAGGTAAAGGAATCCCATAACCTATAAGGTCGTAGGGGAGCGAGGCGTCAGAGACCTCACTTCTCTAGGGCCAGCATATTGAGGGCGGCGCCCATCTCCTCTCCCTCGCTGCTTTACCTTCCCTGACCCTAAAGAGGGCAGGTACCCATTTACAGCTGGGTGAACTGGGGAAACTACTGAAGCCAAGGCGCGCAAACGGTCACCCATCCAACTGGTAACCACGCTCGACGCTGCTTAACTTGGCTGGGGGAAAGCGAGTGCTCCGACCACTGAGCTATCCCGTCCCCTTTAAGTGAACAGACATAAAATGGAAGACATAACAATCATGATCACCGCAACTACCAACTCACCTCCTTCAGATGCTCCCTCTAACCAACGCTCCACCGTGCGTCGCGCGTCAGGCAGCAAAGTGCCGCGCAGCCTGTGCTGCTGCTGCTGCTGCTGCATGCTTGCCGCTTGCTGCGCGTCCTGAAGACGCAGCACTTTGTGCAGCAGCCGCGGATCCACATCCGGCAGTCGTTCTTCCCACTGGGCCGCCAGGGATTTGAACTTGCTCACTCCCGTGTTCTGGTGAGGGTGAATGGGAAAAAAACCAAAAATCTTGATTTTTTGGTTTTTTGTTGTTGTTGGAAGTAGGCCTATAATGTGTAATGTACTATATCAAGGTTCACCCAATGGTGAGATTTTTTGCGTACGCGAGCGGGTTTTTTGACCACCATGAAGGTATCTGCATTCCGATTTCGGGGATGTAATGTATGCTTGGGTATGTTCTGTTCGGGTTTCGGTAACTCACCGAACGCTGACATGAATTACTGAATCTTTTAACAAGCATTTTTTTAATTTATTATTTTGATCTTCTTTTCGTAAGAGTAGGCTATTGTTTGCCGGTGGGAACAGATGACAGGATTTACAAAACCGCATGCACACGGGGACTGGATGTAAAAAAAAAAGCAAATAAGTGCTTATTCCATTATCCTCGATATAAAAGAAAAAAAAATATAAACACGAAGGGAATTAAAGCACTGGCAGGTCTGCACCTGAAGTTGACCTGGGTGATAGTAAAAATCCACACTGGCACCCTGAATTCACCAGATACCGTCAAGATTCGAACCCACGATTTCATGGACCTATGGAAGTGAAGTCGAACGGTCTTACCCACTCGGCTATTGCGTTGGTTGTAGTGCATTGTATTATGTTGTATTTGGATTGTATAATGTTGTATTGCATTGTATTTATGTTGTATTTTATTTATTTATTTTATTTAATCTTTTATACCGAGGATAATGGAATAAGCACTCGTGTGCTTTTTTACATCCAGTCCCCGTGTGTATGCAGTTTTGTCAAATTTGTCATCTGTTTCCACCGGCACACAATGGCCTACTCTTACGAAAACCGGAACAGGATTTAACGTGCGCGAAAGATGTTCTGCGTGCGTTCGAACACGGGGCCTCGGTTTATAGTCTCATCCGAAGGACTTTGACATTCAGTTCGATTTTTTGGGGGTCAAACTGGGAAGAAAGGGCGAGGCTGGGAATCGAACCCAGAACCTCATGGTTTACTTGTTGGCAGGCGAACGTCTTAACCATCTTGCATCCTGCATTGCATTGCAACGCTTTGATTTGTTGCTTTACAAGATTCAGCGCTATAAAAATTCCATACATTATTATTATTGTTATTATTATTATTATTATTATTGCATCTGTGTTGTATTGCATTGTATTACGTTGTATTGCATTGTATAAAGTTGTACAGCATTGTGTTGTGTTGTATTGGATTGTATACTGCTTTCAATCACGGCACATTTCTTTGCATGACATTGGATATTCTCTTTGGGTTAAAGCACCTCACCATACACAAAGCAACAACAACAACAAACAACAAACAACAAACACTCCCCACCCCCCTAGCACCACCCATTAAAACGCAACAAGTTTCCCTTTTGCACACATGCGTATCTTTTTTCAACTTGTTCGTTTCTCAACCAGAGTATCTTTGTCCTCAACATTTTTTCTTTTTTTAGGATTACGTTTCATCCCCCCCCCCCCCCCCACCCTTTAACTTTCTGATTAGTCACTTGGACACCCCCGATGTCAATATTTGTTGGGCAAGATAATGTGGTGGAGCCCATCCCTCTCCAGGTGGCAGACGGCTGAAACGATGCATGCTAGGCATGTTTGTATCATCAGCTGTACCACAGGCCAGATCTGGAAAAACTGTTTTACAAAAATAAAAAAAAGGATGAGGTTTGAATGACATGCGCGAGCAGAACTTTTGCGCGCGTTTGTAGCCTACATGAGATCGTTTATTGGTATACCCATTGTGCCACCAGATTGAAAACTCTATATAGGCCATATGAAAAGCTCCCGACTTCAGTTAACAAAGGCAAACTGAAGTGGCACGGCCACGTCACACGAACATCTGGACTGGCCAAGACTGTCCAGAGGGGGAGGGGATAGCCTAGTGGTCAGAACATTGTGTTCGCAATCTGATGACCCGGGTTCGATTCCCGTTCAAGGGGATATTTTCCTCTGGAGTTAACATCAGTGCAGACTCCACTCTCCCCCAAAGTCCTTCGGATGAGACTATAAACCGAGGCCCCGTGTGCGAGCGCACGCAGAACATCTTGTGCACACGTTAAATCCTGTTCCGCTTATCGAAAGAGTAGGCCATTGTGTGCCGGTGGGAACAGATGACAGAATTCACAAATCCGCACACACACGGGGACTGGATGCAAAAAAGCACATAAGTGCTTATTCCATTATCCTCGATATAAAAGAATAAATAAATAAATAAATAAGTAAGTACAAGGAGGGAGACGAAGAAGAGGCAGAGAGAGAAAACGATGGGAAGATCTACAACATCAGAGAGTGGACTGACTGGCCTTGTTGAGTGAAACGATTTGTTGCGGGATGCTGAAAGCAGGGAGGAGTGGAGGAGGAGGGAACTGGTTGTTAACATCTTCAGTAAAGTCACAACGGGTCTACGAAGGTATGTGATAGGGGAAGGTGAAGAAAAACATTGTGCCACATCGTAATTATGGGATGACACATTATTCATTAAGCACCTGATCAGCTGCAAAGCAGCAGAAGCAGAAGCAGCAGCAGCACCACAACTACCAATATCATCATCATCATCGACAACATCATCTTCGTCATCGTCGTCGTCGTCGTCGTCATCATCATCATCATCACCACCATCATCATCATCATCATCATCGTCGTCGTCGTCGTCGTCGTCGTCGTCGTCGTCCTCCTTCTCCTCCTCCTCCTCATCATCGTCATCGTCGTCACCACACCACCACCACCACCACCACCACCACCACCACCACACCACCACCACCACCACCACCACCACCACCAATAACATCCATCCATCCATCCATCCATCCGTCCATCCGTCCGTCCGTCCGTCCGTCCGTCCGTCCGTCCGTCCATCCGTCCATCCACCCACCCACCCACCCACCCACACCCACCCATCCATCCACCCACCCACCCACCCACCCACCCACCATCTATCATCTATCTATCTATCTATCTATCTATCTATCTATCTATCTATCTATCTATCTATCTATCTATCTATCTATCTATCTATCTATCTATCTATCTATCTATCTATCTATAATATATATCGAAAGATAGATAGATAGATAGACCACAGCACTGAAACCACCCTAGTCCATACGTTAAACACGCTTCTAAACGCTTCTGACTCAGGGAAAATCTCCCTTCTCACTCTTCTCGACTTATCTGCAGCATTTGACACTATAGATCACTCTATCCTTCTCTCCCGTCTACAAAAAACGTTTGGTATCAAAGGTGCAGCCCTTACCTGGTTTAGTTCATACCTCACTGACCGATTCCAGACAGTCACAGTAAACAAAATTCAATCAATTCCTGCAAAACTGGAATGTGGAGTCCCACAAGGATCAGTTCTGGGCCCTGTCCTGTTCACTCTCTACACTGTTCCACTCTCATACATAATACACCATCACCAGATCAACCATCATTTCTACGCTGATGACTCTCAGATTCAATGCAGTGACACTCCTGAAAATTTGCCTTCTCTCTTGTCAAATATGTCACTTTGCCTTCAAGACATTGAAAACTGGATGATACAAAACAAGTTACAGCTAAATGCAGATAAAACCGAAGCCATGATTATAGGGACCAAAAACAAACTCTCTTCCATCACAACAGATTCAATAGAATTTGGCAATACATCAGTTCCGCTATCCACTGCAGTTAAGTATCTAGGTGTTGTTATTGACAACACACTCTCTATGCAAAAATTCATCACCCAGACCTGCCAGTCCTGCTACTATCAATTACAGCGTATAAGTGCAATTCGAAAGTACCTGTCCACTGATGCAACATTCAAACTTGTCACATCTCTTATTCTTTCACGTCTGGACTATTGTAATTCTCTTTTGGCTGGTCTGCCAGCATAATCTATCCACTCCCTTCAACGCATACAAAACTCTGCAGCTCGATTAGTCCTCAAAAAGAAAAAATATGAGTATATTACCCCACTCCTGCAATCTCTCCACTGGTTGCCTTGCCACAGAGAGTAAAGTACAAGATCAGTACCCTCTGTTACAAATGTCTCCACAAAACAGCACCCTCATATCTCTGTGAATTTCTTCACCTGTACACTCCTTATCGTTCCCTCCGCTCTGCTGCAGATACCCTGGGCTTACGAATACCTAGATTCAACAAATCCACTGTTGGCCGTCGCTCTTTCTCTATTTCTGGTCCATCAATCTGGAATGGCCTCCCTCTCTCCCTTCGTGAAAAGCCTACTTACGACAGCTTTAAATCCAGTCTCAAGACATACCTATTTCAAACCTAAGATTTTTCCCTCTTGTTTCATCTCATATCTGACCCTGCCTTTAAAAGCCAAAATTCCATCACCCTGCTGAAATGTACAAACTGTGTGTGTGTGTGTTTGTGTGTGTGTGTGTGTGTGTGTGTGTGTGTGTTGTGTGTGTGTGTGTGTGTGTGTGTGTGCATTTGAATTTGTTAGAATATTGTGAATCATTGTTGTTGCTTGTGTAGGAGCGGATTGAATGAAGCGCTCTGGTTTGTAATTGCAAGATATAGCGCTATATACATTCCATATATTATCATTATTATTAGATAGACAGATATTACACACCAGCTTAGTCCCCAAATCCAGCCTGGCCACCAAAGGTCCGTTAGAAGAGGAGGAGGGAGGGTCCAGAGTGGTCTTGGCCCTCGTGAAGGGGGCAGTGGTCACTTTCACCTCCCGCCCGGCTTCCGCAGCCCACACACG
>CM054161.1:22790108-22792608 GCA_028751875.1 Rapana venosa | reverse complement strand
CATTTGGAAAGAATCCACTATGTGAAGGCACCCAACAAAAAGTTAATCTTATACCTTTTAAAGTTAAAATATGTATGACATGCCTTATCTCTAGTGCAATATTTGAAGTTTCTTTGTACCATGGAGATTTTAAAGCATATAATACCGATTTAGAATCAACACAAAGAAGGATTTGAAATATACTCAATGGCAAATCAAGAATATAATTTAGAGCCATCAAAATTGCCACGACTTTCGCTGTAAATATCGAATGATGTTTACCAACATAGGAGGATTTTTCAACTTTTAATGCTGGTATAACAAAAGCGGAATCGTTTTCTTTATTATTGTAAAAAATTCTGATGACCTCATTTCCTGACACCAAAATTGTCATCAGCAAGATTGCACCTGTCAGGGATGCTGATCTTGAAATGAAAGCAGATGTTTTCAATGCTGTGACTTGTTCTGACATGTTTGGTTTGAAAAATGTCTCCTTCATTTCACATGTCAACATAAAGTCTTGCTACAACCATTTCAAAGACTCCCTGCACCTGAACACCCATGGGTCCAGCATTCTTGCCAAAAACATCGGCAGGCATGTGCATGCTTTAGTCTGGGAAAAGCCCAAGAGAAAAACAAGACGTCGGGTTTACAACAAAAATATTTACCAGTCACCTAGATCTACCCTCGTCTCTGAAGATTACCAGCTACAGCCAGCCTCCAGCCAGTGGCCATTTCCATACCAAGAGTACCAGTTCCCATGGTGGAGACAGCAGAGACAGCACAACTACTTTGATGTGCTGAGAGACTGTGACTGGTAGTTTGGACATCAACTTGTAGAGCACTAGCCTAGCTGTGGTGTTGTTTAGTTTTTGCTCATATCCACAGTAGATCTAGCTGTTTTACTTGACTCAGTGTGTGTGTGTGTGTGTATGTGTGTGTGTGTGTGTGTGTTTGTGTGTGTGTGTGTGTGTGTGTGTGGTGTGTGTGTTCGATTTTACGTCTGTTCACTTAAAGTGATGATGAGATGAGGGCTTTAAGAAAAAAGAGATGCATGTTGGTATTTATGTACATTATAAAAAAACCCTAATTCCAAACTATAAAAACAATATGCTGCAAAAAACATGGCAAAGAAACGCAAATAACAACACAGAACAATTGAAAAACTACTCCAAAATTGGAAAATGAACAACTACAAACCACATGTAAAAGCTGCCACGAATAAAGCGAAATAATATCGCGACAGTAAAGGTGTTATAATTCCACGGTCGTACTTTACAAAAATGAGAATACTGGAGATCGCACCAGAAACAAAGCTATCTCACACAATAACTTTGTGCGTGTGTGTGTGTGTGCGCGCGCGCGCGCACGTGCGTGCGTGCGTGCGTGCGTACGTGTGCGTGCGTGCGTGTGTGCATGCATGCATGTGTGTATGTCTGTCTGTCTATATGTCTGTCTGTCTGTGTCTGATGCTCCATTGATACAGAAGATACACAAAATAGTGCAAGTCAGTTCGATGATGCCAACGAGAACAATCGCTTGCAGAATTCATGTTGGCTAAATTCTTGTTTTTTTGGGTCCTTTGCTGTTTACAGTCATTTGCTGCGGAGCTTACGCGTGAGTTTCCTCTGGTTTGAGAGGATAATGGTCAAGTGTTTGGAAATGTAATGGCGTGCTGCATCTATATACAGTGGTTACACGCATTCTGCAAAGTTAGTGCGATGGTGATATATGAATATTTTTTGAAAGAATTCGTGTTGGCTTTTTTGACGATGTCTTTAAATTCTTTGCTTGGAACTTTCAGGAATTTCACTGGTTTGAGAGGATAAAGTATTTGAATTCGTATCCGTAATAGGTTACCACCACCACTACCCACCACCCACCACCATCCACCCACCACCCACAACCTTCACCACCACCACCACCACCACCACCATCCACCCACCACCCACCACCACCATCCCCACCACCACCACACCCCACTCACCTTCCACCACCCACCCATCCATCACCACCACCACCACCCACCACATCCACCCCCACCACCCCCCCCACCACCCACCACACCCCACCACCTCCTACCACCCACCATCCATCACCACCACACACCCCCCACCACCCACCCCAAACCAAACACCCCCCACACAAACCACCCCCACCAACCACCACCCACCAACCACCCCCTCCCCCACAAACCACCACCACCCCCACCTACCACCACCCATCCATCATCACCACCACACACCCACCAAACCATCACCCCACACAAACCACCCCACAAACCACCACCACCCACCACTACCCACCACCCCAACCCCCCACAAACCACACCCCCACCCCACCCACCACCACCACCACCACCACCACCCCACCCACCCACCACCACCCCACCACCACCCACCCCACACACCCCACCACCCACCACCACCCCACCACCACCCCCCCACCCCCACCACCCACCCACCACCACCACCACCACAGCATCATCATCATCATCAGGCCACATACCTGCTCCTCTGGG
>CM054161.1:22780108-22782608 GCA_028751875.1 Rapana venosa | reverse complement strand
CAACCCCAACCCAAACCCACCCCACCCCAACCCCACCCCAAACCCACCCCAAACCCAAACCCACCCCAACCCAAACCCAACCCAGGACCAAAAATTCACCCTATGCACCGGCAATAAAAATACTCAATCGTGGCAACCACCAGGGTCATCATTCTGTCGTCTGCAGTTCGTGATAATCCATGCACGTGTTAATCCAGCCAGCCACCCAGCCAACCAGCCAGTCAGCCAGCCAGCCACCCAGCCAACCAGCCAGTCAGCCAGTCAGTCAGCCAGTCGGCCACCCGCTCAGTTCCTGCAGGGTACCGGATTAACTTCTTTTTTTCAATTAAGGGGATTATCATAATTATTGAGCTGAAGTGTGCATGTTAAGATCCTGTATGTTAGATTTTTAGTATTTTTTTTAAATTAAAAAAAGGTTAGTTATTATTATATCGCGCTATTTTTATATTAGTTGCTGTTGTTGTTGACTGCGCTGTGTGTGTGTGTGTGTGTGTGTGTGTGTGTGTGTGTGTGTGTGGGTGGGTGGGGGTGGGTGGGTGTTGTGTTGTGTTGTGGTGTGTGTGTGTGTGTGTGTGTGTGTGTGTGTGTTGTGTGTGTGTATGTATGTGTTTTTTGTGTGTGTGTGTGTTGTATGTGTGTGTGAGTGTGTGTGTGTGTGTGTGTGTGTGTGTGTGTGTGTGTGTGTGTTGTGTGTGTGTATGTATGCGTTTTGTGTGTGTGTGTGTGTGTGTGTGTGTGTGTGTGTGTGTGTGTGTGTGTGTGTGTTCAAATTCATTTAACGTTTTTTGACGTCTTCCGTGTGTGGTTCATTTAAAATTCATTTAACGTCGTGTGGTGTGTGTGTGTGTGTGTGTGTGTGTGTGTGTGTGTGTGTGTGTGTGTGTGTGTGTCTTCCGCTCTCTCTCCGTGAGTCTCTCTCTCTTCCTCTCTGTCTCTCCAGAATAGCCTGGTGGTTAGAGTTATGTATTCGTGATCTGCTGACCCGGGTTCGGTTCTCGTTCAAGAGGATTTCTCCTCTGGAGTTAACATCAGTACTGACTCCACTCTCCCCAAAAGTCCATCGGACGAGACTATAAACCCAGGCCCCGTGTGCGAACGCACGCAGAACATCTTGCACACACGTTAAAACCCGTTCCGCTTTTCGTAAGAGCAGGCCACTGTGTCCCGTGGGAACGCATGACAAAATTTACAAAACTGCATATACACGGGGACTGGATGAAAAAAATCACATGAGTGTTTATTCCATTATCCTCAAAATAAAAGAATAAAATAAATGTAAATGAAGCCTCCTTTATTTCTCTCTGTCCTTCTCCCTCCCCCTTTCTTTCTGTCTCTGTCTGTGCGTCACACACACAAAATTTCCAAACTGTATACACACACGGGGGCTGGATGTAAAAAAGCACATAAGTGCTTATTGCATTATCCTCCATATAAAATAAATAAATAAATAAATCCCCGAAATAAAAGAAAAAGTTAAAAATAAAAATAATAAAAACACACACATGCTCACTCGCACACACAATATATATAAGCATCTATCTATCTATCTATCTATCTCTGTGTGTTGTTGTAATATGGGGGGCAAGCATGATAATTGTAAAATGGTAGTAGAAAAGGGAAGATCATGGTTTTGGTTGTTCAATTTTTGTTTTGTGTTGGGAGGTGGAGGGGGGGGGGGGGGGGGGGGGGGGGGGGGGAGGGGGGGGGGGGTGAGGGGAACGGTGGCAGAGGCCAAATATCATCCATTAGTAAACCTGGTAGCCCTAGCCCAGGAAGGAAATAAAAAAAATACTGTGACCTATTTAGCAGAGGCTCTCGTCTTCATTATGTATGACTTTTATCTATTAACCTGAAACAATTTTCTGAATAGATCACATAGGCATCCTTCGGATGAGACTATAAATCGAGGCCCCGTGTGCGAACGCATGCAGAACATTTGTGCACACGTTAAATCCTGTTCTGCTTTTCGAAAGAGTAGGCCATTGTGGGGCTGGTGGAAACATGATGACAAAATTTACAAAACCGCATACACACGGGGAATGGATGTGAAAAAGCACATGGGTGCTTATTCCATTATCCTCGATATAAAAGAATAAATAAAGAAAATAAAATAAGTATGCGTAAAATCAAAGGGAAGCAAGCATAAATCATCCTCTGCGTTACCATACGAATTCTTTCCCTTGATAGCAAACGGGTTAGAACGGTAACTGTAGTGCTTGCTATACACACGTAAAGCCTTACGCACAGACAGACGAACAAGCAAGAAGACGGGAACGCAAAAAAGCACACACACACACCTACACACACACACACAACACACACACACCACACCACACACACACACACACACACACACACACACACACCCTACACACACACCCATACACACACACACACACACACACACACACACACCCATACACACACCACACACCACCACACACACAATCACACACACAACCTACACACACACACACACACACACACACACACACACACA
>CM054161.1:22775108-22777608 GCA_028751875.1 Rapana venosa | reverse complement strand
AAACTCGACGAATTTAAAAAAAAAAAACCCCAGTGTCCACATACTGCAATTCTAACCGCTAAAAAACCCAAAAAATGCCACGAAACATGCCATCCTTTTTTTTTTCTTTTTTTTTTTTGTTTTTTTTTTTTGGGTTTCCCGACAAAAGTTCCCAGTTCGCCAAGGTGAGATTTTACGTATAACCCCAAGTTTTTTTTTTCCTTCTCTTCCAACAACCATTAAGGTAGCCACATTCCGACTTTCAAAATTCGTCTATGTGGTTTGCTCCGAAGTTTGTTTTTTTGTTGTTGTTGTTTTTTTGTTGAATATTTTTTTTTCAAAACCCATTTTTTCTTTAAAAAAAAAAAAATTTTCCGTTTAAAACTGTTTTTATTGTTGTTTGTCGTTGTTTTTGTTTTTATTGCGAAATTTATTTTTTCCTTTCACCACCCCCTTTTCCCTTTAAAGTGGAGGAAAGATGGTTCCGTTTACATACTGTTGCTGTTTTTTGTTTTTGCGTTGTTGTTGTTTTTATTGCTGAATATTTTTTTTCCTTTCACCTCACTTTTCTTACGGGGGAGGAAAATGGTTCCTGTTGACTACTGTTGCTTTTTTTTGTTTTGTCGTTGTTGTTGTTGTTAATGCTGAAATTTTTTTCCTTTCCCCTCATTTTTTAAAAATGGGGGAAAGATTTTTCCTTTACGTACTGTTTTTGTTATTGCTGTTGTCATTTTTGTTTTTGTTGCCGTTTTGGAAACGTTTTTTTTTTTTTTTTTCCCGTTGTTTTGGGGGTATGAAAAGACTTAAGGGTTGAAAAAAGCATCATGAGACGAACACAGGGTAAAAAAACCCCCTTGGGGTTTTAAAAAAAAAATATATCCGTTTTTTACTAATCGTTGTTCGTTTGTTTGTGTGGGTTAACTACGTGTTTCTGTTTCTCGTCGTCTTCTGTCGTCTGTATGTCTGTCGACTTTCTGTCTGTCTATTTTCTGTCGTGCCTTTTTTGCATTTCCGGGGTTTGTTTTTGTTCGTGGGGCTTTTGACTACATTTCATGCTTTCTTTTTTTTTTTGCAGTCTTTCTGTCTGTCTGTCTGTCTTTCTTCTGTCTGTCTTTCGTCTTTCTGTTTTTCCCTTCGTTCGTTCGTGTTCCATCATTTTTATGCTTTCTTTCTTTTTGTCTGCTGCGTATCTCTGTCCATCTCTGTCGTTTGCCGTGTCTTTTTCTGTAAATTTTGATGGGGGGTGTGTCTGGCGTGCCTCTGAGTGTGTGTGTGTGTTGGGTTTTGTGGTGGGTTTGTTGTGTGTGCGCGCGCGTGCTCGCGCGGGGCCCCGCTTTTTTTTCTGTTTGTCTTTCTCTGTCCCGCCAGTCCGTCCGCTCTCCGTTCGCCCCTTGTCTGTCGTCCCGTTTGTCTGCCTGTCTATCTTTTCTGTCGTCTTCTTTCTGTCTTCCCCCTCCCTTCCCCTCTTTTTTTTTTCCTCTCACCCTCCTCCTCTCTCTCTCCTCCCCTCCCTCTCTCCTCTCTCTCTCCCCTCCCCTCCTCTCTCTCCCTTTCCCCCCCCCCCCCCTCCTCATCTTCCTCTCCCCCCCTCTCTCCTCCCCCTCTTCTCCCTCCTCCTTTTTTTCGTCTCCTCCCCTAACCCCCCCCCCCCCCCCCCCCCCCCCCCATTTCTCTCTGTTTTGTCTGTCTTTTCTTCCTCTCTCTCTCCCTCCCTCCTCTCCTCCTCTCACCCTCCCTTTTCCTCTTTCCCCTCCCCCCCCCACCTCTCCCCCCCCCCCCCCTTTTCCCCCCCCCCCCCCCCCCCCTCCTACCCCCCCTTCCCCCCCCCCCCCCCCCCCCCCTTTTTCTTCCCCCTGGGCGGGCTCTCCTTTTTTTTCAACTTTTTTCCCCCCACCCCCTACCCGCCCCTAAAAAAAAACGGGGAAACCAAACCTCTCTCTCTCTCACCTCCCTTTCCTCTCTCCCTCTCCTCTCTCCCCCGCGGGGGACGGTCCTAGTTTAAACTTCCTCTCTCCCCTTCCTTCCCTTCAAATTTTTCCCCTTATTCCCTGAACCCACTTCCCCAAAAAAGTCCTTCATAAAAATATTTTAAAAACCCAGCCCCCGTGTGCGAGCAACTCACCCTCTTCGCACCTTTTAAAAAACCCTTTCCCTTTCGGGACCCTTTGTGGGGGGGGGGAACAGTGGAAAAAGCAAAAGCCCTTCATCCCCAAAGGGATGTAAAGAAAAAACATAATGCATTTCCATTTCCCCCGATTTTAAAAAATAAAAAAATTTAAAAACCCCCCTCACACCCCCCCCCTTTTTTCCCTTGGCACCTTCTGTTTTTGTAAAAAATACATTTTTTTTGGGGGGAAAAAACAAAATCAAAGCATTTTTTTCGGGGGGAGAGATTGGGGCTTTAAAAACGGGGGGGGGGTTTGGGGGGGGGGGGGGGTTATTTCTTCACCGGGAAAACGTTTTTAAAGGTTTCTTTTTTTTTTTTCTTAAGCGCTTTTTTTGGTTGGTTTTTTGTTGTTTG
>CM054161.1:22701148-22759608 GCA_028751875.1 Rapana venosa | reverse complement strand
TTTTTTTTTTTTTCCCCCGAGGATAATGGAATAAGCACTCATGTGCTTTTTTACATCCAGTCCCCATGTGTATGCGGTTTTGTAAATTTTTGTCATCTGTTCCTACTGGCGCACAATGGCCTACTCTTTCGAAAAGCGGAACAGGATTTAACGTGTGCGCAAGATGTTCTGCATGCAGAAGATCAAATATTCATGTTAAACATGCTGTAATTCATGTCGGCGTTTGGTGGATTACCCAAACATGAACGTACCCAGCATGCAACCTGTCCGATGAAACGAGCTGCTCTGAAGTTGTAATGCGTCAGCTGAGGCCAGCGAGCAGACCTCAGGACTGCAAACATGACGAGCACAGAAGACAAGGGCCCATTAAGAACCCCCTGCCAGTAAGGGAACACAGAGAGAACTTATAAATACAAGTTATAGAAACACTAGTACTTCCTTCATGTATGGGCCAATGGCCTTTTTCAGCTTTTTCTAAATGAAATCATTCAGTTCAAGGTCTCTGTCTGTCTGTCCTGTGAGATGTGAGAGCTACAGGTCTAAAATGGTTAGGCCAAGAAGGATTGGGTTTCTTTGGAAGAGGTATTACACTGGAAGTTTTCCAAATAACTGGAATCTGACAAGTATCCAGTGAGGCCTGGAACAGGTGTCGAAGGACACTGGCAAGCTCAGTAGTGCAGAATTTCAGGGTTCTTCCACATAAACCATCTGGTTGAGAGATTTGTTAATATTTATTGCCTTTAAGTGCTTACAGATAACTTTTTCATCAACAATGACGCTATTCTCAAAAACTAGGGATTGCTTCAGGTCATTTATTTCATCTGAGAAATCATGCTTTTCAAAGCCAGTAAAAAATGCATTTAAATGGTCTGGTAAGTTGTTATCACATACCCCCTGCAAACTGATCTTTGACCTATGTTGGACACCTACCATGTTTACTGCAGACATATTTTTGATACCCTGCCATGCAGAACGAAAATTGTTCCCTGGAATCTTGTCTTCTATCTTATTTTTATACATCTGACCTATGCAACAGCAGCTTTGACTTCTTTATTTACATATTCATTTCTAAGAGGCATGATATATTGATTTAAGAAGGAGAACAATGATGGAGTCTCCCGTCGGATCAACGGATGAGTAGGCAGGCAGGCTTATCTGTCAGAATGTATCCTCATATGGGAGAAGAGGCCGATTCTGGATGCACAGCACTTCCCACAGGTGTTGCAAGGGAAAACATCTCCAGAAATTGAGCCCTGCTTCCTTCGCTCACGCTTCTCTTTAATGGCCAGCGTTCTCTTGTTTTCAAACGTCTTTATGCCACTGGAGCACAGCATCCTCCAGTGAGAACGATCAAGGACATCAGTTTCCCAAGTATTGATGTCTATGTCACAGGCTTTAAGGTTTGTCTTGAAGGTGTCCTTGAATCACTTGTAGGGTCTTCCAAGTTTTTGGAGGCCTTCCTTCAGCTGGCCATACAATAGCATCCTTGGGATCCTGCTGTCTGTCATTCGGACAACGTGTCCTGTCCAGCGTAGCTGGTACTTGATCAGTAGGCTTTCGATGCTGGGCAGGCTGCTCTTCTCTAGGACCTGGAGGTTGGAGACCCTGTCTTGCCACTTTATTCCGAGGATCTTTCGTAGGCATCTCTGATGAAACTGCTCAAGCTGTTTAATGTGACGGCAGTACGTCGTCCATGTTTCACATCAGTACAACAAGGTGGTCAGCACGACAGCTCTGTAAGTTTTGATTTTGGTGCTGAGCCTGATGCCTTTGTTGTTCCACAGCCTGTTGTTGAGTCTGCCGAAGGCAGAACTGGCCTTGGTGATGCGCACTGTAACTTCTGCATCAAGGGTTCCATTGCTGCAGAGGGAGCTGCCCAGGTAGCAAAACTTGCCGACTGACCTGATCTCTGTGTCATCGATCTTAACTGCAGGTGGGGGGGAAGGCACTGGTGTTCTGTGAAATAGCTGGTTGGTACATGGACTCGGTCTTGCTGAGGCTGATGGTGAGTCCAAAGCGCCTGCAGGAGGTAGAGAACCGGTCCTTAATGAACTGTATGTCCTCATGGGTGTGTGCGGCAAGCACGCAATCATCAGCAAAGAGGAACTCTCAACAGTGCCTCAGACACCCTGGATCTAGCATGGAGTCGCCGCAAGTTGAAAAGTTTGCCATCAGTGCAAAACTGAATGTAGATGCCCCTGTCACAGTCTTGGAAGGCGTCAATCAGCATGGCAGAGAAGAGAATAGAGAACAGTGTGGGTGCCAGGACGCAGCCCTGCTTCACTCCATTTACCACAGGAAATGGATCTGACATGTCAGTATTTTCCTGTACTCTCGCCTGCATGCCATCGTGGAGTGACACAATCAGCTGTATTAGGCTCTTTGGGTAGCCAAACTTTAGGAGGATCTTCCACAGCCCATGGTGGTTCACCGTGTAGAAGGCCTTGGTTAGGTCTACAAAGACCATGTGGAGCTCCATGTTCTGCTCACGGCACTTTTCTTGCAACTGGCATACTGCAAACACCATGTCACATGTTCCCCTGCCTGAGCGGAAACCGCACTGTGCTTCAGGGATGACTGTGTTGGAGGCATGGTCAATCAGTCTGTTCAGTATAATGCGGGCGAAGATTTTGCCGGCGATGCTAAGAAGAGAGATTCCACGGTGGTTGTCACAGCATGTTTTGTCTCTCTTCCATTTGTAAATGTGGACAATTGAAGCATCCTTGAAATCCTGGGGGACCTCCCCTTTCTCCCAGATATATTGGAACAGGGCGGTCAGCTTGTCTGTCAGCACCTCACCTCCACACTTGTAGATGTCGGCCTGGATTCCATCCGCTCCTGGTGCTTTTCCTGACGTTGTCAGCTTCAGGGCTTTCCAGGTCTCGGGCCTTTGTGGGAGGGGCAGCTAGTGAGTCACTGACTGGTAGCTGTGGGAGGGCTGCAATTGCCTCATCAGATACAGATGAGTCCCTGTTGAGGAGGGTGTTGAAGTGCTCTGCCCAGCGTGTAAGGATGTCTTTCTTGTCTGTCAGGAGGGTGGTCTGGTCCAAGGTTTGGACAGGGGTTGATCCTGTGGCTCTTGGCCCATATATACAGCTCGGAGACCATCATGAAAGGTCTTCATGTCATGAGCATCAGAAGCTGACTGAAGCTCTTCGGACTTTCTTTCCTACCGGTTGTTCTTCATCTCACGCAGCCTCTTCTGTACAAGTTGCTTGGTTTGCAAGTACTGGTTCTTCTTCCTCTGGCAGTCTTTATCAGAAATGTGATCTTGATGCCGTTTGTGCAGTGTGTTCAGGAGCTTGGAGATCTCAGAGTCATTCATGTCAAACCAGTCTTTGTGGCTCCTCTGTACAAAGCCAAGTGTGTCAGCTGCAGCTGTGTATACAGCGTCTCTAAAGGTGCCCCATATCTCTTCTACATCAGTCGATGCAGGGGTTTCTTGGAGAGCTGCTTGGATTTGCTGCTGTAGTGTGTCCTTGGTGATAGGGAGGCAGTGGATGTTTAGCTTCCTGGGGGGTTTCTGCCTGGCTGGTTGGAGCTTGCATGCAAGTCTGATGTTCATCTTGCTGCATACCAGGCAATGGTCCGACCAACAGACTGCTCCTCTCATGTAGCGTGTAATGGAAACATCACCTCTGTCCCTCTGCCGGACGATTACGTAGTCCAGCATGTGCCACTGCTTCGGGGGTGCATCCATGTGTTCTTGTACTTGTCTGCTTGTTGAAAGAGGGTGTTAGTGATGGTCAGTTCATGCTGCGCGCAGAGCGAGAGCAAAAGCAGTCGTTGGAGTTGCACTTGCCAGTGCCGTGGCGTCCTAGGACTTTTGGCCAGGAGGAGAAGTCCACGCCGACGCGGGCATTGAAATCCCCAAGGACAATCAGCCTGTCCTTTCTGTCTACCACTGAGATTGTGCGGCTAAGCTCTTCATAGAAAGCTTCTTTGATGTCATCAGGGCTGGTTATCATTGGGGCATAGCAGCTGATGACTGTGGAAAAGCAATCCTTGGACAGCTTCAGACGTAGGGTCATCAGCCTATCGTTTATCCCATGTGGAAGGCTGTCAAGCTGTCGTGCAAGTTTGGTTTTTATTGCAAAGCCGACACCTTAAGTTCTTGGGGTGTCATCTGGCTTCCCAATGCAGTAGAAGGTGTAAACCCCTCCAACTTCCTCCAGATGGGTTTCACCAGCAAACCTTGTTTCGCTCAGGGCTGCTATGTCTACCTGGTAGCGATTAAGCGTTCTAGCAATGAGCGCTGTACGCCTCTCTGGTCTGTCATCTCTGTCCAAAAGGGTGCGAACATTCCAGGCACCCAGAGTCAGGGCATGACTCCTGGTTCTTTTCTTCTGTTGTTTTCGACCGCTAGTGTTGGATGTCCAAGAAGGTGCGGTTTCCTACTATGTACTAAGAGAGGCAGGCTTTGTTTAGGGATCCTTTTATCTCCCCTTCCCCGTGTGGGGAGAGCAGTGCTGTCCCTAGAAAGGGCTGCTCTGACACTGTAGGAGGATACGGGCGCCGCATCTGCCCCAGTCTACGGCGGACGACCATCACCCCACAGCCGCCTGCGTGCAGAGTCGTGACTAGGAACTGCCAGCAGCATCCCTGTACCTGTTACCACTTCTCCATCACCGCAGGGCTTGGGAAAGCTGGGTGTTGATGGGCTAGCCTCATTGTTCCAGCATTAGCCTGGTTGCCTGAAGAAGGAGAACAATATTGTGTGCATTTTGGACACTGATAAAATAAAGCACTACTACATGTATAAACCAAACATATATACATATATATATATATATATATATATATATATATATATATATATAATATATATATATATTTCGTAAGGGGAATACCCAAAGGAGGGGGAGATAGAGAGAGAGAGATAACATAACAAGATAACAATGATAACATTTTATTGCCCTTAAGCTAATAAGCTCATACAGCAGCAATTGTTGTAGCCCAACCCAATTACATGACATGGAAACCACGACATTAATCTTCATAATGTACAGCAAATCTCGAAACTCTTTACTGTCCAGATTTGTTAGACATTCCAGCCTTTCTTGTGCCAAGTCTCTGCTACACACACTGTCAGCCAAGGTAAATCTGCAGGAGATCATGAACAGTCCCTAAATCCTGTGAGCTCGGCTGGTGCTAAGGTTTCTCTGTGTAGTGTGTCCTGGATCGCTTCCCTTTCCCCAAACTGGCGAGCCTGACACGTTCCTCTTTTAACATGTTTTTGTCTTGCTGTTTAACAAACCAGTACACACACTCTGCATCAGTGTCTGATTTGCCTTGTATTGGATCACAATGTCATCAGACTTGCATGTCACAAAATCTTTACCATCTGAATGATAAGGACAGTTTTTCTGAAGTGTTTATTTCTGTGGCTGTCTCTCAGTCTTTTCTGGATAGATCTGTCAGTCAGAGTAGCAAGGTATTGTGTGACAATCCGTGTGTCAAATCCACCAACAATATTATCAATCCTCGATTGATAGTCCACATCAGGCTGCACAACACACACATCAGCACCACAGTCAGACACACCTGGGGGTTCCATATCAACCGATGATGGCAACACAACTGATGTTTTCTTGCTGGTATGGTGTGTGTGTGTGTACAGTTGGCTTGTCTATTTCATGTGTATCTGCCCATACTTCACTGACTGTTCTACACCACTGTCAGGCAGACACAAGGCACTGAAGACACAGTCACTGTCACACACAACACCTGCCTGCTTCTCTTTATGTTTTCTGGAACCTCCTGGTCACAGCGAATTTGAGAGAGAGTTTTTTTTCCTGTAGTATTGCACTTGCCTGTTGCGATTCACTGTAGGATCCGCCATATTTGTTGATACTGCTGTGTCAACTGGCTTCAGTCCCAAGACAAAAACTACATTGTCCCCCTCCCCTGCCACCTTCCAGCTGGAGACTGCATTATCAGTCAGCAGGGGAGCTTAAGGTTTTCTCCACAGTTGATGGAAGTCCAGAAACTGGCATTTTCAGACAGAATTATAAGTTTTTCTGCAGCTCTGAAAAGTACACCCTGTTGCTTTGTCCTTTGCGAGAGAGAGAGAGAGAGAGAGAGAACATCTCCAGGTTGTATGATCATCTAGATAAATGATATGTAAAAAAGATCCACACAAACCTCTCTCACCTTAAAGAGGCAGCTATTAATAATAAACAAACCAAGATATAGCCTGCAAAAGAACATTGCATTCAAGAATATCTTAAACAATTTATACAAAACAAATTATTTTAACAATTTCCAAATTGTGCAGAAGAGAGAGAGAGAGAGAGAGAGAGAAAAAAAAAATATAAATATATATATAATTATATATATATATAATATATATATATATATATATATATTATATATATATATATATATATATATAAATTATATATAATAATGATTTTGAACAATAAAAAGTAAAAGAAAAAATTCAAAATTTTATAACAACAGACTAATGCATTCATAGGGGATAAAGTGTTTTAAGAAGAAAGAGTGGGGGGCAAGGAAGAGAGGAGAGGGGGGGGGGGGGGGGGTGGGGGGGGGGAGTGGGGACAGAGACAGAGAGTACTACATTTTCAAATTATACCAGCATCTGGATAAATGGCATATTTTACAACACCTACACAAGTTATCTCATCATAGAATACTGCTACCATAGTATATACTAATAAAGTTAAAATGATATTAATAAAACAAAAGATAACATACATAGGAACATATATAAAATCTGTCAAAAGTTATATCAAAACACAGTCCAAGGAGTTTCCTAAGGATAGTAGGCTCTTTATTTATGACAAGGAAAAAACGATAGCATCAAAGTAGAAGGATAATAAACACAAAATTACACAACTTAACATAGCCACTAAAAAAAATTCTTACTGATAAATTTTCTAGCTCTTAACCAATAGTATAAATTTCAAAGCCATAACACAATGGTTAATTCATCACATAACTAATTAGAGCAATAACATGTTAGAGAGTTAACAGATGATGTTAACAGCTGGGGGGAGAGAGAGAGAGAGAGATTTATTTATTCTTTTATATCAAGGATAATGGAATAAGCACTCATGTGGTTTTTACACTAGGCCCCATGTGTATGCGGTTTTGTAAATTTTGTCATCTGTTTCCACTGGCACACTATGGCCTACTCTTCCAAAAAGGGAACAGGATTTAACAGTGTGCAAGATTTTCTGCATTGTTAAACATGGGGCCTTGAAGGGGGGGGGGGGGGGTGGGGCCTTAGGGGGGGGGGGGGGGGGGTGGGTGGGGGCGGAATAAGCATTCATGTGCTTTTTTACATCCAGTCTGCCAGTATGCCGTTTTGTAAACATTGTCCTCTGTTTCCTCTGGCATATAATTGTCTTCTCTTCCAAAAAGTGGAACAGGTTTTATACAGGCTACACACCAGTATTAATTTGGAGGCCATGTAGTATCTTGTATAGAGTGCCAGTGGAAAAAACTGTTGGTGATTTTCACAGATTTTTTTAAAGCATGAAAATATGGACTGTACACTTGTTTTGGGGATTGAGGACATAGAGCAATACCAGGTAGTCATGAGAAAGTTGGAAATAACCATCAAATGAGGATTGCCTGTATTCCTACAGGGTTGACCCTACGCATGCATATTGGGGTAAGGAAGCTAGCAGACAACAAAGGACTGAGGGGGTACAGTGTTTGCTGAAAAATTAAAAAAATTCAAACCTACAAAATTTGTTCAAAATCACATGAGTTTTGAGTCAGAGGCTAGTCTTTCACAAAAAGTGTTGTCTTTTTTTTATTTCTGTGGATGCCTTAGTACTTGCGGTATGAATATAAGAAGTTTGGAATGTTTATACAATATGAAGTGTTACCTTCTTGTGTTTTTCAAGATTATGATTCGTATCAGTGTGCCTGTCAGTTTCGTAACTGTCCTCCATGGGCTGATTAAAGTGTTTTTGACTTAACTTGACTTGACCTGCACTTGGTCAGTTTACATCATGGGCCAAAGCTGATCTGACAGCTTGTCTTCAGGCCCAGAAACATGGCTTGCTAATAGTTGCTCAGCTTCATTTTCTGATGAGATCCCTGCTGCGGTTGCTGCCAACTTTACGTCCATTCCTGATGATGTACTGGATGATGTTACTGAAAGCAGAACTATCTACTTAAAGACTCCTGACTTTGCACAAAATATCCTTCATGAAATAGTACTTGCCTTATTCCTGACAGTGCTCCACATGTAGATGCAAGGCTTGTTGATGGTGCTGCTCTCATCTAAATGCCATCACAAAGCTGACAACTACCTTTCAGGCATACGTGGATGCCATCTGTCTTTCCATACATGTGCCAGCTTGATTCAGTATCACAGGTTTTCATTGCTTTTGATGTCTATAGCCACTAGGGCTGACAGCTTGACGTCTGCTACATGGAAAAAAGCCAGGTTCTGGTGCTTGAAGAAGGGTTATGGCTTCAGCACAGGTTCCAGGAAACTGGCAACATTTTCTGCAGGTAAATGAGAACAAAAATGAACTGTTCAGGTTCCTCACAGAGACTTTTTTGGACAAAGCACGAGTCCATGACAAGATCCTTATATGTACAAATGCCAAGAAAACCCTGTGCTCATCCAGCAAAGACACCAGCAGACTAGAATCTTGTAGCCCTGAGGAAGCAGACACTCCTCTAACGCTACATGCGGATGACTTTATCACAGAGGCCCTGCAGAAAGTCTTCATTAGGACAACAGATACTGACGTAGTTGCACTTGCTGTTGCTTGTGTCCAGTTAACTGCAGTTTATGAACTGCAGATTGCTCTTAGAGTTGGGAAATACTTTAAATACCTAACATCCCACACAACAGCCACTCAGCTTGGTCCAAAGTACTCCAAAGCCTTGCCCGCCTTCTATGCATTCACAGGGAGTGACTAAGTTCTTCTCTGGAAAAGGAAAGACTAGGGCATGGAATACATGGGCTGCATAGCCACAAGTGACTGATGCCCTCCTGCTCATGATGGAACAACCAGCTAACCTGCCCATACCTGACTCAATGATGAGGTTCTTCAATGTTCTTTTGTATGACATGACCAAAGGATTGCAAAGTGTGTATGACACCAGGAAAAAGATGTGCACAACGGGAAGACAGCAGCTGGGGCACATTCCATTTATTTTTCAGTGTGCTTCAGCAGCATACCCTAAGAACTGCTTACCAAAGTGGTCACATCATTATGGGGGACAGTGTTTGGTGAAAGCACCAGACCTTCCTTGCCCTGGACTATGTGTCAGCAGAAAGAACAGGATCATGGATGGAGGCAGACCTGTGTGGACTACACTGCCACAGGGAGAGGAAGCCTATTAAGAACTGATCCACTGTGGCTGTAAGCTGCCTGTGGAGAACGTATGCTGTCAATGCTTCAAAGCCAGTTTGCAGGGTATGGCCTTGTGTACATGGGGTGGATGTGATGACTGCAGTAGGGATCAGAGCACATGACAGTACTTTCCCTTTTCCTGCAAGTCCAGGTGTGTGTGTGTGTGTGTGTGTGTGTGTGTGTGTGTGTGCGCGCGCCATCTGTGAACACTTTCAAGTGATTGTGTGTTTTATTTTATTTTATTTTATTATTTTATTTTGAGGATAATGGAATAAGCACTCATGTGCTTTTCTTCATCCAGTCCCTGTGTGTATGCAGTTTTTTGTAAAGTTTGCCATCCGTTCCCACCAGCACACAATGGCTTACTCTTCTGAAAAGTGGAACGGGTTTTAACATGTGCACAAGATGTTCTGTGTGCATTCACACACTGGACCTCAGTTTATAGTCTCATCTGAAAGACATTTGGGGAGAGTGGAGTCGGCACTGATGTTAATTCCAGCAGAAAAATCCTCTTGAACAAGAATCTAACCCGGGTCAGTAAGTCACGAATACATCACTCTAACCACCAGGCTATCCTGTGTGTGTGTGTGTGTGTGTGTGTGTGTGTGTGTGTGTGTGTGTACATGTGAGCACGTGTGGGCACAAGTGTTTATATGTGTCTGTGGTTGTTTTTGTTTTGTTGCTGCTTCTGCTGCTGTTGCTACTGGTATTGGTCAAGTGTTGTTTTCCTCTTTCTACAAATCCTGGTCAACCAAATCAGTGAACGTCGTCATCACACTGTCACAGCGCACATGTGCATGCGTGTGTTTATGCGTGTGTGCAAGTGTGTGTGCTGCATGCGCATGCACGTGTGTGTGTCTGTGTGTAGATGAAGATAAACATCATCTCCATACATTTTAAAGCATAAAGTGAAATCCGGGAGCCGTGCTTCTGTGTTAGACAAACAAAGTGATATTCTTTTTTTTTCAAATGTTTATGTATGAAAGATTATGCAAAAAAAAATCTAGTATCAATCATTGATGTGTGTATTCTTGCAATCATTTTTGTTGCCATAAAGAAACTATGTACAATTAATTAAGAGCTGCTCCAAAAATAAGAAGATGAACAAGTAAAGATGCGTTACAGTTTTTTTGGTCTTTGATAAGTAGGCCATATATCTTTGATCATCAAAATAACTGGGAAACAATTGGCCAGTATGATGTTTCCCATGCCAATATTGTAGAGGAGGATCCAAAGTATGTGTATGCCAAAATTCAGCCCGTCACTCTCATTTGCAGGGTTTGACCAATATTCCTGCATTGGCAGCTGGACTATAATTAACAGGGATGTTCTGCATGGGTTAGCCTAGTACAGGGGGCGTCTGTTCATAGTCTCATCCAAAATGTACACAGGTTTCATCAGGGTGTACACGAATATGTATCTTTAAAAAAAAAGAAGAAAAAAAGTAGAGTTTCAGAAGATGTTTATTAAATAATAATATATTCTAGCAACACATGCGTTACCTAACTCTGATGACATGTATACCACCACATTTTGGGGAGAGGACAGTATTGTATGAAAAGCCAAAACTGGAAATATTCGTCATTGATAAACAGATTTGATCTATATTAAAGTAAATCTACAATTTTAGTAATATTTCAAGATCAGCATCAACAATAAACGGAATAAAAATTTTAATAGGCTAAATATTGTGCGCCAGTGTGATCTTGCACCCCTTAAACACAATGGTTTAGTCTGAGTGAACTCAGTATCAATCAACCAATGCTCTAGCTTGGCTGAACAGTACAACCAATCAAAAGCCGTGATAAAAAGGATGCAAACCTATAAAGTTTTTCACCAAACATGTAGCGCCCCTTTCCGGTGCGAGAACGCCATCTTGAACAGGTTCGTCACTGTAGAAGAAAACTTTTTGTCAATTTTTAAGTGGTTCTATTTTCACAATGTTGGGGTAGGCTAGGCCTAGATATATTAGAAATGTTATCGTGTAGATGTGTGTACGGTTTCTTTTGCAAATTATACACTAGTGGAATATGTTCAGGTAAATTTAGAGTTCGTGCTGTGAGAAGACCGGTCTGCCGCCGGAAGAGGCAATGTGAGGTTATGGAATTCAAGGCCTAACCAGTTTTTAGCACAAGGCTCAAAATGTTTGGCAGTTTTGTCCTCGTATATACTTTGTGGGGTAGGACTTTAAGCTGAACAGCTGCTATAGTATGTCAGATGCTGTGTATCACGAGACTACACCGAAGAAAAAAAAAAGGGGGGGGGGGGGTTGGTGGTGGTGGTATTTCCACGTATGCAGTGTGAAGGGCTTGGCCAACATTACTTGGGTTGTAAGGTTATGTTCCTTATGTGCGCAGCATTGTCTTGGTTCGCTTCCAGTCTTAAGATGTCTTAAAACTGGAATAGCTGCCAGTGATAATTTAAGCAACTAAAACTAGTAAAAGGCCAATCCTTAACACTGCAGCCTATTTCAGGGTTCGTACAAATCTTGAGCCCTAAAAGGCCCGAGTTTTGAAGAGCCCATTTAAGGCCCTGAAGTACAGCCCTAGAGGCCCTAAAATGGGAACGTGAATGAGTTTCTGTTGAAATATGGATTAAACAAATACAAAAAACCGTATGAGAAATGAAAGCAAGAATGGTGTCCAAGATCGTGATATCGCCGAAGATTGTGATATCGCTGATAGAATGTCTGTCTGCTTTGTCTGCTGTAGGTATTTTGCCAAGGGAGGTAATTTGCCTCCATTGGAAGCGCGTTATCACTTTTTGTTTTTTAACATGCACACTAGCTACCCCATAGGGTATGTCCATAATTTGTTCTGAAAATGTTAAACTATGGAACTGCGATCGCCAGTCAAACAATACCAGTTTACTGTGCAAGGGTCCTAAGATTTTTCAATTTTAGCACAGCTGTGCAGTGAATAGCTATTCTTTCTCCTATGCCCTGTTGACAAAATGGCAGTCACCCAGTCAGTGATAGTCATGTTTGAGAATGGGAAAACTTGTAGCCAAATGTATTTATAAAGTTTGAGATTACCGAACAGATTTCCTGCAGAACCATACAGAAACAGTCTACTTAACTAAAGGCAGCACTTTGCATTCTTTTCACAGCTCCACTTGGTTGGTTCAGTTGACTTTGAAATTTGCAGTTTTGAAATTTGCAGTTTATTGGCAGACTTGATCCAAAGATTCTTGCTTTTTAAAAAAAAATTACTATTGGGAGAGGGGGTAGGCATCCTCTTCAAGCCAGTGTTGGGCCTACCACTTGGCCTGCATTGACATCTAGTGCATGTTTTCATAGTGAAGAGAACTTGTGTCCAGCAACCTCTTTTTTCTCTCACACACCACAAAACACTGTTCCATTCAATTTCATTTTGTCTCTTCACAAAATGTGATATTAGACACTGGGGGGGGGGGGGGGGGGGGTTAATAAATCTACACAGAAGTGTAAGAAAATGTAAATACAAATAATTGAGTAAAGAATAATAATTAAAAAATCCCAATTTCTAACCAAATGAACAATAGAGAAAACATATCGGCAGAATGTCAAGTCCATAATAATCTTCACTGTCGACCAATTAGTCAAGATGCAATAATTTGAAAAAAATTATACTTTAATTATACTTCAGTAAAAGATCATTGGATACAGCTGATAATTGTGTGAGGGTATTGGATATTTCTAGTGCCAGGTAACCTTTATCACATCGGATCAAGTTTGAGGGATAGTGTCTTAAGACTTTTCACTTTGCTAGTTTGTGAAAAACATTTTAAAATCACTTATTTCAATTCTCAGTTTGCTTGGAGACTTTCATCACACCATGACCTCGAAGTGTTACTGTGCGAGTTTAATCCATTGTGGTATCTATGATTGAGAGACATTCTATTCTAGAACTTGAATGTGTCAATCAATATCCAACATGCAGTTTTAGACAAGGAGACTTTGCTTACATGAGTGTTGGATTAGTTTATCAAAGTAAATATGTACACAGGTTGATAAAATATACTTCGATACCCCCACGGCTAGGCCCTAAGTTTGGAAATAATGGCCCTTGAAAAGGTCAAAAAAAAATTTCCACTGTATGAACCCTGTATTTGCTGCACACCTTGGGCCATCTTCCTTTAGTCATTAACCAACAGCTGTACGGATTTGTTTTGGGATTTTTTAAGTTAAAGCTGGTTATATTATGCTGTTCATTTATCACAAAAACAGACATGCCTACCCGTACGATTTTATATTTTTTACGATTAAAAAACCCAACCCAAATGTGAATTTACTGATAAAAATATGATTTTGACGACCAACTCTTCCTTGCCGATTACTTCCCTCCCGAGTCATCACTGGGTCTAACAAGTGAACTTTTCTGTTGAAAGAGGGGGGGGGGGCCACTTGGAAAGTATCAACTTTGATTATCAAGAAAGGGATGCCCAGCAGCTCTATATTATATAAAGGCAGATGTGTGAAGTGGGGGACTTTCACAGCCATGTGTGTGGTCAGTGCAAGGGTCCCCTTTTTTTTTTTAATCGCTCGAAACCCAACTGTTGTCGCCCTGTCAAAGTTTATAATAGCAGGTCTACCAGCTTCCCCCAACTTTTTCATGGACAGCCTCCCCTCTCTCCCACACACACATGCACTCTATCTCCTTCACACACTTCTTTCCCTCCCTCCCTCTCTCACACTGACTTCGCACACATGCTCTCTCTCACATGCTCTCTCTCACTCGCACACAAATGCTCTCACCCCCCCTCTCTCAAACCCACTTTGTCTCATGCATCCTTTCTCTCTTGCATGCATTCTCCCTTCCTCTCTCATACACGCTCACTTTTTGTCTTTCTCGTATGCATATACACATTCTCTTCTGTCTCTCTCTCTGGCACATACACACACAATGAGTTCTCATTCCTTACAGAAATTGTTTATATCCACTGCGACATGTGAAAATCTGCCCTTGATGGTACCGTCAGCCTTCCTCCTTCTCAGTAACCCAACTCCTCCCCCCTGTTACCCAGTGGGATGAAATTTTGTTTTATCACTGAGTAGGCACTTGGTATTGAAAAAAGGAGTAAAATATAACACTCGCATAGCTCAAAACTTAGAATTTGAGAAGAGATACAATGGACAGGTGAGCTTTCATGACTTAGTTTTAGTGTGTAGCATTCTACAATTGAATACTCCCGGGTCAAATTTTATTTTGGGATAAATTGCAGCAAAAATATCTTAATAAATATATTTTCAGCTTTAAACTTTCTGAACTTAAATTTGAAATAAATGATTTTTTGAAGAAGGTCCTACTGAGGTCCTCAAAAATCCAGACACACTCAAATACAAGTTGAAGATGGTAAGTTTTCTGAAAACACACTCTTCATAAGAGTGCTGCGAAGGAACCAGTGCCATAATTGAAACCACCAAATAAACGATAATACATCAAGAGCAAGAAAGATTTTTTTTTGGCCAGCTCAAATATTACAGGTCTGAAAAGAGCAAGTTCAGCAAATTCTGTCAAAATATTAGTACTTAATCTAAGAATTTTAAGTGTTGTAGACCTACTTTTAGCAAATTTGGATTAGAAACCCAAATTATCACTCGTTTAAGAACACAAGTTGCCCATGGCCAAATTTTGTAGAAACGAGGTTCTCCATTAGTGACACTGAAAATGACAAAAATAAGTAGGTTACACATGCAGATATGCTACATGTGCGGACAAAGAAAATGATGGGTCGTGCTGTTTTTGTCGGGCACGCTGTCCTTGGGAAGATCAAACCAAATGTAAAGAAGTCTGCCATGAGGTGTACAATACAAAAACTTGGATAGGCTACATGTGTAGAATTTAAATTAAAATTTTGGACTCCATACAATTGTAATTTAAAACAAAATTTTACTAGCGTTACTTGTAGGAAACTCATTGTTTATAAGCATTCTGAGAATCGTTTAACTGATTTTACATAAATTACAGCTATGGGTGTGTGAATCATTAGTAGACACAAATTTGTTTTCCAGTTTCCACATCTAGAATGTTTGTCTAGCCTATTAAGTAATAATGGCCTAGACCTAAATGAAATTGTGCAGTTATGGTATCTGTGTTAGTCTTATGTAGTTAACTTAGAAGAAAGCAAAAATGCTGGCTGCCTCGGGGAATGTGGTTACTGACAATTGTGTGATACTGAACGAGCACCTTTGGTATATGCTCATTTTTATACTCGTGATTAAGTGTAGAAAAAATTGATCCGACCTTTAGCAGTAAAGGATGTAGAAAACCCCATTAAAAAAAAAATTCTAGATCAAGTATCCCTCACAAAACTGAACATGTAATGAGAAATTAGTAATAAGGTTGGTAAAAGTTGACAAATTGTAAAATTACCCGCACACTATTTTACTCAAAAAATTTTCATGCTGCTTCTCTGAAATTTCACAACTTGTTGACAAACCTCTGTCCTACACATGCACTTTGAATTTAGTGGAAAAGTTTCTTTTGTAAATGTAGCCTGTTCATTACATCCTGGATGTGAGCACTCGTATTAGAGTGCAACCCTCTTGCCATACATGCTTATTAGATGGCACTGGCACTGTCCTGTGAAAACATTTTGTACTGCATGGTTCCAAGGACACTCGCCCTTGTAACGAGGAATGAAAAGGTTTTGATCCCTTTTCAGAAGCCATAGGTTTCTGCACACCCATTGACTAACGCACGTTTTAGAAATTTAAAAGTGGGGGCCAATCTTATTAGTTTTCCAAACTCCATTTAACTGTGGTATGTTATTGGACAAAATTATTGATAAACTGAGCTTAAGGTTGGTTTTTTTTATAACCTTTTCTGACAATAGGATTAGTAAGAAATACTGTGCAGTGTTCCTGCTATTGCTGAAAATTTGAGCTTCCAAACCCTTGCTTTTTTTTTTTTTAGTACAATCTGAAATTCATTTGGTGGGGGTTATTGAAGCGATATAGTGAAAGTCCGGGGTTTAATATTTGGGGAAAAAAATGTTTTAAATTATTGAGAATCTTGAAGTTATTTAGAACCTTGAAAGTCGTGTGGGTTCTTTTGCTTTTTAGGGTATAAGTAAGCTTGATAAGATAACATTGTGGAGTGAAATGTAAATTAAAAATGAGCATAAACATTTTTGAGAATGTGGAGGGGGGTAGTAAGGTATTCAATTGTGTGCTTACTTAGATACCAGTGGTAGCTATAGTTTGAGATTTGATGATGATATGAATTTTGCATTTAACTTATTCTTTTTTTTTTTTATGAAACAGTTGTTACACTTGCTGAGAAGTACGGAATCTTTTTTTTCCTGATCCTGTTTTAGACGGTTGGAGGTAACAAGAGGTTTCTTTTTTTTTTTTCTCCTTTGTATATTTGTATTATAATTTTCGTTTGTTTTCATTTTATATATTACATATGTTTTGCTTGGTACATTTTAAGTTCTTTTACTACCTACATTCCTAGATAATGACTAATGTAAGTAAATTGATTGGAACCTGTCATTCCTGTTTGGCTACTGTCAAACATTTGAGATACTTTTCCCCCTTTTTCTCTGCAGTAAAGTTTAAACCTAATTGGATCAAGAGTACAAAATGGTGTGTGATAGATGGGTAAATGAGAATCTTGTACGTGGTTAAAGGTGTGGTTTCTGCTGTACTAGTAGCTGACAATGGCATGAAAATAATTGAGCCCAAATGTGAATAAGAAAAAAGATTGGAAATGAGATTGCTTTCAGTACATACAGTTTCATTGTTGAGGCATTTTCTTTGTTGTAGTATATCATCTCCAGTTATTTTTATGGTTTTTGCGTGTTCGTTCATTCAATCCCATTTTTTTTTCATTTTGGGTTTTGTTTTTGTTTTTTGTGTTTCATATGCACATTGTTTAGTTTTTAAGTCGTTTTTACAACCCTGACAGCATCTTTCTTGTTTCACAATTGTTCATTTATGATGTTTTAATGATTTGGCACATGCTTAACTCATGACTAGCCCATAGATAAGTTTCAGCATTTTGCACCTGACTTGATATTGGGTTTTTCAATCTTGCACCCAAATTAAGATAAAGATCATAAACACATTGCAATTGTCATCTTGCAGGCATGCAACCTATTAGAGATGTGTATGTATTGGAATACCTTGTAGCGTAGCTTCACAACTTAATTTCAGGAAATGTAACTTCCCAGATACAGTTCTGCTTTAAATTACCATTTTGTCAGAAGACTTGTTACTGTTGGTTTTCTAATTTCGATTTCCAGTTCAAGACATTTAAATCTTTACAGTCGTGGTCATTTTTCAGTTTTCTGCCAGGTTTCATTTTATTTAGTTTTTTTGGTTGGGTTTTTAATTCCAATATTTTTCTTTGCCAGGTTTCATTTTTTTAAAGTTTTTTTGTTTTTGTTTTTTTTCTTTACCCCTTGCCATGGACGGGGAAGTTAGACCAGGCACCAAGAGTAATGGAAGATCAGACCGTACAGGGAATGGGTGAGGAATCGCCAACCAACTTGATCATCAACTACTTGCCGCAGACACTCACAGATGAAGAGTACCGCTCCATGTTTCTCAGCATTGGTCCAATCAAGTCTGCCAAGATAATTCGAGACAAAGCCACAGGCTACAGTTACGGATTTGGCTTTGTGGACTACCAGCACCCAGCAGATGCCGACCGTGCCATCCAGACCCTTAATGGTCTTCAGCTGCAGAACAAACGCATCAAGGTAGCCAAGGCCAGAATGGGGGGAGAGAGCATCAAAGGTGCCAACTTGTATGTCCGCAATTTGCCAGTTTCTTGGACTGAAGTAGAGCTTAACAAGCTGTTTGATCCTTATGGGAAGATCATTCAGTCACGGGTACTGGTAGATCTTCAGACTGGCATATCCAAGCGTGTCGGCTTTGTCCTTTACAACACGCGGCCAGAGGCTGATGCTGCCATCCGGTCCCTGAGTGGAACAACTCCAGAGGGATGTACTGATGCCATTCTGATCAAATTTGCTGACGACAACTCCAAGAAAATGAAGCCACCAAATGTGCAGTACATTCCATCGCCCATGTTCCATCATGGACCTGGACCCATGCGAAACCAGGGCAACCGTTTCCGCTACAACCCTATGTCTGGCAACTACAACATGCAGAACTCCGGCCTGAATGTCAACCAGGTAAACTTTTTTTAAGAACTAAAGAATATGTAAAATGGTTCCAGACATGCAAGCATGAAAATGATTATAGTGCTGGAATGTTTGAATGCTCAAAAATGAGCGTTCGGGCTGACAAACAGCCAACCATTGAAATGGGGTCACCATTTGTTCCACATTCATTTTGCACTTTGTCAGTGGAAAACTTGAAGGGGAGGGGGTATGATTTAGCTTAGAACAAGGTTGTGGTTGACTTCAGAAGTTTCATTTCAATCCCCTCACAAGTTGAGACCTCTAAAAGAACACGTCTTGAATAAAATGGCTGTAAACAATTAAATTATCTTTTGTTATAAACTTTGAAATCATTTTTTTGAAGGTCAATTCAGACTTCCTTGACTTTTTTTCCTATTTTTTAAAATTGTTTCTTCAAAGTAATATAAAACTACTTTCAGTAATGTCGTATTCATAATGAGCATGAGGGACATGTCCAAATAGTGCTTTATATAACGAAATGGCATTTTGTCGGGTCTTAAAATGTTATGTGATATATTATAAAAAAAAACACAATTGAAGATAATGATTTGAAATTTTGCGTGCTTCTTGATCTTGTCTTTAATTTGAAATAAGAAACAAATTCTGTGATTGAAAAAATGAGTGGTCCTACCTACTTTTTTTCTCTTCCACCTGGTTGTCCCTCCCTTTGCCAATCTGTATAAATTACCTTTCATTTAATTTTTTTTACATACTACTTTGTCACAGATTTCTCTGCATGAAATTCAGGCCGCTCTCCCAAGGGGAGAGCACATGACCACAAGAACAGCACCACCCATTTTTCTTTACCTGTCTGCAACTGTATTTGTTTCCCTATCAGTGGCTCTTTTCTACAGGACTTTGCTAGGGACAATTCTCGTTGCTGTTTTGTGTGCGTTTTTTTTTTTTTTTTTTTACAATTGTGGAACACACGGGACCTTGGTTTATCGACTCGTCCTAAAGACTAGTGCCCACAGGCCACCACTCACTCAGTCTTAAACGTCTAGTGAAAGGGAAAAGTTTCGGGCCCAAATGGGGATCGAACCACCACATGCTTCCAACCCGGATTTTTCACCAGCAGCTTTAAGGCGGATGGGTGAGAGGGATGGTAGGAAGGAGGAGGGTGGGGGACTTCAATGTTAAAGCCATGTGTGCTGTCAGAGTGCAAGTGGTCAGGGGTCGTCCCCCCCCTCCCTTTTTTTAATTTTATTAATCACTAGAAACCCTGCAGCAACCATTATTGCCCTGTCAAAGTGTTTATATATATATCGGCCTCCCAGCCTCCTCCCTTCATGGGCAGCCCTACATATCTCCACACCCCATGCCCCTGTTGCCCAGTGGGATGAAACTTTGCGAAGTTAAGCTCACGAGTTAGCACATGATACAGTGGACCTCTGATATAAGAACACCGCAGGGGCAAGCATTCTGGTGTCCTTATAAGCGAGGGTCCTTATAAGCATAACCTCAGTTATAAGGTCAGTTGTGGAAGTGTGTGTTCTTATAACCGAAGAAAGAAGAAAATAGTGTGGACAAGCTAAAAAGAGTTGTATATCGGCCTCTAATGGTCTGTGTGAGGTGTGTGTGTGCATGCATACGTGTGTGTGTCCACGGCAACTTCTTGCTTGTTTATGCATCAATGCAATGGAACTTGCTGGTTGGGTTGAAAAGTTGAATATCTCGATGCAATCTCGTTTACGTTTTTGGTGTATTGCAAACAAAAACATGAATTCAATTCAAATAACACTAGAACGTATGTAACAGTAGCTGTCTGAATGAATTAGAGATGGGGAGAGAGAGAGAGAGCTCACCTTTTCACAGAAAACCACTTCAACAAAGCAGTGTCAACAGTGCCATGCCCGGAGCCTCTTGCACCTTTCTGGAAATACCATTCCTGCCGCTTTCAAACTGCCAATGTATTTGGCTTTTTCTCTTACAATATGAGCAAAAGTCGTCCGGGGAACTTTCATTTCATCAGCGATGACTTTGCTTTTGGAGGGTCCGCTCGACCTCCCTGATAATTTCCCCCTTTTTGTTTGAGAGAAAATGCTTTACTCTTACGCTCCGCCATCATGCCTTTCTGGAAGAAAAATTTCTTGGAAGGGGACTCATACCGGTAAAAAAACGAGCTTTAACTTCTACTTTCGTGTTCGTATATCCGAGGGGAGGTCGTGTCGGGAACAGCAAATGTTCTTAAAGCGAGGGTTCTTTTAACGGAATATTCTGACTTCCTGGAAATGATAATTCCTACTTTCGGTTCTTATATCCGAGGGAAGTTCGTGTGGGGACCTTGCAAGTGCTGTCCATATAGGCGATGGTTCCTATATCAGAGGGTTCTTTTATGCGAGTTTTAATAAGTGATCACAAAGAACAACTTTGGCAGGGACATGCTTTTGGGTGTTCCTATAAGCAATGGTTCTTATATCAGAGGTCCTTATAAGTGGGGTCCACTGTGTTGAAAAGTGTCCTGAGAAAAGGATGAACTTTCCCAGCACACGTGCACAATGGTGTGCTATGGTAAGCCAGTAGTGGGTGATAAGGGAAGGGCTAGTAGATGGTTGGCCAATAGCGGGTTACCAGTAGGGAAAAGGATTTTAACCCTTTACCATTCACATATCTTACAGAGAAACTGTAGTATTCGAAAATTCAGTTCCTTTTTTTAAAGAGAATAAGGTACCTCAAGTACACACAGTGCTAGCACGTACAGTTACTATTGTTCGCAGAGCATTCATATTTGGCCAAAGTATTCATATGTCATACTTTGTTCTGCACCCTAAGATGTGTGTCCTACCTACATGTCGTGCTGCTGTCCCCTTTGTCGCCAAATACAGGTAACATTGCAGTGACATGCTGTTGGTCTACAACTACCCTCTAACATGCGCAAAATGCGTATGTGATTAAAAAATGTGTGGTCCTGTGTGAATGTCCTCCATCACATCCACCGTCGTGGTATCCAATCGAACATTCACACTTGTCACAAAATTACTGTCACCAAGCCTACATTTTCTGAGTGGAAAGTATTCAAACATATTGAAAAAATGCGCATATATACATCATTTACAAATATATGCTCACGCCTACTGTTTACAAAAAGACTAGTGTCCTTCACCAATAGCCAGTTGCATGGCTGTCACAGCCCAGTGTCGCATCCAGTGTGTTGGCGTGCTTCGCGGCAATCTTGCATAATTGTTAGTTTCATCTGCTACAGTTTGGAAAAAATGTTAGGGCACAAACAAAACAAAGTAATCTAAAGGCTTGGCATTCAGTGGGAGAGTTTGTGCAGGCCCAGTCGGCAGCGTGAAGTCTTGCACTGTGCAAGGCACTTGGTGCGCCACGCCATGTCGTCTACTATGACCGAATGTTATCCTCAGCATCACTTTCCGACTCACTACCTTCTCCTATTTCATCTCCTTCTACATCTACTTCAACATCGGATTCAACATTTTATTCTCTTTCAAACTGTTCCACTTGAGCCAAAATAGCTTCAATTTCCACATCAGTATATTCTCCCAAATTGTATCGTTGGTCTTTGCTGCCATTTTTAGCTACAAGAAAGCGTGGGAAAGACAAAGCCAGTCACTGGCCAGTTTTCTTGAGAATGGTAGACTGTGTAGCACTGAATTTGGTGCCCATTCCTTAGTTTATGCTGACCTCGGTGGAATGTTCATTCATAGTGTGCGTGTACTAGAGAGCTTAGTGCACGAGAGAAATTCCCCACTAGGCTGAAATGACATCAGGCGGGCTGCGGTGGGTATAAATATATGCAAGCGGGCAGCGGCAGGCAAAAATGGGAAAGGATTAAAGAAAAACAAAAAACCCACAGATCTAAACTTGAGAAGCAAAAAAATAAAGGACAGGGGGAGCTTTTATGATCACCTTTTAGTTTGTAGAATTTCCATGCTAATTGGACTCGAACCATTTTGGGAATAATTGTGGCAAAAATTTATTTAGAAGATAAAAATAGCTTAGCTGTAAATATTTTCAGCTTTAAACTTGCTGAATTAATTGTTTGAAGGTCCTTTAAAACAAACTTTAGTCCCCCAAAGTAATTACACTCACAACACATTTTTTTCCCCTCTCTTTTCTCTTCTCTCTTCTCTCTCTCTCTCTCTTTAAGATGGCAAGTTTTCTGAAAACACTTTATAAAAGCAAAGCCTGCAAAAGGGAAACCAAAGCCATATTGTATCTACCAAATACATCAAGAGCAAGAAAGATTGGCTTGGCTTTTGATTACTGGTGATCTAACATTTACTGAATGTATGGCTACTATAGTTTCGAGTACATTGATGCAATTTGCATATGCCATATTGCATTTAACTTAATCCTTTTTCATTTTTATAGAAAATCCCATTATTGTATATGACGTAAGGCATGATTTCGGTGTCGCCTAGGCAAGTGAAAAGTTACGGAATCTGTTTTCTATCCGAAACTTGTTTATTAAGGCACTATGGGGAGTTGAGGCCTGACTATATAGCTACCATACAAGCTAACAAGAGTCATCTTTTTTTTTCTCTTTGTATAACACATGATCAAGCCAGGTATACCATGTTTGTGTATCAACTAATTTCGTTGTGCATTGCATTAGCATTTATATATTACATGGTTTTAGCATCTTGGTCACTAAGATCTTTCTAAAGGATGTCCTTTTATCTTATCACCGAGCGATCTACTTTATAGAGACCTCTAGTATAATCGAACTGATTTAAATTATGTTAACGTATAATATGAATGAAGCGCCATTGATTACCACTTCCTGTATCTTGTGTCTCTACTAATAAGAGGGAGGGGTTCAAGCGTTTAGAGAGGACATGTATAGAGCGAGTTTACTTTATTCCCTTTTTAGAAGGCTCTGCGTAAAGTTTAAACGAAAGTCAAAACTCCTAGTTTCGATCATGATCAAGAAGTATCAGAATGGCATAGTTAGATAGATGGTAACATGCAGAGGGGCCATGATGCCAAATGTGAAGGTTAGCTACCTTATCCGCTATAATCCTTTACTATGGTTAAATGGTAGTGGTTCTGCTAGATTTATATAGGCTGTAACTAAATGGCTATGACAAATTTATATTGAGCGAGCTGAAATAGGTGAATGTAAATTCAATATTAGATTTGAATCAACATCGGTCGTGATTAAGGGAAAAGTGATTAAGGGGCATCCCCATGTTAGCTCTAAATCTAGTAACACATGGGTAGGGAACGAGCGCGTCATAGTAATTAGTCCTAGGGCAGTGTTTGCTATAGGAAGAAAGCCGAATTTCTTCTTTGTAAAAGTAATGATAAGGATTCAACAACTTTAAATTAACTATGTGGTATATAACGATGGAGTTTCATTTTGCAGTGCACTACGCGGCATCGCTCTGTTGTACATTCAACTACCGCCATTTTTTTTTTGCTAGGGGCAAATAGGGGCTGTGAGTTTTGTATTTTGTCTCTTTATGTGTTTCTATATAGGCATCTATGTTTATGGTATTTTTAAAGTCTTTCATTAAGATTTACTACAACCCGTGACAGCATCTTTCTTGTTTCACAATTGGTTCATTTAATGATGTTTTAAATGATTTGGCACATGCTTAACTCATACTAGCCATAAGTTTCAGCATTTTGCACCTGACTTGATATTGGGTTTTTCAATCGTGCACCCAAATAAGATAAAGGTCAACACACATGCAATTGTCATCTTGCAGGCACGCAACCTATTAGAGATGTGTATGTATTGGAATACCTTGTAGCGTAGCTCACAACTTAATTCAGAGAAATGTAACTTCCCAGATACAAGTTCTGCTTTAAATTACCATTTTGTCGAAACTTGTTACCCTGTTGTTTTCTAATTTCGATTTCCTGTTCAAGACATTAAAATCTTTACAGTCGTGGTCCATATTTCAGTTTCTGCCAGGTTTCATTTTATTTAGTTTTTTTGGTTGGGTTTCTTAATTCCAATAATTCTTCTTTGCCAGGTTACATTTTTTTTAAAGTTTTTTGTGTTTTGTTTTTTTCTTTACCCCTTGCCATGGACGGGGAAGTTAACCAGGTCAACAAGATAAATGGAAGATCAGACCGTACAGGGAATGGGTGAGGAATCGCCAACCAACTTGAATCATCAACTACTTGCCGGCAGACACTCACAGATGAAGATACCGCTCCATGTTTCCTCAGCATTGGCCAATCAAGTCTGCCCAAGAGAATATCGAGACAAAGCCACAGGCTACAGTTTACGGATTTGGCTTTGTGGACTATCCACTCACAACCCAGCGATGCCACCGTGCCATCCAGACCCTTAATGGGCTACAGCTGCAGAACACAAACGCATCAAGTGATGCCTAAGGCTCTGTTCTGTAGCAAGGTCTTGGACGGCGGGTTGACAACTGACGCAACTGCATCAAAGGTGCCAACTAGTATTCCGCAATTTGCAGGTACTTGGACTGCGCGAAGCTTAGAGCTAATTTATTTTCGCTGCCTGATGTGTTCAGGCTATGTGGTAGGAAGTTTCAAGACCAGGTTAGCCAAATATGGCTCGCTCAAAGATCTATATCAGTGCGACGGGGGTGGAGGGGGGATAGTAGTTCTGGCAGACTGGCAATATCAATAAGGGGGGGGGGGGGGGGAGGGGGATAAATACAAGCGTGTCGGGCTTGGTCCGTTTACAACACGGCCAGAGGCTGGATGCTGCCACTCGTCCCCTGAGATGAACAACTCCACATGAGAGGATGGGTAGGGGTTCACGATCGATGCCAGAAATTTTGCGTAGAAACGTTAAAAGAAACCTAACTCAGGCAAAATTATGAATGCCAGGGAGGCAATGTGGAAGCTAAGTAACTATTCCATACGCGGCACTTAACTCTGTACATACACATGTACCAATTTTTGTCGACCCATCCGGAAATCCAAGCAATAGAACCACGCCACCTTACGGACTCAGGACATTTACAACCCTTAAGTGTTCTTGGCAACTTCACATTACGGGAGAAACTTATGCCTAGTAATTGTTACATTTCCGTAGCCTGATGGTCAACACATGGTAAGACATTCTACAATTGCTTGAATCCGAAGCTTAAAAACGAATAGAATCCTCTAGGACTGTGGCGGGAGTGAATATTAACAGGTTTCCAGAACATCTCATGGAGAGCTAGTGAAATATGGATTATAGTGCTGAATGTTTGAATAGCTAGCACGCAAGAGAGATGTACGCGTATCGGAAGCTGACAAACAGACAACCATTGAAATGGGGTCACCATTATGTTCACAATACATTTTGCAACTTGTCAGCTAGGGGAAACACTTGGATAGGAGAGGAGGTGATAATAAGAAATTATAGCTTCTAGAGACTAAGGTGGGTTACTTACAGAGTTCCGCATTTCCACCAACTCGAACAGGAACCTCGCATAACCCGTGCGAGAGTCGCAAAGGTTGTGACGACTCTAAAAGAGACACACGTCTTGAATAAAATAGCTGTAAACATTACATTTCATCTTTGCATATTAAACTTAAGTACTAGAATACGGATTTGACTAAGGTTGTGACGACTCGACATAAACTTTTGCGATTTCAACTCCATTGACTTTTTTATCCTATTTTAAATATACGTAGTGATAGGGTGGGTCTCATAAAAGTAATATAAAAAATCTGAGATAACTTAACGAAGTGATCCTGATGTCGACGCTAACATCACGTCTGGAATACTTTTAGAGCACATAGTAGATGAGGTTTAAGGTTCACTGCAGCGGTAATCAAGGGATCGATGGAACCATGTATAGGTTTAGTAAAAAGGATGTATGACATTTTATCCAGACTGTATCCAGACGGTAAAGGGCTCGAGTCAATTGTTGGATACGGTGTGGCTTATCATCCGGGTTACCATACCGATTATGTCGATATATTTTTCTAAAAATAAAACCTGAGTGGGAGCAGGACTACATAACGTGATAGGTTATTAATTAAAGGTATCACTATCACTTTGAAATAACATGATTTGTCGATTATTCTTTCTTTAGATCTTAGTGCCTATATGACCGACATTGCGGAAATAAGAACAAATTCTGTTTGATTGTAAAAAAAATTGAGTGGTGGGTCGCGACCGACTTTTTTTTGCTGAGGGGGGCCACCTGGTTGTCCCTCCCCTTCCAACTTATAAATTCCTTTAATGGGGGGGGAGGGGGGGGTGTGTTGTGTTGTATGTATTAGTTTGGGGGCTAAGAGTTCTCGGCATGAAATTCAGGCGCTATCCAAAGGGAAGCACATGACCACATATATACAGCACCACCCTATTTTTGCTGTACCCTCGCAACTGTATTTGTTTCCCTATCATGATGCAAACTTTTCTACAGAGAAGCACTTTGCTGACACTTTATAGGCTGTGTCAATACGCTGAATCTTCGTTGTATTGTTTCTTATGGATTTAAATTGAATTCTCTCTCAAATTCTAAAGTTTTGAGCATGCGAGTGTTATATTTCTACTCCTTTTTTGCTAGCTGTATATATCCTACCAATGTTTTATCTACTTCAAGTGAAGTACGACATATGAGATGAGATACTACTCAAGTCGCACTGTAGTAAGAGGCGGGGATGGAGTGGTTGGGCTATTACGACTGACCGTCACTAATCGTAGTATAGGCTAGAGTTAAACTGCTAGTGGCACCCTGTGGGGGGGGCCACCGGACCGGACAAGGCAAGTACCTCTGGATGTAAGTGTTACCAAAGATCATGCATGCATCGTTATCGGAATCGATGCATGACTTGGCGCAAAATAATCGAAATGTTGACATGTACAGGGAATAATAAATCCACAGTTCTGTAAGTTCTAACGCCCGCAATAAGGATCAGTAGGGGGAAGCTGATACGAACATACCGGAGTAGCCGAGACCATATCGTCGATGGTCAAAGAGTCTTACGCAACCGCACCAGAAGCGAGTTATGATTCCATGCACTAACCGTGCTACTCAGAGGCAGACCTGTTAAGGCCACTGCTAACAAGGGATGGCACAGAAGAGGTAATGAGAGGAAGGAGAGCCGGTGGGGGACTTCACCTGATTAAAGCATGTGTGCGTCAGCAGCGTGCAAGTGGCGTGCAGGGGCGACGGTTACGATGCAAATACCCGGGGCAAGGCCCAGGAAACGAGCGGAACACCGATATGTCTCTGCAATTTTAGAAATTAAATCAGCGTATAGCTTGAAGGAACTCGCAAATTAATAATACGGTAGGAGTGTCTAGACAGACCTAGGTTTCTTGCCACTGTCAGAGCATGTGTGTGGGTATGATAGATAATAGCATCCGATTGTGTGTCTAGACGCTGGCTCCCAAGGTGAGGATGATTAAATTTGCTTCGTACCCTCCTCAGATACCGTCTTATGGCGTCATAGTCCGATTGAAAAAGGTTCCACTACGGGTCTCCACATGATTGATCAGTCGCTTGAGACACAGGCGATGGAGACCGCGATGCCACTGGAACTAGAGCACAGTGTGATGATAGGAGATTAGAAGTGCACTAGTGTGTGAGGAAGTCTAGAAGAGGCAGGACGACGGCACTGTCTTACGCACATGAAATAACAGTTGAGAGCGACTCTGCATAGTGCGAGGAAGCACGTACACGTAGGTCATAAAGCATCTTTCAGGTCATCCATTATAGGAGGCATGCAACGCTCGTTATGAGGACAGAGTCAACGCAACTTGGTGATTAAGTGCTGGTCAGTTTCTTGTATATAAACACGAAAAAAAGAAGGGACCATGACCAATATGGATCTAGCTGATCCAGACAACGCTAACATAGCGCTGATCGCATAATGCGGTCCCCACCAGGTAAACTATGTCTCGATGAAAGGGACAAGGTCGACAGGCGTACATGTGCGGTGCATGTGCATTATATCGTAGATGATGAACATGTATAGGTCTGGCCATCGGAGCTTTATCACACTTCTTCTGCTGACATAGTTTTATCGAACAGAGCTATACAATCGACTACTTTTCTGGAAATACAATTTCCGGACCGTAGAGATAGGATTCTGCCCGCAGGCTGTCGGCCACATCGATAGTCTTCAATACATGCGTATTTTCGAATCACAGCTACCATGCGTCGTATCTGAGATCGTCTATCTGGATGTACGTGCCATGCGTGCCGCTAAGCACAACTCGACAGGATGGGAATTCTAATTTCAAATATAGGGGGGGCGGGGGTGGGGGCTGAGGGAGGGGGGGGAGGCGTGGGGGGGGATAGCGTTACACGCAAGATGAGCTGAGCGTTGCTCTGTCAACATGAGAACATGCGACATGACGAGATGTACAGTCAGTCTACACCTATTTCCACAGATATAATCCCGCTTCAGAGTTGGCAAAGCTAGTGTCTAATCAGTGAATGCCTCAAAATATTATTCCACGGTGGTCACGATAGTCCGGTACTTTTGGTGCACACGCGTGAGCATACGTAGTGTGTGCGCTGAAAGAACAAGTTGCCTAAAAGGTTAGTCGGGCCGGGGGGGGGGCCGGTATGGCTAGCGTCGGTTTAACTCTCAACACTCCTCGTCCTTCTAATGTAACGGGTTATAATGGGAGATGGTCATAATTGAAGGTGGGCATCGTACAATATCCTTGCCAATTCGTAAGAATATTGAATGAGCGCAAGAAAGAACCACTTCTTTATTATCCACATGCTCTCACCATAGAATGATCCCAACATATACTTTCTAGGGCTTCCCTACATGATACTAAGCGCGATCCAGGCGGTCTACGACTGAGGCGTATGGACTGTGTGCATCTAGCTATTCTAGTCTGGGACACGATCTATCAATAGTCTTCAAATTGTAAAGATCCCTGGCGCTCGACACTCAGGATGTGCCAGCCATACTTGAGTTAAGCCAGTGCTTATGCATTACATCATCCTTGTTTAGTTCAAAGAGTATGACAATTATGTCTTTTACTGAGAGCCTCATTTTCTAACAAGCGCTTCACAGACGATAGGACTAGTGTGCTTCCCCCCCACCCCAATTCTGGGATCTCTGAGCAACTGATAGGAAGGTTGGTCTTGGCAGGGTGTGACTCAATTTGATGCTATATATCTGTGAAAGCTGTATGTAAATCTTAGTGAGCAGAGTATTACTTTCTACTTTCATACGTTTCGTGTCATCATAACTATAGACTGAGCGATTAGCATTTTGCAGCTCTCATACTATTCGGGCAAGCATCTGTCCGATCGGCAATCGATAGCGCTAAATGCTAATCTTAGTCTATCTGTTAATGCGAGCGGTATCTGTGTTCAAACGGTACAAGCATGTCATGATCTGGAACTTATCGCTAGTGTAAAGTAGTCGCATCATAATCAACGTTCTTATATACTACGTCAACGTTAGGTTCTGGGTTAATGTAGCTTACTCATCATTACACTCGAAGACAGAACGTCGTGTACAGATGGAGATACACTATTTAGGCATACGCACTAAGCATGATACCATATACGCTGAGCCTCCGCGTGATCCTCACATCGAATACATAGCGGAGGTTTAGTAGATTCGATGGTTATATATTTAGGCTGGCGAATGTCACTCGGTATAGTAGAGCCTATACAAGATATTGAATACACTAGAAGAGAATAACTAGCTCTGTGACTGCCCGCTGGTTAAGAGACATAGCACCTTTTTGGTGTTACACACTATAAGCAAATGGTTCTTATATCAGAGGTCCCTTATAATGGGTCCACTGTGTTGAAAAGTGTCCTGAGAAAAGGATGAACCTTTCCCAGCACACGTGCACAATGGTGTGCTATGGTAAGCCAGTAGTGGGGTGATAAGGAAGGGCAGTAAATGTTGGGCCAATCATAGACTGAGCTACCAAGTGAAAAAGTCGGTCTAAACAGATGGTCTAATCTAAACTCTTCCTCCACTTCATTATTTGCCCTGGTCTATTAGAGTGTACGAGTTACATGATTAAAGGGGGGGAAATTTTTGGGAAAAAACCCAAAATTTTAAGGATTTTTCACCAGCAGTTTAAAAAGGGGGGGGGGGGGGGGAAAAAGGGGGGGGGGATTCTTTTAAAGATTTTTCGTGATAATTACGCCCCCCCCCCCTTTTTTTTTTTATTAATCCTGAAAGAAAATTTTTCCCTGTAAATTTTATTTTGGCCTCCGCCTCCCCTTGGGGCACCCACTTTAAAATTTTTTGAGGGGGTAAAATTTGCGAATTAAACTCAAGTAGCACGTACGGGGATTTTAAAACCCAAAAAGTTTTGGGTTTAAAAAAAAATGGGGATTCTTGGGGGTTTTTTTTTTATCCCAAGGAAAAAAAATTTTGTGGGAAAGAAAAAATTGAATCCCTTTTGGGGGGAGGGGGGTTTTTTGGGTTGTGTAAGGGGAATTTTTTTTTTGTAAATGAAAGGGGTTTTTTTTTTTAAAATTTTTTCCCTTTTTACGGGGAATTTGAAAAAAAAAACAGTTCAATTAAATCCCCTTCCCCAAAAACTGCAAATTAAAAAAAAACCCTTTCCAAAAAACCCTTCAACAAACGGAAAAAGGTTTTCCCGGGCCTCTTCCTTTTTCAAATCCTTCCCCCTTCAAACCCTGTATTTTTTTTCCCCTTCTTTAAAAAGTCTTGGGGGCTTTTTTTTATACATCTTTTGCTTTTTAGGGTTTCCTCGGCCTTCCCGATAATTTTTCCCCCCTTTTGTTGCGAGCCTGCTTTCTCTTACCTCGCCTTCATGCCTTTCTGGAGAAAATTTCTTTGGAAGTGATTTTCATACCGGTACAAAACGAAGCATAACTTTACTTTTGGTCATATCGGGGGGGGTCGCGTCGGGAACAAGCAAATGTTCTTAAGGCGAGGGTTCTTTAAACGGAATAATTCTGAATTTTCTGGAAATAATAATTCCTACTTTTTCGGGTTCATAATCCGAAGGAATTTCGTTGAGTGGGACCTTTGCACGTGCTGTCCATATAGGCGATGGTTTCCTATAATCATAGAGGTTTTTCTTTTATGCCGATTTTAATAAGTGATCACAAAGAAACACTTTGGGCAGGAAAAAGCTTTTTGGGGTGTTCCTTAAAAGCAAAGGTTCTTATATCAGAGGCCCCTTATAATGGGGGTCCACTGTTTAAAAATTTCCCCCCCCCCCCCCCCCCCGAGAAAAGGAAAAACTTTCCCAGCACAGTGCACAAGGGTGTGCTAGGTAAGCCAGTAGGGGGGTGATAAGGAAGGGAGTAAATGTTGGCCAATAGCGGGTCCAGTAGGGAAAAGGTTTTAACCTTTCCATTAAATTTCCCCTTCAAAAAATGTAGATTCAAAATTCATTTTTTTTTTAAAGAAAAATTTTCCCAAGAAACCCATCTCAACAAAAATTTTGGCAAAGGACTATTTAAATATAATGTTCTTTGTTTGACCCTAAATGGGCCTCCAATTTTCTCTCGCCCTTTTCCCAATACAGTAACCTTTAATTTTTGGGGTCTAAAACTCCTTCGGGGGGGGGGGGGGGGGGGGGGGGGGGGGGGGCCCCCCCCGTTGGTATCCTTAAAAAAATTATTGAAAAATTATCCCAAGAAATTTTCATAAAGTAAAAAACAAATTAAAAAAGGCCTAATAAATCTTTACAAATATAGCCATATTTTAAAAAAAAGTTTTTCCCCAAACCCCGTTGCTGGCGTCACCCAGGCCCCGGGGGGGCCCGGCAACTTATAATTGTTATTCATTTACATTTGGAAAAAATTTGGGCACAAACAAAACAAAGTAACTAAAGGTGGCTTTTTGTGGGAGAGTTTGGCAGGCCAGCGGCAGGGAGTTTTGCACTGTGCAAGGCACTTGGTGCGCCACGCCATGTCGTCTACTATGACCGAATGTTATCCTCAGCATCACTTTCCGACTCACTACCTTCTCCTATTTCATCTCCTTCTACATCTACTTCAACATCGGATTCAACATTTTATTCTCTTTCAAACTGTTCCACTTGAGCCAAAATAGCTTCAATTTCCACATCAGTATATTCTCCCAAATTGTATCGTTGGTCTTTGCTGCCATTTTTAGCTACAAGAAAGCGTGGGAAAGACAAAGCCAGTCACTGGCCAGTTTTCTTGAGAATGGTAGACTGTGTAGCACTGAATTTGGTGCCCATTCCTTAGTTTATGCTGACCTCGGTGGAATGTTCATTCATAGTGTGCGTGTACTAGATAGAGCTTAGTGCACGAGAGAAATTCCCCACTAGGCTGAAATGACATCAGGCGGGCTGCGGTGGGTATAAATATATGCAAGCGGGCAGCGGCAGGCAAAAATGGGAAAGGATTAAAGAAAAACAAAAAACCCACAGATCTAAACTTGAGAAGCAGGAAATATGGACAGGGTGAGCTTTCATGATCACCTGTAGTTTGTAGAATTCCATGCTAATTGGACTCGAACCATTTTGGGAATAATTGTGGCAAAAATGTTGATTTATGAAGATAAAAAATAGCTTAGCTGTAAATATTTTCAGCTTTAAACTTGCTGAATTAATTGTTTGAAGGTCCTTTAAAACAAACTTTAGTCCTAAAGTAATTACACTCACAACACATTCTCTCTCTCTCTCTCTCTCTCTCTCTCTCTCTCTCTCTCTTAAGATGGCAAGTTTTCTGAAAACACTTTATAAAAGCAAAGCGCTGCAAAGGAACCAAAGCCATATTGTATCTACCAAATACATCAAGAGCAAGAAAGATTGGCTCTGCGAATACTATTTTTGGCCTGTTCAAATACTATTCTCTTACTGGGGTAGGCAGGTCTGCTCTAGATCACTGATCCAAATAGACTCGCACCCCTTTTCAATTTGTTTTAGTCAGCATCCTGGCACTAACCTAGTATCCCTTCTTGCATGCACACACACACATACAAATTGGAGAGGCAAGTTTTCTGAAAACTCCGTCAAAGCATGCTTAAGCGCAATCAAGGAATTGACCACATGAAATTTTACAACCATCAAATAAGGAATACATCTAGAGGAATGATAGTAAATATTTTTGACATGTCCAAATACCATTTTATTTGCTGGGTTGGGCAGGTCTGGTTTTTGGTTAATTGTCGTAGATACCATTATACTAAACTGGCATCTGTAGACATGTGAGAAAAGAAATGCAACATATGTAACAGTTTGTGAAATTATCCCGAGTTTCATGGTCTGTTTTGTAGAACAAGACGTAGCATTTCAGACATGCCTACCTATTTCAGATCATTCTGGCCAAATCATATAAACTGGAAGTAGGTGTGGTTCTCTGTAGTTGAATCTTGGGAGGGGAGACCTAAGGTGTGTATTAAAAAAAAAAAATTGTGTAATGGGGTGTGATGCGACTTGTGTGCAGGGAGGGTACGCGATCTTTGCCTACAACATTGGCAGCAATGCTACAGAACGCACCCTCTGGCAGCTGTTCTCTCCCTTTGGAACTGTGCAGAAGGTGAACGTGGTTATGGAGCCAGGCAAAGGGATCTGCAAGGGCTATGGCTTTGTCACCATGACCAACTTTCAGGAGGCCCAGAATGCCATCAACCACTTGAATGGCTTCTACTTCCAGGGCAGGCCCCTGCAGGTTTCCTTCAAAACGTAAGCAAGCTACCCGGTTTGCAGGAACTGTTGGAATTTCTTATCTTTTTTTTCCCCATATTTTTTTTCACATTACCATCATTTGTGGATTTGGGAAAGATCTTTGAAAAATGATCATAAAAAAATTGACATGGATGGACCAAGACTGTAGTCATTAGACAATCTTTAAGAAAAAGTTTTAATTAGCTGAAAGGAAAATTCTAGAAATATTTTAATATTTGGCAGGTGAAGATGATGGTTTTAAGTTTAGTTTGTTTTTTTTTTTTTTTTTTTTTTTTGTCTTTTTGCAATTCAGTATTTGTGGATTTAGAATTTGATGCTTATTGTGGAATTTTTCTTTCAACCTTCATATATTCAAATAGAAATTGATATTTGCATGGTGTTTGTGGGGGGTTTTTTGGTTGTTTTTTTTCCCTAGCACATTCTGAGGGTAGACTTAAGTGTAGGTAGGTTGGGTTGTTTTGGGGGTTTTGGGGCATATGTAAGTAAATTATGCACATGTTATTGAGATTCATTTTCATTCGTACTATTTCATACTGATCATTGCTTTGCCTGGTGGGTATATTGGTTAGAACTGCATCCGTTTACTTTAGGCTTTTTAGGGAGGAGGTGGGGGTGTTTCATTCAATTGTTACTCCATTGAATTTCAGTATTTTGATTACTTGAACTCGAAGGAGGGTGCAGGTCAATTTTGTTCAAGCGTTTTTGGGTTTTTTTGTTGGTTGGGGCTTGGAGGGGGGGGAGGGGGGGCATTTTTAATCTTTCTTTTCCCCCTCCACATGCTGGTGGTATGTGCTGATTTATGGTAGAAAAAATAATAAAATCTGAAATCTAAATGGGTGTTTTGTTGTGAAAGGTGAGAATTTGGCATCGGTGTTCTGCTTGTGGAATGGTGTGCATTGCCAGCGTGATTTAATATTTGCTCTGTTCTGAACTGTTACTTTATTGCTCCAAAGTACATACTCTGGCTAGAGTATACTTAGGACTTTTCTGCCAAGTATATTATTTTGCCCCCACCAGGGGATATTGTACTGATTTTTATCCTGTTCCACAGAAGTAATCCAAAGTCTGAATGGGGTGATAAATAAAGCTAGCAGGGTTAGACTGCATCTTTCATTTTCCACAAATAAACCCTGGTAACGCTAAATGGACAGCAGCAAGGCTCAACATTGGGTAGTGTTGTTTTGAAACGGGGTGGGCTCAAACAACCCTTGATATTGATATATAAACACTGAATTAAATGTGTAAAGCTATAAATCACTGGAAAGAGTAGATAAGCTTTTAAATAAGTGTAATTTTATAATAGTATGTAGTGTTTATGATTATGTGGTGGGGGGGGGGGTGCACACTACCGATCAGTGTTGCGCTGGCAGGGCCCCTGATCGATTTTAACACAATAAGCAAAGTTCTTGTGCATAAATGTCATTAGGTAAATATTTCTTGACATTAGGTTTGAAAAGTTTGCATCGCTTTATTAGTCATCAAATACTTGAAAGATCAACGCTTTTGTGACCATCGTGGCGGAATGTGTGAAGTGGTGGCGTTCTATGACGAAAATACGATTGCTTGATTTTATGTGATGCAAAGTACTCGGCAGCATAGCAATTTGATTCAATAAGTTATTTCAAAGCCTCGTTGCATCAAAATAAAGTACAGCAATCTGTGACGTCAGAATCGTCGAGTAGCGAAGAAGTCCATCCAGCAAAACTAGCACTGCTTGATTCAGTCTGATGACGATCAATTTTTTTACCAAGTTTTTCAAAAATTTTCCATAATCTTTACCTCATTTGTCTCACTGTTTAACCCTAGTAGCGCTGAATATGCAGCAACGAGCCTCACTTCTATTGGCTGAATTAACATTGGCTAGCATTGTTTTGGAGCAGGGTGGGCTCAAACAACCCTTGATATTGACATATAAAACTGAATTAAATGTGTTAAGCTATATATCACTGGAAAGAACAGATAATATGCTTTTAAATGAGTGTAATTTTATAATAGTGTGTAGTGATTATGTAAAAAAAATCAAAAAAAAAAAAATCGTGTGCGCACTACTGATCACTGTTCATCGTCAGGGCCCCGGATCGATTTTAACACGATAAGCTAAGTTCTTGCGGTGCATAAATGTCATGATTAGGTAAACACTATTTCTTGACATTAGTTTTCAAAAAATGAGTTTGTATCGCTTTAGCGGTCACCAAATACTCGGAAAAGTTCAGCGACAGGATCGACGCCATCGCGACCGTCATGGCGGAATGTGCGAAGTGGTGGCTTTCTATGACAAAAATACAAAGATCGCTTGATTTTATGTGATGCAAAGTACTCAGCAGCATAGCGATTTGACTCAACAACAGTTATTTCGAAGCCTCGTTGCGTCAAAATAAAGTAAAACAATCTGTGACGTCGAAATCGCCGAGTAGCAAAAAAGTCCATCCAGCAAAACTAGCACCACTCGATTCAGTCCGATCGCGATCGATTTTTACCAAGTTTTTCAAAAATATTCCACAATCCTTACCTCATTGTCTCTCTCATTGTTTATTTCAACCAAATCCAGCCTCTAAAACTCCTCCTCGCTGTCAATATTGTAAAAACGCTTGAAGAAATTCTAGTGAAAACGCTGGCCGCCATTTTTGTTGAAGACGATCTCGGCTGGTCCGAAAAAAATTAAAATACACCCTTAACCAATCAGATTCTTCGTTGCTTGTGTGTGTCAAACGACCTTCACCCCTTTCTGCGGGCCTACAACGGCCTTAACATTCATTGGCTGACCTTTGAAAGCGAAAGTAAGCTTTCAACTATGATCACCCACGTCATCCCGGAATATTCCGGGATCCGCCTCACAGCTTAGATCCGCCTTTACCGGAATATTCCGGGAACCGCGCTACCAGGGTTAATTCAACCAAATCTAGCCTCTAAAACTCCTCGCTGTCAATATTGTAAAAAGGTTTGAAAAACGCTTGAATAAATTCTGGCCACCATTTTTGTTGAAGTCGGATCTCGGCTGGTCAAAAAAAAAAACCAACACTCTAAACCAATCAGATTCTTTGTTGCTTGTGTGTTAACGACCTTCACCCCTTTCTGTGGCCCTACATCAACCTTAACATTAATTGGCTGACCTTTGAAAGCGAAATTGAGCTTTCAATTACGATCATCTACATCATCCCAGAATTTTCTGGGATCCGCTACATAGTTGACACGCCATTACAAGATTATAACCAGGGAATATTTCTACACAGAAGTGAGCTTCCCACATGTAGGTTGATTAAAAAAAAAAATTAAAAACTAAAAAATTTTCAGCCCAAGGTCCACAATTGTGATGCGCTATTTGAACCATCTGTATTGAATATCTTTGGGTTCCCAGTCCAGGTTTTTACACTACTGAAAGGCTAAATCACCTATTTTAGGAATGAATAAGTTGGTTTTTTGTCTTTCTGTTTAAAGACTAGAAAATTGTATCTTGCATATAGAACACGGGTCCATTCATCATAACGGATTTCTCGATTTAAAAAAGTGAAATTGTTTCCAAATGGCACTTTTACAAAAGTTTCCATTATGTAATTCAAAATGCCAGTCTTCATGCACAGCTGTGCTGTGATAGGTGAACACCACAGGTCCACATTTTTGAGTTATCAGAAATCGTCGCAACTGGCAAATTCGTCAGAAAATCCAATAAATCGACTTGGTACCAGCTTTCGTGGTTTGCTTTCAAGTACAATTCTAAGCAACATTGTTTTTAAATAGTAACAAAACTAGTTGGTATAATTTCCAGGTGTAAGTTCATTATTTTCATCTGTCATGACTTTCGAGTATGTCCAACATAACCATCAGATGGATCAGTCAATAAAAATGTTTACCAGTGCGAAGTAAACCAGCAAAAGATATGTTTTGATTACCTTTTTAAAGTTAGACTTTTGACTATTTCAAGGTTGTACTAGTGGGTAATTTTGATAGCCGAAATCTTCAGATTTGAACTTGAAATATGTCCAGATATGTCAGATGAAAGTCCATTCTTGCAGATAATGTGTATGATGAACACAAAGAAAATATAAGATCTGAGAAATTGAGCGATTTGTCTTTTCAGCATGTTTGACAAGCAATATAGTTTGACTGTTGTTGCACAGGACATGCATCTCAAAAGTAATTTAAAAACATTTTCCATGCATATCGGAGTTTATAACGTTACAAATACATTAATGCTCAGTTGCATATTAGTAAATATCCAGTTCTTTACATATCCAGCATAACTGTCAAGACATTGGTGAACATACGTTATCAGCATGATATCTCGAGACTGAAGGCCTGTTATCTTCTCACATGAAATTCTGAAGAACAATCATTACTCTCTCATCCCACAAAACTTTCTGCTATTTTGGCTTTTTCTGGGTCTACCTTTTGTCACAGGCTCATATATATATAGAAAGATGGGCTCAACAAGGCTGGACTTGACAAGTCCCAACAACTTAGTTGACCTTAACTATAAACCTACTGAGTAAAAATCTATCCAGTCACAAAAAGAATATTTACATTTGAGCTGCCCCTCCCCCCCCCCCCCCCCCCCCCCCCCCCCCCCTCCCTCCCCCCCCCCCCCCCCCCCCCCAAATTAGTGGCATTTGACAACCTGCACACACACACTATAAAAAGTGCATGCACACTTGACAAAAAGAGCACTTTAAAAGGTTTGAATAATTTAACCCTAGTAGCGCTAAATAAACAGCAACAAGCCTCACTTCTATTGGCTGAATTAACATTGGCTAGCATTGTTTTGGAGCAGGGTGGGCTCAAACAACCCTTGATATTGATATATAAAACTGAATTAAATGTGTTAAGCTATAGATCACTGGAAAGAAGAGATAATATGCTTTTAAATGAGTATAATTTTATAGTAGTGTTTATGATTATGTAAAAAAAAATCCAAAAAAAAAAATGTTCGCACTACCGATCACTGTTCCACTGTCAGGGCCCCGGATCGATTTTAACACGATAAGCAAAGTTCTTGCGGTGCATAAATGTCATGATTAGGTAAACACTATTTCTTGACATTAGTTTTCAAAAAATGAGTTTGTATCGCTTTAGCGGTCACCAAATACTCGGAAAAGTTCAGCGACAGGATCGACGCCATCGCGACCGTCATGGCGGAATGTGCGAAGTGGTGGCTTTCTATGACAAAAATACAAAGATCGCTTGATTTTATGTGATGCAAAGTACTCAGCAGCATAGCGATTTGACTCAACAACAGTTATTTCGAAGCCTCGTTGCGTCAAAATAAAGTAAAACAATCTGTGACGTCGAAATCGCCGAGTAGCGAAAAAGTCCATCCAGCAAAACTAGCACCGCTCGATTCAGTTCGATCGCGATCGATTTTTACCAAGTTTTTCAAAAATATTCCACAATCCTTACCTCATTGTCTCTCTCATTGTTTATTTCAACCAAATCCAGCCTCTAAAACTCCTCCTCGCTGTCAATATTGTAAAAAAGCTTGAAAAACGCTTGAAGAAATTCTAGTGAAAACGCTGGCCGCCATTTTTGTTGAAGACGATCTCGGCTGGTCCGAAAAAAATTAAAATACCTTAACCAATCAGATTCTTCGTTGCTTGTGTGTGTCAAACGACCTTCACCCCTTTCTGCGGGCCTACAACGGCCTTAACATTCATTGGCTGACCTTTGAAAGCGAAAGTAAGCTTTCAACTATGACCACCCACGTCATCCCGGAATATTCCGGGATCCGCCACACAGCCTAGACCCGCCTTTACCGGAATATTCCGGGAACCGCGCCACTAGGGTTAAGGGAGGTATTCAGTGTGGATGGCTTGCATTTACTGGAACAACTTGGATGTGTAGGCAAGTACTTCTTGTCAACTACTGAAAGACTAGTGAACCATGCTAAACCAATACGGTACTAAAACCAGTAAAATAAAAGAATCCAAAAATTAATACTCCAACCATATATTTTTTTTTTAAGTACCTATAACTGGTTGAGGGCAGGGGAGACCCTTGAGCCGTAAAATAAAAGAATCTAAATACTGATTAATAACCTTCAATCACCAACACTAGTAAACTGCTGCCTATTACTCTCTTAAAGCTGGAATATACTTTTTTTTTTTTAAAGACCAAGTCCAACACCAGATGTGAAAAAAGTTCTGAGAAAGGGGGCAGGGATGTAAAATGGCATCTTCAGTAAACCAGTCTTCAGTTGCTGTCATAACTTTTTGATTGTGCATTGTCTTGAAAAGAAGTTGCTGAATGCACTGCACTTATTTTTGCATCTTGTTAGAATGTTTTGGGGAAATCTTCTGTGAAACTGGTTGAGCCTTTTTCTCCAGGCGTTCATGATGCATGTGGGGCATATTTCATCAATACCACTTGACATGGTGTACTCTTTCACAAAAAGTGGATGATATTTCGACACCTAAGCACTTGCTTATGAGACCTCTTTTTCTATTATATACCTCAGCATCCCAAGGACATAAAAAAAAAAAAAAAAAAAAAGTTGGAACCCAATACCTGGGGAAATCCTATTGAAAGGAATAGGACACCTGAAAAGGCTCGAACCAGCTTCCAACTGATGCAGGATCATGAGTTCCTAATATCATTTCTGAATGACAAATGGATTACACTCAAACCACAAACTGACAAAGGAGTAGACTAATAAATCCAACCCAAGCCAGCAAAGGCTAATTAAAAAAGCCTAAATGATCCATGCTGGGTGGGTGGGGATCAGAATGACGACGAGCTTGAGTGAAACGACAGCAGAGAAAATGGTTCGTGATAAAAAAAGAAAAAGGTCTTCATGTCTGCTCCTGAGTGCACAATGCTCATTAATGGATATCTTGAGCGTTTGACTTAAAATAATGGAGAATGGTCTTCTGAAGCAAGTGTATGATATACTGGAATAGAAATTGCATGTATTTGCAAGTATAGCCTATATGCCTAGAGTAAGCAAAAGACTTGAATGAATAGGCCCACTCTGCCTAGAATCTACCTTATTTTTAAAAAGAGAACTTGCACAATTTGCCTGACCTTTTTTAAAAAAAAAATTTATATCGAGGATAATGGAATGAGCTCATGCTTTTTTTACATCCAATCCCAGTGTTGCGGTTTTTAAATTTCATCTGTTCCCCTGCAACAATGCTTACGAAATGCTGAACTGGATTTTAACGTGTGCGCAAGATGTTCTGTGTGCTTTCCCCAAGATGTTCTGTGTTGCATTCGCACATGGGGCCTCGGTTTATTGTCTATCCGGGGGACTTTTGCAATTAGTCTATTGCGAGTTGGCAAACGACAAAGAAGTTGTTGTGGCAGAGAAGGCTTACATGAGTATTTTACGGGGGGAAATGTTGAACTAGCCTTTGGAAAGCACAGTGTAAACAACTTTAAAGCAAACTTGGAGCTCCTTTATGTGAAAACACCATTAGTGCACACAGTAGTAAAAATACTTCTTTGTTTTTCTATGTGATTTGTATTCTACCGCTGTGGGCCCTACTAAGGCATCCACATAAATAAATCACTTTTGTGAAAGATACCTGACTCAAACCCATGGGGATTTGAAAAAATTTGGTAGGTTTGAATTTTAATTTTTCAGCAAACATGTACCCCCCAGTCTTGTTGTCTGCTAGCTCCTTACGCAAGATGATTGCGGGTCAACACTAGGAAACAGGAAACCTCATTTGAACTTTTGGGAAATCCGTATGCTTAATCCTCAATCCAAAAAAAGTGCACGTCATTTTTTCATGCTTAAAAATGAAATCTTTTTTCATGACACTGTAAAAGTACTACTGACCAATTAATGCGGTGTGTAGCGTTTACAGACTGAAAGTGCCTGGCAATATTTCTCTTGATGTTACTTCTATAGGGCAATTCGAGTAGGCAAAACTAACCACAATGTTCTCAACCCAGGATGGGGGGGGCTTGGCTGTTTGTGTTACACACCCTTGTTTGGCCCAGGATGTATTCGAGGCTGCTTTAAAAAAAGGGAATAAACTTTTTGGATCACAAGGGTACAAAGTAATGTAAAACATAAAGTTTTATACAGAATTAGCCCTATGTGATGGGCAACAGAATTTGTTTGGAGAAGCTGAAGAATAAGAGGCAGTTTTTTTTTGTTTTTTTTTTTTGGTTTTTGGGTGGGGGGGGGGTTTGGTAAAAGAGAAAATGAAAACTGAAAAAGCAGAAAAAATTTAAAAAAATAGGAAAGAAAAAGAAATAAGGAAAGGAAAAAAAGGTTTTTTTGGGGGGGGGAAAGGGAGGAGGAAGTTTTAAGTAATAGGGGTAAAAAAATTTGGGAAAAAGTAGGAGATGAGAGAAAATTGAGAAGAGGAGGGGAGGGTTAAAGGGGGAATTTTGAATTTTTGAAAAGAAAGTTTTAAATTTGTAAGGCAGAAAAGAGGGGAAAAGAAAAGAAAAATGAAAAAAGGGGGCTGGGGGGAAAGGCCCAAAAGGGGGTTTTTGTGTTTTTTTTTTGGGGGGGGGGGGGGGTTGGGTTTGTAAAAAACCCAAAACAAAATTATGCCTCTTATTCTGTCAGCTTCTTGAAATTTTTAAACCAAATTTCTGTTGCCCATTAATAGGCTAGATTGCTGTATAAACTATGGCAATTTATCCACGTTCAATGTCTCAGTGTCTCAACCTATTTCATAATGAATTTGTATTACTTTTTCCTAGTTTAAATCCATTTTGAAAATGTAAAGTAAAAAAATTCATATTCTGGCGAAGAGCAGGGGGAGGATTCTTTTTGGGTTTGAAGGAGCAAAAAAACTGAAACAAGCAAAATTTAAAAAAGAAAAAAATGTAAGCAGTTGTTATTACTCAATATAACCTTAAAACTGTCTCTTGCAGCTTAAGTCTTGTCTCACCATGTCTTTCCTTGTAGTTATGCCTTCTAGCTCAGTCATGTCTCCATGTCTTTCCTGTAGTATTCCTCTCCCCCCTTTCACACTTTACTACTCACACTTGGCTTAATACATCACCATTCCAATTCTCTCTACCACCTATTTTATTGAAAAACACAAAGGTGAATGTGCTTCATTAATCACCTGCTATTTGAGAAAGGAAAAAATTGCCCTTTCATATGTAAGGGTAAAACTTTCCTTCAGCCAAATAATCTTTTACAGATTCACTTAAAAACGTATAAAGTAACTGTTCTCTCCCCTCCCCTTTTTGCAGTTTTTATTCTTTTCTTTTTACTTCCAGGTGAAGCTGTCTGGATCAACTGTATAAAAAACTTAAAAAATATGCATGTGATGGGGCCCACAAAACTCAAGGGCTTAACCCCGGTGTTGACATATGGCGACTAAACATTTAAAAAATTGGTTATGAATGTACTTTCACATAAAATATATCGCTGATACAGAATTACTTTCACAACTGATTATACTCATTCTGGGTGCAGGTATGCTGAGATTGCTCAAACTTCTTCATGATGTTCACATTGCAATGGTAAAACAGTCTTAGGAGGTTTTCATTAAAAAGAAAGCGAGCTGAAAGAGCATTTTCAATTATATTGGATACTTAAAATTTACAAAAGAATGTCGGCCCCAAAATTTAAGCCAAAGAGTCCATTTACCGAGGCTTGCAAACAGACCTAAATTTATACAGGCTGCATGGTATTAAAAACATCTTTTTTTTTCCTTCTGTTTTTCTATGTGACTCTTTTTTCATACTCCCTATTAGGCATCCACAGAAATAAAAACCCCTTTTGTGAAAGACTGGGCCTCTGCCCCAAAAAATCATGTGATTTTTAAACAAATTTGGTAGGTTTGAATTTTAAAAAAATTTTCAGCAAAGACAACCCCCTCAGTCCTCTGTTGTCTGCTAGATTCCTTACAGCAATATGCATGCTCAGTTAACCTGTAGGAATACAGGCAATCCTCATTTGATGATTATTTCTAACTTTCTCGTGACTACCTGGTATTGCTCTATGTCCTCAATCCCCAAAGCAAGTACACAGTCCATTTTTTCATGCTTAAAAATAATCTGTGAAAATCACCACCATTTTTTCCCACTTGCACTCTATACAAGATACTACATGACCCCCAAATTAATAATAATAATAATAATAATAATACATGGAATTTATACAGCGCTAAATCTTGCAAAAAAACAAATCAAAGCGCTCTCATTCATCCTATTCTTTCGCATGCAGCCAGTTACGATTAATAGATTTTTACAAATTCAAATATAAACACACACACGCGCCACAATTAACAGTTTTTTACAAAAAACAAATGTAAACACACACGCGCGCGCGCGCCCACACACACACAAAAAAAAGTTGTTTCACTCGGGCAGGCTAATATGGGGGGGGGGGGGGGGGGGGGGGAGTGGTTATTGGGGCGGAAGTAGAGAAAGGGAGGATTTGTTTGGAAATAAATGGTTTTAGGCTGGAAAAGCATTAAGTGGCTTTTGAGAAGGAGGAGGAGGGTTAGATATGGAGAAAGAGAAAGAGGAGGGAAAGGGACTGGTTTGGGAAACAGGTTTTTAAGAAAGGTTTGGGGAGCGGAGGGAACGAGAGGAGTGAAATGAAGACATTTAGGGTGGAAAGGGGCCCTTTTGGTGGGATTTGAAGAGGGTACAGGGGAAAGGTTTTCCTCTGGGCAGGAGCAGGGAGAGGACGGGAAGAGGGGATGGTGTCAGATTTTCTTTTGGGATAGTCCGAGGAGAGTTTTGTTACGTTGAAGGGGGGAAGTGATGCTGGGGGGACAGCCAGAGGAAGCAAAGAGGAGTGGGATGAGAGTGGGAAGTTTGGAGTTGGATAGTGGACAGAACTTCATGGCCAATGGGTAATTGTATAGCACGACTGGCAGGGTTTGGTGGTGATTTTTGTTTTGGAGAGCGTGTTTTCGAAGCTACCCTAGAATTTAACTACGTGGATAGAGGGACAGACCGTATTGCGAATTCTTTTGAAGCTGTTGTTAGAAGAGGAGTTTGTGTTTGGTTCGCTATAAGCATGGCTTCGGTTTTATCTGGCAAATTTAGTTGTAACTTGTTCTCTTTTCATCCAGTTTTGGATATCTTGAAGGCAGCGGACCATATTTGTCAAGAGGGAAGGCAGGTTTTCGGAGTTTCACTGCTAAGAAATCTGGGGAGTCGTCCTGCCCTAAAATGATGGTGATTTGATGACGGTTTATTATATGTGAAAGTGGGGCAGTGTAGAGAGTTGAAAAGGGAACGGGCCGAGAATGACCCCTGTGGGACTCCACATTCCGTTTGGCAGGTGCTGATTGAATCTTATTTACTGTAACTGTGTGGAATCGGTCTGTAAGGTTATGAACTGAACCCGGTGAGGGCTGTGTCTTTAATACCAAACGTGTTCTGGAGACGGTAGAGAAAAATTGAGTGGTCTATAGGTCAAGGCTGCAGACAAGTCGAGGAGAGTGAGAAGGGATATTTTTCCTGAGTCAGAAGCGTGCAAAAGGGGTGTTGAAGGTGTGGACTAGGGTGGTCTCGGTGCTGTGGTTGGCACGATAGGCAGACTGAAAAGGGGGGAAGGAGATTGTTGGAATGAAGATGGCTATTTTAGTTGTTTCAGAACAACTTTTTTAAGGACTTTAGAGATTAAAAAGGGAGGTTAGAAAACAGGCCTGTAATTCTTCAGAATGTTAGGGTCAAGGTCGTGCTTTTTGAGTTTGAGGTGTAACTATAGCAGTTTTGAGATCTGATGGAAAAATTCCTGAGAGAAGAGTGAGTTTACTATTTTCGTGATTGGGGGTAATTGAGCTGTGGAATGCAAATGAGTGAGAAGAGAAAACAGGTATAGGATCGAGATCACATGTTTTTATTGTCATTTCTTTCAGAATTGTCTTGATTTCATTCTCACTTTTTGGATGAAAAGAAAATGAGGGAATGCCAGTGAATTGGGGATCAGGAGGTGCGGTTGGAAAGAAGTCTGATCCAGTCTGGAGCGAATGTTGCGGACTTTGTCAGGAAGAATGAAGAAAATATAGCAGGAAGTTCGGAAGGGCTGTGAACAGTGGGTAGAGGGCTTGCCTTTGCGGATCCCGAAGAGTTGAGGTGAGGGAAAAGAGAGATTTCATGGACGTAGCATCAAGAACTTGAGCAGAGTAATACTTTGTCTTTTCTGAATGGATTAAGGTTTTGACTTTGTTGATTGTTTTCGAAGGAGTTGCTTATTTATTTCAGTTTTTGTTTTACGCCATTGTCGCTCGAGTTGTCGGCGTTTGCGTTTTGCGACCAGGATATCATGGGTGTACCTGGGGCGCAGGGCCTTTTCAGGAGAATGAGGTCGGTGGGAGGCGCATGCTCATCGAGCAGTTGGCCAAGAACAGTGTTGTAGTGTTTTTGACGGGTCAGTGTGGTCAGGGATTTGTGATAGGCGTTCAGCAGCTTGGGTAGAGAAAGTTTGGATTCTATGGACTTGAGATTGCGACGGGTGATGCACTTTTTCTTTTTAATAGGCCTTGCAAAAGTTGAGAAAGAAAAGAATGGCAGAATGGTCAGAAAGCAGTTCATTTGTGACGGATACAGACCTGATGAGAAATTTGTGAAACATCAGTGATGAGCCAATCTAAAATATTGACCCGATCTGTGTGTAGCTTTATTTACCAGCTGGGGGCAGAGAGGGGATTAGAAAATAAAGAGAAAGACGCTTGACGTCAGGAGAAGAATGGTTGTCAAAGTGGAAGTTAAAGTCGCCAAGAATGATAAGTTTCTTTGGGGGAGAGGCTGTAGTGATCAAGGAGAGGGTTGGAATCTTGATGAAAAGGGAAGATGTCAGATTGTTTTTTACGGCTGGGAGGTGGGCGGTAAAGGCAGCAGAAGGTGACAGAATGGCCCGGGTAGGTTGAGGTTGAGTTCACAGACTTCGAAAGATTCCGGTGGAAAGGGAGGGAGTGGCAGAAAGAAAGAGCCGGGTGCAGCGTGTACCTTGTAAACGACAGCGATTGCCACCTCCACGAGAGGGGTCGGGGGAAGGAAAGAGTCTTATAGCCAGGTGGTGTTAAACTGTTTTATTTATAGGTTCATGGCCTTGTTGTTTTAACCATGTTTCTGTGAGAAAAGTTAAATCTAGGTTTTTTTCAGAGATAAAATCGGAAAGGAAATCAGCCTTTCCATCTGGGCAAACAGATTGTACATTGTGCAGACAGATGTGAAGAATATTTGAAGGAGACGGAGAGGTTGAAGGAGAAAGTGGTGAGTTAGGACAAGGATCTGAGGAAGAAGATGAAGGCGATGGCAGATAAGTAGTCAGTGGGAGAACAGACAAGAGTTTAACATGATGAGTAGGTGTGGGGGGTGGTAAGGAACTGAGTCAGGCAGGGGGTCTGAAACTTTGTTTCACAGCATGAAGCACATTACAAACAAGAAAAGTCTTTTCACACATAGAAGATAAATCAATAACAGGGGGAGCATGTCACGGGGAGATGAGGCAGCGTAGTCAGTGGTTACGGAAGGACGTCAGAGGTTTAGGGGGGAGACACGTGGAGGCCCGGGCACACTGCAGGCGATGACGTCTGCCTGCACGTGTTTCCTCTTCTGGTTTTCTGCGATGAATACCTAGGTTTGAAATATTTGCTTTGTAGCTTCGTCAAGTCCGTTTTGTTTGCGGCCGATTTACAAATAGTGTTCTCAGATTTACCGTGGTGTGTGTCATTGGGGTGGAGTGAGGAAAGCTGGATGTTGGCGGTGGTGGTGGTGGATTAAGTTCGTGAAGCACGTGCAATTTGTCACGATGCAGCAGGGTCAGGGTAGAAAGGGTGGCAAAAATTATTACAGCAAGGTAAACGCTAATCATCATGTTGCCATTTTTCCAACAAAATACCGGTGTGTAGCCTTATAGCCTACCCAGAATCTGGCTACACACACACACACACACACGTGTGCACACAGCACATTTATACAATGTGTGTGTACACACAGATGGAAAGAACAAAATTGGATGGAGAAAAGAGCCAGGCTCATTTTATGTAAAAATGTGCCCTGGACTATGGCACCCTGTAAGAGGTAGAGATAGGGAAAACGGGCCCATTCAAGCTCAATATCTTCAACTTACCTATTTTTCATATAAAACCTGGCAACTTTGGCCCATTCTCTTCGCCTCGTGGGCCAAAAGTTGCCATGTTTTATATGAAAACTAGGTAAGTTGAAGTAATAATAATAATAATGAATAGCATTTATGTAGTGCATTTCTCAAAGCAATGACTCCATGCGCTTTCATACCATGCACATATATACACATGCACACACAGCACATAATAACAACAACAACAATGATAATGAGCATTTCTAAAGCTCAAATAAATTTACAAGAGATACCTATCGCACTGTAGAGGCACACACTTGCGTCCGGGCACACACTAGCAGGGCAATTAACAGTACACTCAGAGAAAAGGCACTAGCAATAACATAACTAACAAAAAAACATAACCAACAGCCAGGCATGCACATGAAGTAGCCTACGTGTGACAAACGGCAACCGTCAAGACAGCACAATATATTAACTAGCTAAGAAATCATTAAAGAGATGTGTCTTCAATGAAGACTTAAACTGGGATAAAAGTGGGAGCATGTCTGACGGCTGGTGGCAGAGAGTTCCAGATTGGGGGGCAGCAACACCAAAAGATCTACGACACTGGGGTTTTTTGAGGTTGTAATGGGGTACAAACAAAGTAGTTATCATTCAAAGGGACCGCAGGGTTCTAGTTGTGTGTGCTTTGTTTTTCAAGGCGCTGACAGAGATGGAGCAAGCGAGCCTTCAGAGTGACAGTATGCCAAGACCACAACTTTGTACTGACAGGGTGCCCTTACAGGTAACCATGAAGCTCCCTAAGAAAGGGAGCCCACATGGTCCCTTTTGCTCTTTCCAAGGATGAGTCTGGCAGCAGAGTTCTGAATTTGCTGCAGGCGTGTAAAACTGTTCATCATTTTATACCGAAAAACAGGGTTGCAATAGTCCATCACCACAAGACGGTCGCAAAAAACAGCTTGATCACTGCATCTCGAGGCAAGAATTTCTTTATGTGTGAAATACGGCGCAGCTCTAGAAAGTATGCTCTGCAGACGTTACCTAATGTGGTCTTTCATGGAGAGAGTGGATCTAGCCAAACACCCAGATACCGAACAGAACTCTGAAAAGCTATGTCACAGCCACCCAAGACCACAGAACTCTCCGACACCGCATAAGACTAGATGGTGAACCAACTGCCATAACATCTGTCTTGCCTGTATTTAATTTGAGTTTGTTGCTGTCCATCCACTGAAGGACACTGTGCGTGCAATCTGCTAGTGTGCGTGTGGCGTCCGAAAAATTTTGAGGTGTTGCATTTGCCGAAATTTCTGTATCATCTGCATATTTATGAAACTGGCAATCATGTAAGGTCATCACATTAGACAGAGGCTGAGAATATAGTGTGAACAATACGGGACCCAAAACAGAACCTTGAGGTACGCCATATAGGAGGGGGGCAGGTTGTGACTTAACTCCCTCTATCAGCATGCTCTGCGACCTATCAGAGACATAAGAGGTAAACCATGCCAAGGCAACACCTCTTATTCCAAAAGAGTAATCTAGTCTTTTGAGCAAAATAGAGTGGTCAAGCGTGTCGAATGCCGCACTGAGGTCCAACAAGCCCATGACCGACACTCTATGGTCATCATTCTGCAAAAACAGGCTGCTGGTGACACTCAGTACGGCAGTCTCCGTGCTGTGACCAGCCCTATACGCTGACTGATGATCTTCCAAAAGGTGGTTACAAGCTAGGTGTTTCTGAAGCTGTTTGAGGACGACCCTCTCCAGAACTTTTGAAATGAAAGGAAGATTGGAAACCGGCCTGTAAGTAGCAGTTTACCTTGAATGCCTGTTTTCCCTATCTCTTATAATAAAAAAATGTTACTATCTTATTTTCTAGTGGGTAAAACTATAAAATTATGGGAATTTATGCAGTGCTGAAGTTTTTAGCTGAATTTTTATCAGAGTAAAAAAGTGCAAAACCTTCTCCATACCCAGGCTCGGTTACAGAAGGAGAGCAATTGGAGGGCACTGCAATGGAGCTTTGGGTAGGCGAGAAGATTTCCGCATTCACGACTGTTGGAATGCCAACGCCGGCATTCACACACCACTTGTAATCAGTACACATAACAGGACAACATAATACACACAGCACAACACAACATAGTACAAACAGGACATAATAACACAAAACCTTAAAGTCCTTGGGAAATTAACTAAAAAACCGAGGGGGGCCCCGTGTGCAAAATTGCACCCAAAATCTTCCCCACATTTAAAAACCCCCTTCCTTTTTTTCGGAAGAGTGGGGCCTTTTGGGGTCCCGGGGGAAAACGGATGAAAAAAATTGTTTTAAAATGCTTTACACAGGTGGACTGGATGAAAAAAAAAAGCACATCAAAGCTTTTTCCATTATCCCGAAATAAAAAAATAAATAAAAAAAACCCACCAAACAAGAAACACACAACACAAAAACAAGGACCTGTAGCTACTGCTAGGGGGTTTTTAAAACCCCTGCCTTAAGCCAACTCCCCTTGCCGGTCCGTCTATTGCATTCCGCCCCCCCTTTGGGGCCCCCTGAAGGGCGATACCCAACTGAAAATTAAAAATTAAAAAACCTTTTCTTTTTGAGGGTGAAAAAATTTTAGCCGATACCCCTTTTGCACCCCCAAAAAGTTTGAAGAGGGGGGTTTTTAAAAAAAGATTTTGGAAATGTTCCCCAAATAACACATTTTGGAAAGGTGGCCTACAGCGGCTTTTTTATTTGTGTGAAAGGTTTGTGGTGAGAGTTTTTGGGGGGGGTTGGGGGGGTGGGGGTGTGGGGGGTGTGGGGGGGGTGTGGTGCGCGTGTGAACTTTAAAATAGGGTCAAAAACTATTACAATATCTTGTCAAAAAACTAATCCCAACATTTTGTCAAGAACCGTAAAGACCTAATTTTGCAAGAACTAAAACAAAAAATTGCCAAAACAAAATTCAGAATTTGGGCCCAAGAAAAAAAACAAGCCCCCCATCAACAAACTTATTAAAAAACTTATTAAAAACTGGGTAAAACAATTTAAATTAAAAACTTTGCCCAGAAAATTATCAACAACTCATCAACAACTTTTGTTAACAACTCATCAAAAACTTGTCAAGAAAAACCCAATAATTATTTACACAAAAAAAATTAGGTTTAAAAGATAGAAACCCTAATTGCGACAAGCTTTTACAGATGACATCTTTTTTTTTTTAGTCAAGAAGAAATAACTGATGAGAAGAGTTTTGGGTAGATAAGAAGGGGAAAATTGACCTCTTTTGGCCCGTGGTAAAACAAAGCTTCTTATTTGGAAAAACAATTAACAGTTGAACAGGTACAGCAGTTTAAACATCCAAGACATTATTAAAGGGATTTTTTAATAATTTTAAAATCTCTTCTTGGAGGGAAAAATGGTGAAAGCCTAGGGCATACTCTTATACGCTAAAACAAAAAAGTAGGGTCTTTAATGTGGACTCAGAAGCTGACTTAGCAAAAAGCCCCGTCACCCAAAATCCTTTTTTGTCTAGAACAAAGGGAACCTTTGGGTGTGATATTTATTAAACCATTTGAAAGTGGGGGCAACAGAAAAAGTGAGAAAGGAGTATGATCGAAACTTTCCCATCATGGGAAATTTTTCCCGTACCCGCCCTTTGTTTTATGATCGACTATGACCCTCGAACTTTCCCCGGGGAGTTATACCCACTCCTATACAAAAATCTTGGAGTAAGGGGGTGTAACCAAAAGGCGGAAAAAGGCCAAAAACTCGTAAAGCTGCCAAAGAAAGGGGACCCGCCCCCTGCAACAACTGGAGAGGAATCATGCTACTGTCCATCCCAGGGAAAGTACTGACAAGGATCATGCTAGACAGACTGAAGACAGCACTGGACAAGACACTTCAGGATGAACAGGCAGGCTTTAGGCAAGACAGATCATGCACAGATCAAATCGTCACAATGCGCATCATCATTGAGCAGTCCCTGGAGTGGCAGACCCCCCTATATTCAGTCTTTGTCGACTTCCAGAAGGCATTTGACAGCGTCGACAGAGATGTCATTTGGAAACTGATGCATCACTATGGCTTTCCACCAAAGTTCATCACCATCATCCAGCAGCTACATGAAATGCCACCTGTCAAGTCATCCATGAAGGGAAACTGATGGAAGCCTTCTCCGTACAGACCGGTGTTCGTCAGGGCTGTCTGTTGTCGCCATCCATCTTCCTGTTGGTGGTTGACTGGACAATGCGGCAAGCCACAGCAGGCAGGAGAACCGGCATACAGTGGACCCTCATGAAGCAGCTGGAAGACCTGCACTTCGCAGACGACATCAGCCTTCTCTCCCACAGGCAACAAGACGCACAAGAGAAGCTTTGTCGTGTGTTGCTGACGAAGCTGAAAAGACTGGCCTCCAAATCAACATTGAGAAGACGGAGATCATGTGAGGGTGAAAACAAAAACATGACCAGTGCGACTGCAGCAAGAAACCATCAAAGAAGTCACCAAGTTTATTTACCTGGCAGTGTCGTCAGTAAAGATGGGGGAACAGATGAAGACATGAAGTGCCCAATCAACAAAGCCGTCACGCCTTCAACACCCTTCGGCCAATTTGAGGTCAACAGCCCTCTCATTTCAAATAAGCTTCGGATCTACAACACCAATGTCAAATCGGTCCTACTTTATGGCTCAGAAACCTGGCGGGTAACAAAAACCAACACCCACAAACTCCAGTCTTTTACCAACAAATGCCTCAGGTACATCCTCAACATCAGGTGGCCGGAAGTCATATCCAACAAACAACTGTGGGACAGGACCAGACAAACCCAATCAAGTCCATCATTAAACAAAGGAAGTGGGGATGGATGGGCCATACACTCGGCAAGCCTTCGTCAAATGTCACCAGACAGGCCCTTGACTGGAATCCACAAGGGAAGCGGAAAGTTGGTTGACCAAAGCAGACCTGGCGAAGAAGTGTTGACAAAGAAACGAAGGCAGCCGAAATGACATGGGCCGAGCTGAAGAGGATTTCCCCAAACCGAGTTCGTTGGAGGGGTGTTGTTGCAGCCCTATGTTTCCCAAGGAACCAAGAGGCATAAGTCAAAGTAAGTCAAGTCAATGACTCTCTGACTAGGAGGCTTCACTTGCACAGTCCTTATAAATGTGCTGCAGCCCTGGGGGCTAGTTGGCCTTTGGAGAACATTTCCAATGCTGACTGTCCTTATGCCCACTTGGCCGAGAGAGTGGGAATGTACTGTGGGCAAGGCATCTCCACTAAAACCAAATTTCTGCCCAATTTCCAAAACAGCAGCTGCCTCCTCTCTGTTTTGGAGGTCATGGGTTCAAACACAAACGGACAAACATACATACTTACATTATCGTTTTGGTTCCCCTCTTAGCACCAGTAGTTGCTAGTATGTAACATTAAACATTTTAAAAATTTAACCATATAGAAAAAAGATGGAAGAACAGAACACAGTTATGAACCAACAGGAAGCACAGGAGAATGCTACGAACCAAGCCCAGCAGACTTTCCCAAAAGTCACAACAGTGACCAAGAGCCCTGGGAGAGTTGAAGCTGGAAAAGGTTGGCAGAATGGAACCAACAGAAAAAACTTAGTAATAAAAGCAAAGCAAAAGATTGTATTCGGAGAAGCATCAGAAAAACAGATGCCTTTTAGAAACACCTAAAAAAGACACACCACCAAAAACAAAAATTCAGTCTTATTTGTTATACAGTGTAACTGTATAGGCCTTGGTTATACAGCTTATAGAGTATGGAGCAGAAAGCGACCAACAAAACAGGAACTGCAGCAAGAACATAAACCAAACCCACAACCACAGCCACAACATTGCAATGCAAACACCCTGACAAGGGACCCATTCAGAATGTTTTAAATTATATAAATGAAAATTATACATATAGTAGGAAATTGAGTACTAAAAAAGACAGCAGCTAATTTGGTTTTCCATGGGCCGGGTTATTGGTGGTCTCAGCATTGGCTATACTATGTTAGGAAAGAGCCTTCTGAAAATGAAGCTGTGATTTAGGAAAACTAGACTTTGAGGATAGGGCTAAGCTAGTTGCTGTTGTAACAGCATCCATTGCTTCTAAAGACTTCTTGGTAAAGCGGGGAATCATTCCAGAAAATTAAGTCCATAAATAGAAAATGGCTTCTATAGTGATGAGGTTGGTGGTGCTGTAGTTAACCATTGCTTTTACGGGTTTAGCAATACTTTTTTTTCAAAAACTTCATACAGATGAAGAAAGGAAGAGACATGATAAAGCAATAGAAACAACTGAACAGAGCACAGGCAGAATAGGAAAGACAAAGAATTGCTCAGTTGGGACTTTATTAACGAAAAACTTCGTGAACAAGGACATGCCCCAAAAACATTTTCTGATGTTGATGCAGCAATAAAAGAGTACTACATTGGGGACAGGCAAACAAATCTCCTATTACTAAACCACAGCTTCTGATTATTATCAACCCACTGAAACCCAGAAGACAGGCAAGATTGCTTTTATTGTGGTGGGCATGACAATAGTATATTTCTTAGCACAGAAGGTTGGTTAACCAACAATTTTTTAAAAATTATTATAATAGAACAATGGATGTCAAGCTTTCTAATATCTACTACAGCCAAAAGGGTACTGGAAAGGACAGTCAGCTATTAACAAACTGAGTATTGCAGCAGGAGTAAGTTCTGAGGTCGCAAAGAGGTGGCTGTCTAAACAAGCAATATGGCAGATCTATTTACCTGCACCAAGGCCATTAAAAGACCCCCTTTTTATAAACATGAAGCCAAATGATACTCCCCAAAAATAGACCTTTATACTTACCCCATGACACAATCAGAAGAAAGAGGTAAAAGAAATGCTTTTACTGTGGTGGACGTAGCTTCTGGGTATAAAAGATGCAGAACCCCTTACTGAAAAGAGTGCTACCGCAACTGCAGTTGCTTTGCAAGAAATCTATAGTCGGGGCCCTTTAAAAATTTATCCCAGACTTATTCAGTGGGATGATGGTAAAGAGTTTAAAGGAGCATTTAATCAGCTGTTACTAAAAGAATGGAGTACCCAATAAAAAGGGGGCATACCAGGCAACCACAGATCTCAAGCACTGGTTGAAAGCTTTAACAAACTGTTAGCAGAAAGACTGTTTGCATATCAGTACCACCAAGAAATCATGATCCCAGGCACACGAAACACAGAGTGTGTAAGAAGACTACCTGCAGTTTTAAGAGCGATGAACTCTGACATAACTAAAGCCACAGGGTTAAAACCTGGGGACCCATCAAATGCAAAACAATACAGCAGCACATCCAAACAACAACACCAAAGCAGCCACTAATACCCTTTGGGAAGAAACTGAGATATCTGTATGCTCCTGGAGAAGCGGAAGCCAGCAACAGTCACAAGCGAGCAACAGATCCCATCTGGAGCATAGACACTTATGAAATAAAAAAAGTTGTGGAGATGGATCCTCCTATTTATTATTTGACATTACCTGCACCACAGCCAGCTTTTGTTAGAGAGAAACTGCAGCTAGTGCCACCTAATACTGTCCCGCTTTAGTAAGGTAGGCCAAATTATTTCATCAGAAGTTAAGTGACAACATGGTCTCTTCTAAATGTTTTTTGTTTTCTACAATTTATTTGGGGAAAATTGTTTGATAACACTGAAGTGGGTTGGACACTCTCTCATCATACTAACAACTCCTAGAATATTATTTAACACTTCATCTTTTGTGCCATGATCAAGTTTTATTTCTACTTGCTCACCAAAGTCTTCTATAATGTCATAGCTGTAAAAGCAGAGTCGAGGTATTGTACCACTTCCATAGTATTTGATAAAGAGTATGCAATCCATTGTGAGCCTCAATCAGAATTTTTAACTTCTATATAAATATGAAAAAAATTAATTAATATTTTAATTACTGTTTGGTCTCCCGTGTCCAATTCGTATGAGTGCTCTGGTGAAGAATATATCCGTTTGTGTCCTGTGCAATCAGTGTCTTTTTTCTAAAACCCCAGTCATGTTGATTTGGTGCAGGGTTGAGCAGAGCTTTGGGTTGTCGTGATGAAATACTTTACCTTCAAACAGAGCCTCTTTGTAGTTATCATGACTGATGCTTGTTTTGACCACCTGTTTACCAACACCTTTTGCCTTTTTATGACACCTATTTGGCTTGCAACACTGTACATCTTAGCCCTTAGCCCAACATATTCTTTGATAATAGTGCCTTTCATCTCATCCTTCATCTTGCCAATAACTTATTTGTTTACTGTTGAATGCAAGAGACTGTCTTTTGGATAATCACTGGTGTCATACCATGACTCTGATCCCAGCACCACATCTTCTGCAAGGTCTTTGTATATATCTTCTGTGGGTATGTCTAGGATGAAAGAGTCTGTGTCTGTGTACAAGACCTTTACTGCAGGATGTTTAGGCTTAAAGTAATCATACAAGAACTCTAGCATCAACAGCTTTGACAGCTCTATCATGATGAACCCAATGAATACTGGCTTGTCTAGTTTAACCTGCAACTTCTTCATCGTAATGCCAAACAGACTGTCATGGAATTGACTGAAGTCTTGGTAGCTTGGGCTTTGATGTCAGCTTTATGGCTTCGTTTTCTTTTGTAACTAATCTGACATCTTTTCTTTTGTGTGGGTTCTCCATTGTTTTGCCAAAGCAGCTGTTGTTCATGAGCTTGAAGTGATCCTTTTCTGATGCATCAGTTGCCTTCGTTCTCAGATCAGTGTTCTTCATGATGTATGGTAACATGAATTCCTGTTGATCAAACAAAATGATACTATGAACAGCAGTAAGAATTAACCCATGCCTTAGGTAGAACTGCAGCAGTCTGTAGTGACATACATACTTGCTCTTGTCGTTTAGGTTTGGTACAAGCTTTGGTGGTTCTTTTGGAGATATTTTGAGCCTTTCTGCAGCCATTGGGTAATCATTGTTCGCATCATGTAGTTCATGGGGAAAAGACTAATTACTTCTAAGATCCAGCCCATTGCTTGATCAGGCACCATTTGTGATAGCATTTTTTGAGTCTCTCAACATCAAAAGGACCATTAAACAACTGAAAGTTTCTTAGTGGCAGTGACTGATACATCGCCCACCATACAGGTTGTTTTCGTCCAAGTACATGATGTAGTTTGAGGGTCTGCTAGAATCATAGTGAAAATCATCATGGCTGTTTTCCTTTACCTGTCAGTCTGTTAACTCTCTGGGGAGGGGGGACGGCCAATTCTCTCATTTGCTTTTCCCCACAGACGGCCCATTTGTAATGGTTAGAAAAAAAAAAATCAAAAAAATACAAAAAAAATAATAAGAAAATGAAATTTTCTGAACTTATGTATAACATACTGGGTTGTACATATATAAAAATTGAAGCTCTCACTTTAGTAAAACGCTGTCATGGAGACCTAATCTGTTTCCTTCTTTTTTTTTCTTCTGACACATATGCAAAAATGCTGGGCCTGTTGGCTACTCTTACAACTGCAAAAAAAGGGGCTCAGAACACACAGAATCACCCCACAACGCGCTGCTTCCATGTTGGAAGCTATGTTTAGTTGCACGAGTCATAGTATCATGCAGAAAAATGAAAAATCTGCAAAAAAACAAATCCCATATAGCTTCCAGTTGTCCCAAACTTTGGCTTTACACCATCCCCTATTAGCAGACAGCCGTTCTCTGAGAGTTTTAAAGAATGCTTCTTTTGGCTGCAGCTCTTCTTCATCAAACCCTTTCCAGAATCCATATACTCAAAATAAAAATAATAATTAAAAAAATAATGTATGGAATTTTATGGCGCTGAATCTTGTAAGCCCAAAAAATCAAAAGCCCTCAGATTTTCATTTCATAACCCCTTTAAGTCACGGCAGATTTCTCTCGTGAAATTCGGCTGCTTTTCCCCGGGAGAGCGGGAGAGCCCGTCACCACAAGAGGAGTGCCTCACATTTTTTTCTATTTCATGTCTGCAACTGTATTTGTTTCCCTATCAGAGTGGCTTTTTTCTAAGAATTTTGCCAGGGACAACTCTCTTGTTGCCGTGGGGTCTTTTATTTGCGCTAAATAATTACGTGTAACACACGGGACCTCGGTTTATCGTCTCATCCCAAAGGGCTAGCGCCCAGACCCCCATCATGGTCTAATGGATGGGGGAAAAGTTTCGTCCAAACGGGGTACGAACCGCCGCACACTTCAGACCTGGACTTTTCGATTTCTAGACAGGCGCGTTACCTTAGACCACGTGCAAGCTTTGTGTCAAAGTATTTTTCTGTGATAGGGCAAGTACTCAGTGGATGAAGACAAGGACTCTAGATTTTCCCCATCAGATGTTGTGCAGAATCAAAAGAAGGACAGACCGTTGCTCTACCCTGCGATTGCGCTATTTAGTGTAAAAGTCAGGTACTTCTCTGATGACTGTGCAATGCAGTAGGCCTTATACTCATCAGTTACTGCCCTTTTTG
>CM054161.1:22684331-22700648 GCA_028751875.1 Rapana venosa | reverse complement strand
AGGGTATACAATGACATTTCTTGTTGAGTCTTTATACAGGACGCAACTCTTCTACAGTCACAGCAGAACGGGATTGCTCTCTTGGCTACTGGAATGGGAGCTCCGCATCAATTGCATTGGGCTCTGTTTCAATAAGCAGGAGCCTGTTCATTTGTCACATCAGTCTTTTCAAAGAAGGTTGTGCATAAACTAGAAAAACATGATGCTGTTGTTGCCTTGACATTAGCCTAGCTAAGCTCATTTAGACTCATTATTAGCAAAGCTCTAACAGATGCCACAATATCAGAAGAGGAGTTCAAACGTCTTCAGGATGACTACGATGACTACAAGCGCCAAAAGTTCCACCTACAAAACAAACACCACAAAGCTATGCCTGTGGACATTGACTCAACAAAAAAGGAATATATAAAAAAGGGGTATCTGCTTAGCAAAGACAGTGCTTTAAATGATCAGCTGAGTACTCTATTAAGGAGCTAAGAGTTACCTGTGGTAGATTCACTGCTTCATACTGTAGCAAAACAAAAAAGAAGCAATTAATTAATTTTTTTTCTTACTATATGAGTTAGAGATTTTAGTTGAGGCTCAGTATGGACAAAGTGTTTCAGACCATAGAGCTAAATGTTACACAACCACAAAACGTGGTGCAAAGCATTCAAGATGCAATCGCACAAATACCAAACAACTTAAACATAGTTCCACCAGTAAAGGTGCAGTTGGTTGCTGAAATTCTATCACTCACTCACTCACTCATCCCTTGGTCGGGACAACCGTTGGGGTACCCGAATGGACGCTGCAAGTGGACCGCCAAATGGTTCTGTCTTGGGCTGTTTTCAGGAGGCTTGGTACAGTGAGGCCGGTCCACTCCTTGATGTTGGATATCCAGCTTTTGCCTGGTCGTCCCTGCCTCCTTGCTCCTTCCACCATTCCCTGCAGGACTGTCTTGACAGGCTGTTATGCCTTGTTGTGGGCCAAACCATTTCAGTTTTCCTCCGTTTGACTGTACTAGCAATGGTTTTTGTTTGCCGGGCCAGTGCCTCGATCTGCTGCCAGACGTAGTCAATTTTGGGTTTTTGGGCGTTCTGTAGGTGATGTTCAGGATCCGCCTGAGGCACTTCATCTCAAAGGCTTGAATGCGAGGGTCAAAATCGGCAGTAAGTGTCCATGCTTCACAGCTGTACAAGGCAATGGATGTGACGAGTGCCTTGTAGAGTCTGACCTTAGTGTGGGTTCTGATGTTTGGTTTCTCCACACTTTCGCCAGCTTATCATGGAGGAGAGTGCCACAGCAAGTCTGATCTTCACCTCTTGTGTGCTCGTGCCTTCTTTGGTGTGACTCCCTCCAAGGTACTTGAAAGTTTACATCCTCTAGTGTCTCGCCACTCATTTGATGCTGGTGGAGTGGTCGGTGTGGTACTGTTCACTAGGACTTGTCTTTTCTGTGCTGATCTCCATACCGTGGGCATTGGCTGATGTTTCCATCTGGTGGTGAGATCCTGGAGTTCTTCTTCACTGCGGCCCAGAATCAATATCGTCTGCGAATCGAAGATTGCAGACTGGCCTTCCTCCTATTGTGATTGTGGTCTGAAGCCAAGGGGGCCCCTGCTGTGTTCCCCCAGGAACACGTTGAAAAAACGGGGGATAGCGGGCAGCCTTGTCGAACCCCAACTGAAGTCCGGAAAAAACTCCCCGATTTCTCCACCATGAGGACTGCCTGTGGGAGTGTCATACAGCCCCGGGATACTTGAACCCAGGTCCTCGTCAAAGCTATAGTCTCTCATGACTTCCCAAGAACTTTTGCCACACTCGATCGAAGGCCTTCTTGAAGTCAATGAAGTTGTTGTAGAGCTGTAGCTGATGTGGAGATGCTTCCTATGGCATTCTGATGTTGAAGATCTGTTCGACAGTGCTTGACCTGGTCTGAAAACCTGCCTGTTCTTCGATAGGATTTCTTCTGCTTGTGTTTCAGTCTGTTCAAGGCAATGCGTAGCTAACTTTGCTTGGATGGCTTATCAGACTGATTGTTCTGTAATTTTGCACTTCTCAGGTCTCCCTTCTTTGGAAGTGGAACTATGATGGATTGGGGACTGTTCCCGGCCACCTTTGCTGGTCCAGATGCGTTGGCAGATGATTGTTAATGCCTTGATCATCTCTGGGCCCTCCGTTCTTGATGAGCTCAGCCGGGATGTTGTCAATTCCCTGGTGACCGCCTCCTTTCAGGGATTTTTATGCTTCTTCTACCTCTTTCCTCCAGCACCTGTGTGCTTTCAGATCTGATGTCTGGGATCTTGCTCGTGAAGTTTGTTCGGATCAGCCTTCAGCTTGTAGTTGTACAGGTCTCTGCAATACTCTGTCCATCTCTTCATGATAGTGGCGCTCTCTGTAACGACTGACCTCTTTGTCTTCAATAACGAGGTCTTTGGCTGCTGGGGCTTGGTTAGTATCTTGGATGGACTGGTACGCCTCTTTGCTGTCTCCTTTCGCCATTGCTTCTCAACCCGGAGCATTGTTCTGACATCCAGTTCCCCATGGCCTCAGTATCTTCTTCTTGAAATTTACCTTTGAAATGTTCTATAAATCTTCGGCCTTTTTGGGTTTTTGTTCTTCCTGGCTTTAGCTCCTACGTTGGTCGCACAGGTCCAGGATATGTTGGTAAACCCACGGTTGGTTTCTTTTTTCCCCTCTTCCCAAGGATCTCCAGCGCTGTCTCTGAAAAGGTCTTGCTGAAGGCTCCCGTAGGTGTTGTGTCATCTTGGAGGAAATTCAATGCTGCAAATCTGCCCCTATCTCAGCTTTAAAGATTTCAGCGACTTCCGGGTCCTTCAGCTTTTCCATGTTGACCGCAAACGGGGATTTTTTCCCTTTTGGTTCTTGGTCTTCAGCTTGTCTGTAGGGGCTGAGTACCATGGGCTGGTCACTACCAATATCAGCGGGGAAACTTTTTGTCTGGGCTTTGGTGATGCTTGACTTAAATCGTTTGGGGCCCAAGATGTAGTCAATCTGGTTTGTGCTTTCCATTGGTGAGTGCCACGTCGTTCTTCTTGATTTTCTTGTGGGGTAAAAAGGTGTTGGCGACAGTAAGATTGTGGCTGCTTGCGAATTCCAAAAGTCTGAGACCTCTATCATTAGTTTCGTCCACGCCAAAACGGCCTACTGTCCCTGGCCATTGGTCATATGCGTCAGGTCCGATCTTGGCAATTCCAGTCGCCCTGGATCACGAGAAAGTCCTTCTTTGGAGTTGATTTGATGGCGCTACTCCAAATCTTCGTAGAAACACTCGATTGCTTCATCATCGTAGTCTGATGTTGGTGCATAGACTTGTAAAATGGTCATAGTTGTGTGGTTTTGCTGCGACACGCATGGAGAATCAGTCTGTTTGAAATTGGGGTACAGCTGATGACACTGTTAGTCCTCTTCTTGTTGACAAGAAATCCTACTCCGTGTTGGTGTTTGGAGTCGTCGCCACTATACCATAGTTTGTGATCCTCCTCTGTAGTTGCTTCGCCGAATCCGACCCAACGGACTTCGGCCAGTCCCAGTATGTCCCAATATCTTTGAAGTTCGTGGGTTAGCTCTTGGAGCTTCCCACATGCGTACAAGGTACGGATGTTCCATGTACCTATACAACAGGACAAATAAAGATGAAGAATTAACTGTTCATGTGTCAACAACACAACAAGCACTGAACTGTTTGAAGAGCTCAACACAACATGGGCAGATGAGATGATGCCAACTTTGTACTTTCTGCAGAAACAGCAAAAATGAGGGGATCAGGATGGACAGTTGGTAAAGTTCTTCGCATAGAACTAAAGCAAACAAAGTTTCATCCCATTGTTGGTAGAAGTTACATTCCCTTGCCCCCTGATGTTGTAGCAAAACGTGCTGTGCTGAACATTCAGAACAAAGATGATAAGTGTTTTATGTGGTGTGATTTGGCTAGACTGCACCATGTAACAAAGAATGCAGAGAGAGTTTCAAACTATCATGAACATCGTGACAAGCTTGACTTGAACAGGCATTGATTTTCCTGTGGCTGTTAGGAGTATTGACAAGTTTGAGGAACTAAACCCAACCATCAGTGTAAATGTGTACACCTGGAAAGATGCAACCCTATGCCCACTACACATTTCTAGCAAGTCTCCCACTGTAGGTGATCCCACAAAAACCATGTAGACTTATTGTTGATAAATGATCATTATACACTTATTAGAACAATGAGTAGACTTATTGCACAGACAACAAAAGAACATGGCAAACAAGAGTTTTGCAGAGGATGCTTGGTTCGTTTACCATCTCTACAAGCAGTTGTCAAACACAGAAAACATTGCAAGAGTGAGACTGAAGCAATCACTGAACTTGTAACACCAAAGCCAGGAAGCAAGGTTTACTTCAAGAACATAAAGAAGCTACAAAAGAGTCCCTATGTAGTGTATGCTGACTTTGAGTCTATCATTGTGCTACCAAAGACCAGCGCCAGAAAATATTCCTTAAACAGTCTTACTCAGTAATCACCAAGTCTGTTCCTTTGCTTATGTTGTTGTTTGGTCAGATGGTGCACACTCAGAGCCAGACTTATACAGAGGACCAGACACTGCAAAAATTTTTCTTGAACACATGAAAGCGAATCATGAATACTACTCTCGTCAACTAAACCTACAAGAGATCATTATGACAGAAGAAGACCAGGAACAGTATGAGTTTTCCACACATTGCTGGATTTGTGGTAATTTATTAACACCACAGGTAGCAGACAATCAGACAGTCAGAGATCACGACCACATCAGTGGTAAGTATCTGGAGCTGCACATAGTAAGTGTGTTATAGTGTGCACTTTGCGAACTATAAGGTTTGAACTACAACCCCCTTTCCTTACCCTCTCCCCCCCCCCCCCTCCCCCACCCCTCTTCTAAAAAGAACTGTTCAACTTGGTTAGACTTCATGATTTGCTTAGTTCAGCAATTCCAAAGACAGAGTTAGGTTTCTTTGACAACCTAACAGTGTTACAGTGTTGTGTTCAAACAAACAACTTCTTAGTCTGTTTGGATACCCATGGTTGTGGGCTGAGGATTCTTTTAATCCACTTGAGACTTTAGCTAAGGAGGCCCAGTGGGGTCTGTGTTGGCAGCCCTTTTCTTGCTTTGGTGTCTCCATGAGTTTGGAGCATTGGCAACCAATCCATGTGTGAATTATCACTGTCTTAGCTTAGGTGCCCTGAGTGTCTCAGTGGACTGGGAGGCCTAGTAAACAAGTGAGGCATGTGTAATGTGTCACCTTCTCTCACCTTAAGTATCCAACATGTCTCTGTGAGCAACTCCTTGCCATGGTTGCAGCTAAATGTTCTCAATGTAGGCCTATGTCCTATTAGAGCTGGTGGCTCAGCTACATTGGAGTCCTCTCTATTCATGGCCTGAGTCCTTGTTGTAGCCTAGAATGTCCAGTGGAACAGTGATGTAATAAGCACTTCAGAGCTTGCTACAGCTAGTCTTATTCAACAGGCTTGTGGGCCTCTTTCTTGTTGAATAGCATCCCCCCTTTCCCCCTTTCTATTACCCCCCCCCCCCCCCCTCTCCCTCTATTGAACCAGCAGATTTGTCATGCAGAGACTACATTGGTCCATTTAAATTTGTTTGTCAGCTGATTTGATGTGTGGTTAGGATTTGTTCATCTCAGTTTCCAAATGTATTCAGTGGTCAGTTGGAATTAGTAGTCTTGCAACTGAACCAACGTAACAGGGTGTGCATGGCATTTTAAAGTCTTTCTCTTGCTGGCTGTCTGAGGCAACTTTCTTCTTGAGTTAGGCTGTGTTCGGTAAAACCTGACAGAATGACTTAGAAGGAAACAGCAGTTTTCTTCTCCTGCTTGAGCTGTGTGTGTTGTTGGTAGATAAAAATAAAAAGTGTTACCATAACACCCCTGCGTGGCCTCCCATCATTCCTGTGTGTGAGTGTGGAGTGCCAGTGTCCTAACATCCCCTTCCCTGAACCAAGGTTCACCCTCCAACAAGTGTAATCTACAACTAAAAGTAGATCCCAAAACATGAAAGCTACCAGTCTTTTTCCACAATCTAAGAGGTTACACTCACACCTAATTATGCAGGCAGTAACTGATGAGTATAAGGCCTACTGCATTGCACAGTCATCAGAGAAGTACCTGACTTTTACACTAAATAGCGCAATCGCATGGTAGAGCAACGGTCTGTCCTTCTTTGATTCTGCACAACATCTGATGGGATATCTAGAGTCCTTGTCTTCATCACTGAGTACTTGCCCTATCACAGAAAAATACTTTGACACAAAGCTTGCACGTGGTCTAGAGGTAACGCGCCTGTCTAGAAATCGAAAAGTCCAGGTCTGAAGTGTGCGGCGGTTCGTACCCCGTTTGGACGGAAACTTTTCCCCCATCCATTAGACCATGAGTGGTGGTCTGGGCGCTAGTCTTTCGGATGAGACGATAAACCGAGGTCCCGTGTGTTACACGTAATTATTTAGCGCAAATAAAAGAACCCACGGCAACAAGAGAGTTGTCCCTGGCAAAATTCTTAGAAAAAAGCCACTCTGATAGGGAAACAAATACAGTTGCAGACATGAAATAGAAAAAAATGTGAGGCACTCCTCTTGTGGTGACGGGCTCTCCCGCTCTCCCCGGGGAGAGCAGCCGGAATTTCACGGAGAGAAATCTGCCGTGACTTAAAGTGGTATGAAATGAAATCTGAGGGCTTTGATTTGTTGCTTTACAAGATTCAGCGCCATATAAATTCCATACATTATTATTATTATTATTATTATTATTATTATTATTATTATTATTATATGAGTATATGGATTCTGGGAAAGGTTTGATGAAGAAGAGCTGCAGCCAAAAGAAGCATTCTTTAAAACTCTCAGAGAACGGCTGTCTGCTATAGGGGATGGTGTAAAGCCACAGTTTGGGACAACTGGAAGCTATATCGGATTTGCTTTTTGCAGATTTTTCATTTTTCTGCATGATACTATGACTCGTGCAACTAAACATAGCTTCCAACATGGAATGCAGCGCGTTGTGGGGTGATTCTGTGTGTTCTGAGCTCTTTGTTTGCAGTTGTAGAGAGTAGCCAACAGGCCCAGCATTTTTGCATATGTGTCAGAAGAAAAATAGAAGGGATCAGATTAGGTCTCCATGACAGCGTTTTACTAAAGTGAGAGCTTCAATTTTTATATATGTACTAACCCAGTATGTTATACATAAGTTCAGAAAATTTCATTTTCTTATTATGTTTTTTGTATTTTTTGATTTTTTTTACTAACCATTACAAATGGGCCGTCTGTGGGGAAAAGCAAATGAGAGAATTGGCCGTCCCCTCCCGAGAGAGTTAACAGACTGACAGGTAAAGGAATCAGCCATGATGATTATCAGCTATGATTCTAGCAGACCCTCAAACTACATCATGTACTTGGACGAAAACAACCTGTATGGATGGGCGATGTATCAGTCACTGCCACTAAGAAACTTTCAGTTGTTTAATGGTCCTTTTGATGTTGATGAGACTCAAAAAATGCTATCACAAATGGTGCCTGATCAAGCAATGGGCTGGATCTTAGAAGTAGATTTAGTCTATCCCCATGAACTACATGATGCAACAATGATTACCCATTGCTGCAGAAAGCTCAAAATATCTCCAAAAGAACCACCAAAGCTTTTACCAAACCTAAACGACAAGAGCAAGTATGTATGTCACTACAGACTGCTGCATTCTACCTAAGCATGGGTTAATTCTTACTGCTGTTCTAGTATCATTTTGTTTGATCAACAGGAATTCATGTTACCATACATCATGAAAACACTGATCTGAAACGAAGGCAACTGATGCATCAGAAAAGGATCACTTCAAGCTCATGAACAACAGCTGCTTTGCAAAACAATGGAGAACCACACAAAAAAAATGATGTCAGATTAGTTACAAAAAAAACGAAGCCATAAAGCTGACATCAAAGCCAAGCTACCAAGACTTCAGTCAATTCCATGACAGTCTGTTTGGCATTACGATGAAGAAGTTGCAGTTAAACTAGACAAGCCATATTCATTGGGTTCATCATGATAGAGCTGTCAAAGCTGTTGATGCTAGAGTTCTTGTATGATTACTTTAAGCCTAAACATCCTGCAGTAAAGTCTTGTACACAGACACAGACTCTTTCATCCTAGACATACCCACAGAAGAATATACAAAGCCTTGCAGAAATGTGGTGCTGGGATCAAGTCATGGATGACACCAGTGATTAATCAAAAAGACAGTCTCTTGCATCAACAGTAAACAAATAAGTTATATTGCAAGATGAAGGATGAGATGAAAGGCACTATTATTCAAAGAATATGTTGGCTAAGGCTAAGATGTACAGTGTTGCAAGCCAAATAGGTGTCATAAAAAAGGCAAAAGGTGTTGGTAAACAGGTGGTCAAAACAAGCATCAGTCATGATAACTACAAAGAGGCTCTGTTTGAAGGTAGAGTATTTCATCACCACAACCCAAAGCTCTGCTCAACCCTGCACCAAATCAACATGACTGTGGTTAGAAAAAAGACACTGATTGCACAGGACACAAAACGGATATATTCTTCACCAGAGCACTCATACGAATTTGGACACTGGAGAACAAACAGTAATTAATAATTAATTAATTTTTTTCATATTCATATAGAAGTTAAAAATTCTGATTGAGGCTCACAATGGATTGCATACTCTTTATCAAATACTATGGAAGTGGTACAATACCTGGACTCTGCTTTTACAGCTATGACATTATAGAAGACTTTGGTGAGCAAGTAGAAATAAAACTTGATCATGGCACAAAAGATGAAGTGTTAAATAATATTCTAGGAGTTGTTAGTATGATGAGAGAGTGTCCAACCCACTTCAGTGTTATCAAACATGTTCCCATAAATTGTAGTAACAAAAAACAGTTAGAAGAGACCATGTTGTCACTTACTTCTGATGAAATAATGGCCTACCTTACTAAAGCGGGACAGTATTAGGTGGCACTAGCTGCAGTTTCTCTCTAACAAAAGCTGGCTGTGGTGCAGGTAATGTCAAATAATAAATAGGAGGATCCATCTCCACAACTTTTTTTATTTCATAAGTGTCTATGCTCCAGATGGGATCTGTTGCTCGCTTGTGACTGTTGCTGGCTTCCGCTTCTCCAGGAGCATACAGATATCTCATTCTTCCCAAGGTATTAGTGGCTGCTTTGGTGTTGTTGTTTGGATGTGCTGCTGTATTGTTTTGCATTTGATGGGTCCCCAGGTTTTAACCCTGTGGCTTTAGTTATGTCAGAGTTCATCGCTCTTAAAACTGCAGGTAGTCTTCTTACACACTCTGTGTTTCGTGTGCCTGGGATCATGATTTCTTGGTGGTACTGATATGCAAACAGTCTTTCTGCTAACAGTTTGTTAAAGCTTTCAACCAGTGCTTGAGATCTGTGGTTGCCTGGTATGCCTCTTTTTATTGCTACTCCATTCTTTAGTAACAGCTGATTAAATGCTCCTTTAAACTCTTTACCATCATCCCACTGAATAAGTCTGGGATATTTTAATGGGCCCCGACTATAGATTTCTTGCAAAGCAACTGCAGTTGCGGTAGCACTCTTTTCAGTAAGGGGTTCTGCATCTTTATACCCAGAAGCTACGTCCACCACAGTAAGAGCATACTTATACCTCTTTCTTCTGATTGTGTCATGGGGTAAGTATAAAGGTCTATTTGGTGAGTATCATTTGGCTTCATGTTTATAAAGGAGGGTCTATTAATGGGCCTTGGTGCAGGTAAATAGATCTGCCATATTGCTTGTTTAGACAGCCACCTCTTTGCGACCTCAGAACTTACTCCTGCTGCAATACTCAGTTTGTTAATAGCTGACTGTCCTTTCCAGTACCCTTTTGGCTGTAGTAGATATTAGAAAGCTTGACATCCATTGTTCTATTATAATAATTTTTTAAAAAATTGTTGGTTAACCAACCTTCTGTGCTAAGAAATATACTATTGTCATGCCCACCACAATAAAAGCAATCTTGCCTGTCTTCTGGGTTTCAGTGGGTTGATAATAATCAGAAGCTGTGGTTTAGTAATAGGAGATATTTGTTTGCCTGTCACAATGTAGTACTCTTTTATTGCTGCATCAACATCAGAAAATGTTTTTGGGGCATGTCCTTGTTCACGAAGTTTTTCGTTAATAAAGTCTAACTGAGCAATTCTTTGTCTTTCCTATTCTGCCTGTGCTCTGTTCAGTTGTTCTATTGCTTTATCATGTCTCTTCCTTTCTTCATCTGTATGAAGTTTAGAAAACAAGTAGTTGCTACCTGTAAAAGCAAGTGGTTAACTACAGCACCACCAACCATCATCACTATAGAAGCCATTTTCTATTTATGGACTTATATTTTCTGGAATGATTCCCTGCTTTACCAAGAAGTCTTTAGAAGCAATGGATGCTGTTACAACAGCAACTAGCTTAGCCCTATCCTCAAAGTCTAGTTTTCCTAAATCAGCAGGCTTCATTTTCAGAAGGCTCTTTCCTAACATAGTATAGCCAATGCTGAGACCACCAATAACCGGCCACATGGTAGACCAAATTAGCTGCTGTCTTTTCAGTACTCATATTTCTACTATATGTATAATTTTTCATTTATATATTAATACATTCTGAATGGGTCATTGTCAGGCTGTTTGCATTGCAATGGTTGTGGCTGTGGTTGTGGGTTTGGTTTATGTTCTTGCTGCAGTTCCTGTTTTGTTGGTCGCTTGCTGCTCCATACTCTATAAGCTGTATAACCAAGGCCTATAGCAGTTACACTGTATAACAAATAAGACTGAATATTTGTTTTTGGTGGTGTGTCTTTTTTAGGTGTTTCTATAGGCATCTGTTTTTCTGATGCTTCTCCGAATACAATCTTTTGCTTTGCTTGATTACTAAGTTTTTTCTGTTGGTTCCATTCTGCCAACCTTTTTCCAGCTTCAACTCTCCCAGGGCTCTTGGTCACTGTTGTGACTTGTGGAAGAGTCTGCTGGGCTTGGTTCGTAGCATTCTCCTGTGCTTCCTGTTGGTTCATAACTGTGTTCTGTTCTTCCATCTTTCTCTATATGGTTAAATTTTATATGTTTTAATGTTATCATACTAGGCAACTACTGGTGCTAAGAGGGAACCAAAACGATAATGTAAGTATGTATGTTTGTCCGTTGTGTTCGACGATGACCTCCAAAACAGCAGAGGAGGCAGCTGCTGTTTTGGAAATTGGGCAGAAATTTGGTTTTAGTGGAGATGCCTTGCCCACAGTACATTCCCACTCTCTCGGCCAAGTGGGCATAAGGACAGTCAGCATTGGAAATGTTCTCCAAAGGCCAACTAGCCCCCAGGGCTGCAGCACATTTATAAGGACTGTGCAAGTGAAGCCTCCTAGTCAGAGAGTCATTGACTTGACTTACTTTGACTTATGCCTCTTGGTTCCTTGGGAAACATAGGGCTGCAACAACACCCCTCCAACGAACTCGGTTTGGGGAGATCCTCTTCAGCTCGGCCCATGTCATTTCGGCTGCCTTCGTTTCTTTGTCAACACTTCTTCGCCAGGTCTGCTTTGGTCAACCAACTTTCCGCTTCCCTTGTGGATTCCAGTCAAGGGCCTGTCTGGTGACATTTGACGAAGGCTTGCCGAGTGTATGGCCCATCCATCCCCACTTCCTTTGTTTAATGATGGACTTGATTGGGTTTGTCTGGTCCTGTCCCACAGTTGTTTGTTGGATATGACTTCCGGCCACCTGATGTTGAGGATGTACCTGAGGCATTTGTTGGTAAAAGACTGGAGTTTGTGGGTGTTGTTTTGTTTACCCGCCAGGTTTCTGAGCCATAAAGTAGGACCGATTTGACATTGTGTTGTAGATCCGAAGCTTATTTTGAAATGAGAGGGCTGTTGACCTCCAAATTGGCCGAAGGGTGTTGAAGGCGTGACGGGCTTTGTTGATTGGGCACTTCATGTCTTCATCTGTTCCCCATCTTTACTGACGACACTGCCCAGGTAAATAAACTTGGTGACTTCTTTGATGGTTCTTGCTGCAGTCGCACTGGGTCAATGTTTTTGTTGTTCACCCTCATGATCTCCTCTTCTCAATGTTGATTTGGAGGCCAGTCTTTTCAGCTTCGTCAGCAACACGACAAAGCTTCTCTTGTGCGTCTTGTTGCCTGTGGGAGAGAAGGCTGATGTCGTCTGCGAAGTGCAGGTCTTCCAGCTGCTTCATGAGGTCCACTGTATGCCGGTTCTCCTGCCTGCTTGTGGCTTGCCGCATTGTCCAGTCAACCACCAACAGGAAGATGGATGGCGACAACAGACAGCCCTGACGAACACCGTCTGTACGGAGAAGGCTTCCATCAGTTTCCCATTCATGATGACTTGACAGGTGGCATCTTCATGTAGCTGCTGGATGATGTGATGAACTTTGGTGGAAAGCCATAGTGATGCATCAGTTTCCAAATGACATCTCTGTCGACGCTGTCAAATGCCTTCTGGAAGTCGACAAAGACTGAATATAGGGGGTCTGCCACTCCAGGGACTGCTCAATGATGATGCGCATTGTGACGATTGATCTGTGCATGATCTGTCTTGCCTAAAGCCTGCCTGTTCATCCTGAAGTGTCTTGTCCATGCGTCTTCCAGTCTGTCTAGCATGATCCTTGTCAGTACTTTCCCTGGGATGGACAGTAGCATGATTCCTCTCCAGTTGTTGCAGGAGGACAGGTCCCCTTTCTTTGGCAGCTTTACGAGATGGCCTTTCTTCCAGCCTTCTGGTACACTCTCTTACTCCAAGATCTTGTATAGGAGTGGGTATAACATCTCAGTGGAAGTTCAGAGAGTCATAGTCGATCACTAAAGACTAAGCTGTACAGTGGAATTCCATGAGTGGGAAAGCTACTGATCATACAGCCTCTCACTTTGCTGTTGCCCCCAGCGTCAATGGTTTAATACATATCACAGCCAAGTGTCTCCATCGTTCTAGACAAAACAGGATCTTGTGACAGGTCATATGCTAAGTCAGCTTCTGAGTCCACATTAAAGACCCTACTTGTTGCTTTAGCGTATAAGAGTATGCCCTAGGCTTCTCACCATCTTTGCTCCAAGAAGAGATTCATACTTATTAAAATACTTAATAATGTCTTGTGATGATAACTGCTGTACCTGTTCAACTGTTAATTGTGTTCCTAAGTAATGCTTTGTTTTACCACAGGCAGCAAGAGAGTACAACTTCTCCTTCTTATCTAGCAAACTCTTCTCATCAGTTATTTCTTCTTGACTAGAAACAGTAGATGTCATCTGTAAAAGCTTGTCGCAATTCATGTTGTCTATCTTTATCAATATGTTTTGTGTAAAATAATTATTGTTGTTCTTGACAAGTTGTTGATGAGTTGTTAACAAAGTTGTTGATGAGTTGTTGATAAGTTGCTGACAAAGTTGTTAATAAGTTGTTGACACAGTTGTTAATAAGTTTGTTACGGTAATAAGTTGTTGATGGGACTTGTTTTTTTTCTTGACAAGTTCTTGATTTAGTTCTTGGCAAGTTATTGTTTTTAGTTCTTGCACTAGGTCTTGACAGGTTCTTGACAAGATGTTGTATTAGTTCTTGACAAGATATTGTATTATTTCTTGACCATATTGTATTAGTTCACACGCGCACACACACACACACAACACACACACACACACACACACACACAAAACACACTCTCACACACAAACATACACACATAATAAGAAGCAGCTGTAGGCCTACTGCCAACTGTGTTGTATTGGCAACATGCCAAAATCTTTTTTTAACACACATCTTCAGCTTGTTGGGCTGCACAAAGGGGGTATCGCTAAGTATTGCACCATCAGAAAAGAAAGGTTTATATTTATTAATTTTCAGTCTGCTATCGCCCTTCAGGGCAGCCCAATGGGGAAGTCGGAATGCAATAGACAGGACAGGCAGGCAGTGGCTTCAGGCAGGGGTTCAAACCCGCTAGCAGTAGCTACAGGTCCTATGTTTATGTGTTGTGTGTACTATGTTTGTGCTGTTTATTTATTTATTCTTTTATTTCGAGGATAATGGAATAAGCTCGCATGTGCTTTTTTTCATCCAGTCCCCGTGTGTATGCAGTTTTATCAATTTTGTCATCCGTTCCCACCGGCACACAATGGCCTACTCTTCCGAAAAGCGGAATGGGTTTTAACTGTGGGCAAGATGTTCTGGGTGCATTCGCACACGGGGCCTCGGTTTATAGTCTCATCCGAAGGACTTTAAGTGTTTGTGTGTATTATGTCCTGTTTGTACTATGTTGTGTTGTGCTGTGTGTATTATGTTGTCCTGTTATGTGTACTGATTACAAGTGGTGTGTGAATGCCGGCGTTGGCATTCCAACAGTCGTGAATGCGGAAATCTTCTCGCCTACCCAAAGCTCCATTGCAGTGCCCTCCAATTGCTCTCCTTCTGTAACCGACCTGGGTATGGAGAAGGTTTTTGCACTTTTTTTACTCTGATAAAAATTCAGCTAAAACTTCAGCACTGCATAAATTCCCATAATTTTATAGTTTTACCCACTAGAAAAATAATAGTAACATTTTTTTATTATAAGAGATAGGGAAAACAGGCATTCAAGTAAACTGCTACTTACAGGCCGGTTTCCATCTTCCTTCATTTCAAAATTCTGGAAGGGTCTCCTCAACACCAGAAAACCTATTTGTAACCACCTTTTTTGGAAGTCATCATCACGTAAGGGCGGCACGCACGGGACTGCCGACTGATGCCACCAGCAGCCTTTTTTTTGCGAATAAAACCAAAGAGTTCGGTCATGGCTTGTTGGCCTCAGTGGGGCTTCACACGCTTGACCACTCATTTTGCTCAAAAGACTAGTTTTACTCTTTTGAATAAAGGTGTTCCCTTTGGGCAGGGTTTTACCTCTTATTCTCTGAAAGGTCCAAGCAGCTAAGAGGGAGTTAAGTCACAACCTGCCCCCTCCTATATGGCTACCTAAAGGGTTCTTTTTTTGGGTCCCGTATTGTTCACACTATTTCTCACCTCTGTCAAATTTATGACCTTACATGTTTTGCCATTCAAAAATTTGCAGATATACAGAAATTTCGGAAAATCAACACCTAAAAATTTTTTTGGGACGAAAACCGCAACTACAGATTGCCGCACAGGTCCTTCAGTGGAGGACAGCAAAAAAACTAAAATTTAAATACAGGCAAAACAGATTTATGGAGTTGGTTCACCATCTAGCCCTTATGGGGTTTTCGGAGAGTTCGTGGTTTTGGGGTGGCTGTGACATAGCTTTTCAGAGTTTGTTTGGGTACGGGGTTTTTTTGGGCTAGATCCACCCTCCATGAAAGACCACATTAGTAACCTGCAGAGCAACTTTCTAGACGCGCCTATTGCACACATTAAAGAAATTCTTGCCTCGAATGCATGATCAAGCTTTTTCAGCGACCGTCTTGTGGGGACTGGACTATTGCAACCCGTTTTATCGGTATAAAAGGGTGAACATGTACACGCCTGCACAAATTCAGAAACCCGCTGCCAGGCTCATCCTTGGAAAGAAAAAAGGGACCATGTGACTCCCCTCTTAGGGGGCTTCATTGGTTTTCCTTAAAGGGGACCCTGTCAGTAAAAGTTGTGCTTGGGATACTGTCACTCTGAAGGTCGCTTGCTCCACTCTTCAGCGCCCTTTAAAACGCACCAAACTAGAACCCTGCGGTCTTCGAAAGAAACTTACTTGTTTTACCCCATTACAACCTCAAAACCGCAGTCGTAATCTTTTGGTGGCTGCCCCCCACAATCTGGAACTCTCTGCCACCACCCCTCAACCTGCTCCCCCTTTAAACCCCCCGTTTAATCTTTATTGAAACACACTTTTAATGTATTTCTTAGCTAGTTAATATATTGTGCTTTCTTGACGGTTTCCGTTTTTCACACTGTGGCTACTTTTGTGCATGCCTGGGTGTTGGTTATGTTTTTTTTTTTATTAGTTTTTTGCATGCCTTTTTTTCTGATGTAAATGTTAATTGCCCTGCTGGTGGGCCCCGGACGCAAGTGTGGCCCCCAAATGCGATATTTTTCTCTGTAAATTATTTGAGCTTTAGAAATCTCATTATCTTGTTGTTGTTGTTTATTATTGCTTGTGTGAGGTATAATGTCATGGAAAGAAAACGTGGATTCCCCTTGCTTTGAAAATCACTACATAAATGCTATTTATTAATTATATTACTTCAACTTACCAGTTTTTTATATAAAACTGGGAACTTTTGGGCCCCTGGGGGGGAAAAAATGGGGCCCAAATT
>CM054161.1:22651389-22683831 GCA_028751875.1 Rapana venosa | reverse complement strand
TTTTTGAAAAATCATGGCTGATGAAATGGAACATCATGAAGGATCAGTCAGCATTGGTGGCAGAACGATCACAAACCTCCCTTCGCAGATGACATGATGGAATAGTAGGATCAGAAAAGGGGCTTGCCACCCTAACAGAACACTTGAATAAGGCCTCCAAAACATACGGCATGGAAATCGTGCAGAGAAGACCAAACTGATAAACTAATAACACCAACGGCATTAGCATGATATCAGGGTTAATGACCAGAAGCTGGAAACAGTTCAAAAGCTTCAAGTACCGGGGAGCCATTGTTTTCAGACCACGGATCCAAGCCAGAAGTAGTATGCAGTACTGCACCAGACAATAACAGCTTTGTAAAAAACTAAAACACCATCTGGAGAGATAAAAATATCTCACTTATCTCCAAGATCAGATAATGCGCTCCCTTGTCATATCCATATTTCTGTATGCCTGTGAATCATGGACCCTAACTGCAGATTTGGAGAGAAGAGTACAGGCGGTGGAGATGAGATGCTTTCGGAGACTCCTTGGCATCTCCTACAAAGACCACATAAAGCAACAAAAGCGTGCAAAACAGAATCCAGCAAACCATTGGACCCTATGAGAACCTTCTAACGGTCGTGGAAAAAAGCGTAAACTAAATGGCATGGGCATGTCACAAGATCCAAAGGACTGCAAAGACAGTTTTACAAGGCACTGTCCAAGGGGGGAGAAGAAGAGGCGACCAAGGAAGAGCTGGGAGGATAACATCAGCGAATGGACAGGCCTAGAACTCAAAAAAAACCCTGAAAAAGGGCAGAACAGAGAGAGGAATGGAGGGAACTGGTTGTTGAGTCTTGAGGGTGCCCCATGGTTGTCAGACTAGGGACAGATAGATAGATAGAGATAGTGTGTGTGTGTGTTGTGTGTGGTGTGGTGTGTGTGTGTGTGTGTTGTGTGTGTGTGTGTGTGTGTTGTGTGTGTGTGTGTAAGTAAAGAAGAAAGTCTTCAGACAACCCTAAAATAGGAGACTGAATAAGAGAGAGAGAGAAAGAGAGAGAAAAGAGGGGGGAAGGAGAGAGAGAGAGGGGGGGTAGATCTACTTTGTGTGAGTGCATGTGTGTGTGTGTGTGTGTGCGTCCTGCATGCATGCATGTGCGTGTGTGTGTGTTTTATGGGGGGATGTGAGTGTGCGTGCGTGCGTGGACGCGCGCGTGTGCGTTTGCGCGTAGTGTGTGTTCGCGCACACGTGTGTGCGTGCGTGTACGCGTATGTGCCCGTGTATGCATGTGTGAACGTGTAGTGTGTGTGGTGTGTGTGTGTGTGTGTGTGTTTGTGTGATTGGCCACAGCACCTACATGTGCCAGGTGCTTCCTGGCTGTGTCAGTTTCAAGTTGTTAGTTATCTCAAGCACATGTGTGCCGTGCGCATCTTCTTGTGATGTGCACACGCGCGCGTGTACGAGTGTGCGTGCGCGCGTATGTTGAGTATAGGGTTATGGTACATGTATTTATGCTATTTTGTGTGTGTGTGTATGTTTGTCTGCTTGTGTGGGATGTGTGTGTGTGTGCACGTGCGCTCAAATTTTGTGTGTTTATTTATTTTGCTTATTCTTTTATTTCAAGGATAATGAAATAAGCACTCATGTGCTTTTAAAAAAAATCTAGTTCCCCTGTATATGCAGTTTTGTAAATTTTGTCATCCGTTTTGTGTGTGTGTTTTCTTTTTCGCTTTTTTTGGGTGTTGCTTTGATGTCAAAGTGTAGGCCTGTGTGCAATTTGTTTTTTTTATCTATTTACACAACACCAGACTGATAAGTAGATAAACATTTGATCACAACAATTTCTTAACAGGATCAGAAAATGCTTTTTGAATAGTATCAGAAACATCAGTGAAATATAAACCTGAGCCATTTGTGAGGTATCTTGGCTTGATGACAATATAGGATACTGACAAGACATTTGTTTTCTACTGTGTTCTCAGGGTTATAATTATGAGCTGTACTGGAATTGGTTCATGAACAAACCTTCAGCTGTAGCAAGAATACCGCTAAAAGCTGATGAAACAGTAGACTGTGTTTGTGCTGTAACGCCTGACCAGCAGGAGTGTTTATAGAGAAGTCAGATAGCTGACACTAATGACTGCCCCAGACTCTCTCCCCACACTCTCCATCACCCTGCCTCTCACGCTGCCGGCCCTGCAGGTTAGCTGGTAGCTGCTACAAGTGTGTTTATTTATGGCCTCGTTCTGCCAACAGGTTCAATGTTGCAGCCCCTCCAAAAGGTTAGTCTGCATGCAGACATATTCAATGTTTTCTCTATGTTCATTGTTTATATAATATAAATATATGCTTTTTTAGAGAGAGTTAGAAATGTCTGTTTTTGTGATTGTGTTTCTTCCTGCACCTCTCCTGTTTATCTCTGTCTGTTTGAACGCTGTCCTCAACCAGTATGAAAAAAGTACCGGAGTTTGGAGTCAAAAGAAACTTGTTTAAAGCTCTTTTTTAAAGAGTGCTTTGCTTGTCGTTTTTAAAAAAATCACTTGAAAGGATGTTGAAAACACAAGGGAATTTACCGTAAAACACGGCTCAGCTGAAAGGGGCTGTGCGGCCTTTCCCTTTTGCCCTTTTTTTTATATCCACACCCTGCCAGCTCCACATAAACTTTGGCTGGGAAACAAAGGGGAAGAAAGCAGTGGATGCGCTCAGAAAAAATTTATAAAATAAAATCAAATAGTAAATGTTTTTTCCAAAAGCACACATACCTACACGGGTCGTATACTTTAGCAGGTGATAGGCATGGGTAGGAAGGGGGGATGTTCGATTAAAAGGGGGGGGGGGAATCTTGGTTTGAAAAAAATAGTTTGGGGCGGTTTTAAAAGTGTTATAGCAGGTTTTGGCGAAGAACATGAACACTGAAAAGGTTTTATTTTTTATTGGGCCTTGGGCCCCCATACAAAACATTTTTTTGGGAAGGGGGGGAGGAAGACATAGCAAAACATTTAAAATTCCTTTTCCCCATTTTCATTCTGCAAGCTAGGGGTTTACTCCCAATACTTTAGTCAATCACCCCATCATCATCTTCACTTTTAACATAAATCACCACGCATCTCATTCCCTAAAAGCAGCCGAAATCAACATAACCCATCTTACTTTCATTTTACACATCATATAAACATCTCATTTCATCACCACGCAACACCATCTTCTAAAAAGAAAAATTCATTTTCGTCACGATTATCATTTTCAAATTCTAATCAGGAAATCAATCTTCATTTTCCATCTTTTATTTTCAAATATACTTATTGTCATCATTTTCCCCTTTGACATCCCCATCATATTCCCCCACCACTACACCTTCAAAAACCCCACCCCCATCATTCCCATTAATCGATTTTTAAAAAATAAATAGATAAAAATGAAAAAAAAAAATTTTTTTCATTTTTTTTTTTTCACACCCCGGGTGCGCGCCACACACACACACACACAACACACACACACACACCCCACACCACACACACAACCACACACAACACCAACAAAAACACAAACCCATTCTCGCTTCCCCATCTGTAAAACATATCACCTTTTTAAAATAAACAAATTCACCATCACCCCCTCAATATTTACATAATAAATGTCACCATCAAACCCTTTAAACCTCTACTTCACCATCTTAACATCCATATCACAAATAATTAAAACCTCCAATCATCATCAACATTATTGACATCATCATAATATCGGTACATCATCAGCCACCCCGAAATCTCTGCATCACCCCTCAGAGAGAAACTTGAAGCGTTTAATAACTTCCCCCCCTAGTTACTTTAAACCAGCTGGGGAAGGGGTATGTACTACGGAACTTTTTGCAAATTTCCCAAACAAAAAACGACCCAAAATTTAGAAAAAAAAAATTTGTGAACTTTGACACCAAAATTGCATTGAAAATAAACAACATCGTCAACAAAACCCTGTGCTTGCCCCAGATGAAAATTCAGGACCTCAAGGCACTATCAAAAGGAAAAAAAAAAAAAAACAATCAGCCAAGCTCACAAGAAACCCTCAAAAAAATATTTTAAAATTATGTAATCATCTCTTTTTTTCGTTAACGAGTGGAAAAACATCGGGAGACACTGTCATTTTGAATTTTGACACTTCAGAAAATATAGGAGGGGGAACTTTAGTTAAAATACCCAAAATTTTAAAATTAAAAGACCAATACAGGGGGAAAATCAAAGAAAAATGCGTTCGTTTTCGGGACTGCATAAAAAAAGGCCCGGGTTTTTTTTTTTGCAGAAAATCGCTGAACTGCAATTTTGCATTTAGGGGAAGGACTTTAAAATCTTATTTGAGACACAGCCCCCCTTTAAACAGTAGGTATCAATTTTTAATGTTTTTTTTCTCTTTCAAAATTGTTTTAAATGACTATAGTTTTTTATATCTTTTGCTATCTTAAATTGTGAAAACCTATTTTTAAAAAGGTATCCAAGTCTCTTCTAAATAGATAAGAAAGCTTTAAACCCCCAACACCCTTGCTGCCCCCAGACAAAATGAAAACCTGTGTGACATAAAATTTCTCTTATTTTTGTTACCCCAGTTTTTCCCTATTTCTATCTTTAAGCAACCTGAAAGCCTGGGGGGGAGTCTTTTAGTTTCCATTTGAAACCAAAAAACCCAATACAAAAAAGCAAAACACAAGAATTACAAAGAGTTCTCCCCAAACCCCATAAATAATAAAAAAAATAATAATGAGGGGAATTTAATAGGCCGGGGAATTTTGAAAGCAAAAAAATCAAAAGCCTCAGTTTTTTACTTTAAGTCAGGGGCAGATTCCCCCGGAAAATTTCGGGCTGTTTCTCCCCGGGAGAGCGGGAGAACCGTCCCCACTTAGCGCGCGCCCCCTTTTTCCCCTTTTTTTTTTTTTTTTTTTTTTCTTTTTTTTTTTCTGCGCTGAAATTTTTTTTCCCTATCATCTTTTTTTGGGAGTTTTTACGGGAACCCCCAGGAATCTTTACAACTAACATAATTAGGGTACTTTTTCTAAAGATTAGCGGGTAAAACCCCAAAAATTTTGGATGCATAATGTAAAACAGATTTTATTTTAGCATCAAAAAATTTTTAAAAAACGTAAAGCATCATTTCCTTATATTTTTTGGGAAGGGGTTTATTCAGTGCAAGCTGCCTTCTACCCCCTTTGTTGCTAGATGTTCAGTTTCTTTTCTTCATGCTGAAACTTTCGTAAAATTTTAAACCTTTTAAATTTTTTAAAAAACCCAGTTTTTTACCCTCAAAAAACCATTTTCTCATGTGGCCTAAGCAACCCCCCTTTTCTAAAAACCATGCTTTTTGTTTTTTCTTTAACATTTAAATTTTATTTCCTTACAGCTCTTTAATAATTTAGTTGATTTTTAAAACCACCCGGATTGTTTAAAAAACAAAGCCCAAAACTCGGGAAAAAGTAGGATAAACAACTCATGCCCTGGGAAACATTTGTACGCCATGTTTCCTTCACACCAGGGGGTCAGCCACGATTTAAAAAATAGGAATAATGTAGGGGGGGCCATCCTTGCCTTAACCAAGTGGGCATTTAAAAAATTCTGTAAATAATTTTTGACGCACACATGCGTAAAGCCAAATTTTCATTGATTTCAATCATACCTAAATTTTCCTTTCACACCTTGTTTTTTTTACATTCAAGAAGTTTTTCATGGGGGACCAGAATCAAATCTTTCCAAAGTCAAAAAAAAGCAACAAAAAATTTTCTCCCCTTTTTGCATGCATTTCTGACAATGCATATAGGTTGAATATCTGATCCACAGTTTAGTATCCCCCGGAATCCTGCCGCTTTTGAAATCAATTAAAACTTTCCCCCCTTTATAAAGTTTTAATTTAAAAGATTTACACTTGAATAAGCTTTAAAGGGAAACCCCTTAAATTTCAAGTTATCATTCCCCCCCCCCCCCCCCTTTTTGGGGTGGTTAATTATCCCCTTGGAGCTCTTTTGGGGGAAAACCAGATGAAAAAAGATGTATTAAATAATCTGACCAAAAACGTTATTACAATTTTTGTCACCAGTTTTTAAAAAATCTCAGCTGATATGTCACTTACCACTTTCCTTTCTCAGTTTTTGTTTTCGAATTGCTTTTTATTTTATCCCCTGATAACTTTTTTTAATGTGGGGTCGGTCTTCCATTAGATCCGCTGAAAAAAATCACGGGATGATCACTTTCTTTATTTTTTTAAAAACATCTTTAAATGATTAAACCCCCTTTTCCCCCCATTTATTATAATTATTATTATATATCGTTTTTCCCCATTCCCCCCCAATTTTTTAACCCCTTTCCAGAACTGTGATGAAGTTAACACTCTTTTGCTAAGATTCGTTTTTGCTTTCTGTAATCTTGCTTTTTAGATTTTTAATAGTTTTGTACTGTTTTCTTTTCTCGCATAAAAAAAATCTGATCTTCTTTCTTTTTGTAACGAAAACATTTAGCATTTTTCTGCTTTTTTTTTCGCAAGTCCCCCATTCATTATCAAACCCTTCAGAAAAACTTTGTACTGTTTTACGAAATCCTTTAGAATGCATCCGCTTGCATCTTTCAACACTTGTAAACACGTCTAGAGCAGTTTTTCTCATTTCATCAAAGGGTGTTTGTACCCATCAAAAGTCTGTCGTGAAATTTCCCTGCTTTTTTCGCATTTAGTATTTGTCTCTTTTTCTTGGTTCCCTACTAAATTTAAAATAAAATTCCCTTTATTTGTTGTTCCTTTGGTTTTTGAAATACATTTTTAACCTTAATTTCATGTAATGGTAAGTTTGTCAGATTCGTTAACTTTCGAATCAAAAAGGGTACTTTAACAGACATGAATAAATCAAAAAACATTATGAAAATAGTCCCCCATGCTTGCCCAAGGAGATTGAAATGTCAACACACAAAAAACTGAGCACAAAGTCCGTTTAAAATGACACAATCAAAAAAGTTGCCAATTTAAGCAATTTGGTTACCAAAATTTTTTTGTGTGCACATCATAGATTTTTTTGGTATTTTAAAATTGGTAAACCATTGTAGGTTCTCAAAATCATCATTTTCATTGGTTGTACAATAATTTTCAGATGCTGTTCGTGCATTTCTCCCATTAGGATAAATTAAAAATCACCATAAGTACTTTGAAGGTCCAGAATACATTGTTCTAGAGTTTCCATACCATACACATCATGTTTAATTCTCCAAAAAGGTGAATCGTATGGAGGAATGTATGTGCCTACTAATATAATGTCCTTGTCTGTGCCAAACAATTCTTTATGCATCTTTATAGTTATAGTTTTATCAGTTTCGACAACAATGAGACTCCTGGAGTTTGCCAGTAACAACCACCTCCAGCTAGTGAATACACTTGGCCCACACAAGAAATCCAGAAAATGGACATGGCATAGCCCAAATGGAGAACACCACAACCAAATAGATTACATCATGGTGAAAAGACGGTTTCAGTCTAGCGTTAACATCGCACAGACACGAAGTTTTCCAGGAGCAGACATAGGGAGTGATCATGATCTTGTGATGATGACTTTCCGACTACGTCTAAAGAAAATCCACAAGCGGAACAACATCAGGATCAAATTTGACCTCGAGAAGCTGAAGGACCCAGAGGTATTAGAAATTTTTCAAGCAAGGATAGGTGGAAAGTTTGCAGCACTCACTGTGATAGACTCAGACATAGATACACTGACGAATAGTTTCAATACAGCAGTGACTGAAACAGCAAACGAGCTTCTTGGCAAACGCCGACCAGTCAAAAAACCATGGGTCACACTAACATCCTACAACTATGCGACAAGCGTAGAGAGTTGAAGAAAAGAAAAATGAAACAAAAGAAAGAGCAGAACAATATAGGGCAGTCAACAAAAAGAATCAGGAAGTCCATGACGGAGGCAAAAGAGAAATGGATCGGTGAACAGTGCCAAGACATTGAAGAGAACATCAAGAAAAGCAATAGCAAGAAAGCATATCAGCTGGTGAAAGACCTGACTAGCACGAAACAGAGAAAAGGTTTTAACAATCCAAGACAAAAATGGGAAGTGTCTCACTGACGACCAGGATATTCTGAACAGATGGACAGAATACTGCTCCGACCTGTATAACTATAGAACCGCAGGAGATCCAGAAGTCCTTAATGTACCGAAAGCAAAGACACAGACAGTCACCCTATCCTCCGAGAAGAAGTGGAAACAGCAGTCAGATCGCTGAAAAAGGGGAAGTCAGCAGGGGCTGACAACATTCCAGCTGAGTTGGTCCAAGCTGGAGGGGAAGCCATGATCAGCGCCCTACTAAGAATCTGCAACAAGATCTGGCAGACAGGAAAATGGCCAACACCATGGACGCAGTCGCTCATCATCACCCTCCCCAAGAAAGGAAATCTACAACAATGCCATAATTACCGCACAATCAGCCTCATATGTCACCCAAGCAAGGTCATGCTGCAGATAATATTGAATAGACTGAAGCCACAAGCAGAGACCATCATTGCTGAGGAACAAGCAGGTTTCCGAGCAGGGCGCAGCACAACGGAACAGATATTAACCTCAGAATACTATGTGAGCGGTACCTTCAACATCAACAAGACCTATACCACGTATTTATCGATTTTAAGAAGGCATTTGACAGGGTTGTGCATGCAGCTTTGTGGGCAACCATGAACTTGTACAGCATCAATGCAAACCTGATCAGAGTCATCAAACAGCTGTACAGGGAGGCCACCAGTGCAGTGTACTACAACAACAACATTGGAGGAATGGTTTCGAACAACAGTTGGAGTAAGGCAGGGCTGTCTACTCTCACCCACCCTTTTCAACATCTTCTTGAGAGAATCATGGCTGATGCACTGGAACATCATGAAGGATCAGTCAGCATTGGTGGCAGAATGATCACAAACCTCCGCTTCGCAGATGACATTGATGGAATAGCAGGATCAGAAAAAGAGCTTGCCAGCCTAACAGAAACACTTGGATAAGGCCTCCAAAACATACGGCATGGAAATCAGTGCAGAGAAGACCAAACTGATGACTAATAACCACAACGGCATTAGCACTGATATCAGGGTTAATGACCAGAAGCTGGAAACAGTTCAAAGCTTCAAGTACCTGGGAGCCATTGTATCCGACAGGGATCCAAGCAGAAGTAGTATGCAGGACTGCACAGACAATAACAGCTTTGTCAAAACTAAACACCATCTGAGAGATAGAATATCTCACTTATCTCCAAGATCAGACTAATGCGCTCCCTTGTCTATCCTATTTCTGTATGCCTGTGAATCATGGACCTGACTGCAGATATGGAGAGGAGTACAGGCAGTGGAGATGAGATGCTTTCGGATACTCCTTGGCATCTCCTACAAAGACCACATAAGCAACGAAAGCGTGCATAACAGAATCCAGCAAACCATTGGACCCTATGAGAACCTTCTAACGATCGTGAAAAAAGCGTAAACTTAAGTGGTATGGGCATGTCACAGATCCCAAGGAATTACAAAGACAGTTTTGCAAGGCACTGTCCAAGGAGGAAGAAGAAGAGGCAGACCAAGGAAGAGCTGGGAGGATAACATCAGTGAATGGACAGGCCTAGAACTCAACAAAACCCTGAGAAAGGCAGAACAGAGAGAAGAATGGAGGGAACTGGTTGCTGAGTCTTTGAGGGTGCCCCCACGGTCGTCAGACTACGGGACAGATAGATAGATAGATAGTTATAGTTTTATCAGTTTCGACAACAATATGTTCAATATAGGATGCCAGTGATTTCCTTATCATAACAATTACCCCCCCTGAGTATCTCCCTTGATGTTAAAGTTTTCTAGCTTTTGAAGTGAATAATAAGTAATCATGAAAAATACAAAACACAAAACCAGTTGCAGCAAAGGTTTCTGTTAAACAAATAACATCATAATCCAAAAGAAAACTAATGAAACACATATCAACTTTTGGTACGAGACCATGCACATTGTAATTTAGAAAGTCAATATGACTTTTATCTTTATCTACAGAATATGCCTTGTGTTGCAGTGATTCTGGAGCTATGTTCTTATTCACCCTAATAGAAGTGTTACCTTGCTGGCATTTATAAATTGTGGCCCAGCGGAATCCCTATCTTTTGGCTTCTGAAGCCCCTGTTTGTCCTCTTTTGGCTTTTGCCTTAGGTGGAGGAGTAGGGACTTTTCCCACTGCACTATCATCAGAAGCTAACCTTTGAAAAGAGTCAGTAATGCTGCTCTGACTACTCGACCTTGCAGCAACATTACAGCTATTTTTTCTGGACCTCCCACTGTGAGAGGTATCACGCCTAGGTCTCGAGGGCCGTGCTATGGACTGGGCCTGGCTACCTGTTTGACCATCTGTCTTGGTTACAGTCTCTATGACCGTCTGTGTGTCAGTGTTTACATTATGCATGTCTGAGGTTTTTTGAAACTAGCAACGTTTCCGCTGTTTTTAGGAAGGTTTGTTTTTCCTGCTTTGTTGTTTTCAGTCTCTTTACTTTTCTCACTGTCCGGACTCGGTACTGTCATTGCATTGTCTGTATTCTTGTCATCCTTATTATCATCATTAACAGTCTTACCATAGCAGTCAATGTGTCCGGAATCTATTTCATCATCATTTGCTTTGTCAGACATGTAATGGCTGATGTCTTCACCTCTGTCAGATTTATTGTCTTCCTTATCTTCAGAACCCTCATCAGTCATCATTTCTTTTGTAATCTCACCTGAGTGGTTATAATGGTAGTCTGTCTCAGTCACATGGTCATCTTTCTTGTGTTCAGCTTGTCCATCGTCACCAGCAGGAACAAGTTCTAGCTGGTTATTCATGCTGCAACCTCTGTTCTGCTGGTGCCTGCTGAGGTCCACTACAGTTCTGTTACTGCTGTGACTTGAAGGAGCAGGGGATATTCTGTTGTTCTTGTTTTTCTGAAACACAAGTCTTCTATCTGGCCCCGGCTGCCTCTTCTGCCTTACTACTTCACTGTAGGAGCGTAAGCCTGGAACAATTGGTGTAGCACTGTGCAGTCCATCCTCTTCGTGAAGGGCACTGTTCTGCAATTCTGGGCTTTCCTCCCTTGTGGCTTTGTAGTGCTTCTCAGATGGCACACTTCTGTCTCTGTCCTGGGCATTCTGTAGTCGTGTCTTGTGCCAAGAAGAAGTCCAGATGTCCCATGAGACATTTGTAACAGGGGGGGTACTGATCTTATAATTTACTCTCTGTGGCACAGGCAGCCAGTGGAGAGATTGCAAGAGAGGGGTAATGTGCTCAGATTTGTTCTTTCTGAGAACTAGTCAAGCTTGCGAGTTTTGTTACGTTGAAGGGAGTGGATAGATGATGCTGTGGAAGACAGACAAAAGAGAATTGCAATAGTCCAGACGTTGGAATGAATGAGGAGAAAGTGGCAAGTTTTTGGCTGTTGCATTGGTGGACAAGGTACTTTCGAATAGCACTAATACACCGTAATTGATTTGTAGCATGATTGACAGGTCGGGTATGAAGTGTTTCATAGAGAGTGTTGTCGATAACAACACTAGATATTTCCACAGCAGTGGATAGAGGGACTTATGCATTGGCGAGTTTTGATTGAGGCTTGTAGTAATGGAAGAGAGTTTGTGTTTGGTCCCTTACAAGCATGTCTTTGGTTTTATCTGCATTTAGCTGTAATTTGTTCTGTGTCATCCAGTTTTGATATCTTCAAAGCCAGTGGCCAAGAGATAGGGAAACAGGCATTCAAGCTCAACTACTTTTCTCCATCACAACGAATTCAGTGGAATTCCAGCAATACGTCGGTCCCCTGTCAGCTTGTGAAATATCTAGGTGTGGTTCTTGACTACTCACTCTTCTATGAAAATAATTCATCACCAGACTGCCAGTCTTGCTACTATCAATTACGGCGCCTAAGTGCACATTCGCAAGTATCTGTCTACTGAAGAACATCCCAAATTGTCACATTTCATTCTCTCTCGATGGACTATTGTAATTCTCTCTTGGCTGGGTTTTTGCCAGCATCATCCATCTACTCCCTTCAACGCATACAAACAAATCTGAGGCTCGATGGTCCTTTAGAAAGAAAAAATCTAACACATCACTCCTCCTTTTTTTGCGATCTCTTCACTGGTCTGCCAGTCTCACAAGAATAATGTATTAAGATTATTACCCTTTGTTTCAAATGTCTCACATATCTGCACCTTCTTATCTCCTGTAACTGTTCTTCATCTGGTACACTCCGTCTCCGTCCCTTCGTTCATCTGTAGATGCCTTGTGCATTCGGGACACCAGATTTAAACAAACCACTGTGGCTGTCGCTCTTCTCTGTTTCGGTCCTTCCACATGGAAACGACCTCCTCTTCCACTAGGCCAAAACGCTTCATTTGATTCTTTGAAATCTAGCTCAAAACGCACTATACTCTACTTGAGTCTTCCCCTGTTATCTGTCCTACTTACAATAGCTGCCGTCACCTTCACCACCCACCGAATTTAGTTGTTGTATATAAATTGCTATGTGTTTATCTTGATATTTATGGCTGGTTGCATTTGTGTGAATGATTTGCATGCAAGCTCTTGATTTGTTTACTTTGCAAGATTCAGCGCTATATAAATTCCATACATTATTATTATTATTATTAACTTACCTAGTTTTCATATAAAACCTCGCAACTTTGGCCGATTCGTCTTCACCTCATGGGGCCAAAAGTTGCCATGTTTTATATGAAAACTAGGTAAGTTGAAGCAGCAGTTTACCTTGAATGCTTGTTTTCCCTATCTCTCTACTAAAAATGAAAATGTTACTGTTTTATTTTTGATGGTTAAAACTATAAAATTATGGAAAAATTTGTGACAAAACAATATCGTGTCAAGAACTAATACAATATCTTGTCAAGAACTAATACAACGTCTTGTCGAGAACTAATACAACATATTGTCAAGAACCTGTGAAGAACTAGTACAAGAACTAAAACAATAACTTGCCAAGAACTAAATCAAGAATTTGTCAAGAAAAAAACAAGTCCCCCTCAACAACTTATTAACAAACTTATTAACATCCCAATCAACAACTTATTAACAAACTTATTATTAAGTTTGTCAACAACTTATAGAGTATGGAGCAGCAAGCGACCAACAAAACAAGAACCGCAGCAAGAACATAAACCAAACCCACAACCACAGCCACAATTATTGCAATGCAAACAGCCTGACAATGACCCATTCAGAATTTATTAATATATAAATTAAAAAATACATATATAAGAAATATGAGTACTGAAAAGACAGCAGCTAATTTGGTCTACCATGTGGCCGGTTATTGGTGGTCTCAGCATTGGCTATACTATGTTAGGAAAGAGCCTTCTGAAAATGAAGCCTGCTGATTTAGGAAAACTAGACTTTGAGGACAGCACTACGCTAGTTGCTGTTGTAACAGCATCCATTGCTTCTAAAGACTTCTTGGTAAAGCAGGAAATCATTCCAGAAAATATAAGTCCATAAATAGAAAATAGCTTCTTTAGTGATGATGGTTGGTGGTGCTGTAGTTAACGCACTTGCTTTTACAGGTAGCAATTACTTGTTTTCTAAACTTCATACAGATGAAGAAAGGAAGAGACATGATAAAGCAATAGAACAACTGAGCAGAGCACAGGCAGAATACGAAAGACAAAAAATTGCTCAGTTAGACTTTATTAACAAAAAATTTCGTGAACAAGGACATGCAGCAAAAACATTTTCTGATGTTGATGCAGAATTAAAAGAGTACTACATTTTGACAGGCAAACAAATATCTCCTATTACTAAACGACAGCTTCGTGATTATTATCAACCCACTGAAACCCAGAAGACAGGCGGGATTGCTTTTATTGTGGTGGACATGACAATAGTATATTTCTTAGCACAGAAGGTTGGTTAACCAACAATTTTTTAAAAATTTATTATAATAGAACAATGGATGCCAAACTCTCTAAGATCTATTACACACCAAAAGGTTACTGGAAAGGACAAACAGCTATTAACAAACTGAGTATTGCAGCAGGAGTAAGTTCTGAGGTAGCAAAGAAGTGGTTGTCTAAACAAGCAATATGGCAGATCTATTTACCTGCACCAAGGCGCATTAATACACCCTCCTTTATAAACATGAAGCCAAATGATACTCACCAAATAGACTGTAGTTGCTTTGCAAGAAATCTATAGTCAGGGCTCATTAAAATATCCCAGACTTATTCAGTGCGATGATGGAAAAGAGTTTAAAGGAGCATTTAATCAGCTGTCACTAAAGCATCGAGTAGCAATAAAAAGAGGCATACCAGGCAACCACAGATCTCAAGCACTGGTTGAAAGCTTTAACAAGCTGTTAGCAGAAAAACTGTTTGCATATAAGTACCACCAAGAAATCATGATCCCAGGCACACGAAACACAGAGTGGGTAAGAAGACTACCTGCAGTTTTAAGAGCGATGAGCTCTGAGGTAACTAAAGCCACAGGGTTAAAACCTGCGGACGCCATCAAACGCAAAACAATACAGCAGCACATCCAAACAACAACACCAAAGCAACCACTAATACCCTTTGGGAAGAAACTTAGATATCTGTATGCTCCTGGAGAAGCGGAAGCCAGCAACAGTCACAAGCGAGCAACAGATCCCATCTGGAGCATAGACACTTATGAAATAAAAAAAGTTTTGGAGATGGGTCCTCCTATTTATTATTTGTCACTGGCCTGCACCACAACGAGCTTTTGTTAGAGAGGAATTTGCAGTTTGTCCCACCTAATACTGCCAGCTTTAGTAAGGTAGGCCACTATTTCATCAGAAGTAAGGTGACAACATGGTCTCTTCTAATTTGTTTTTTGTACTAAATTTATGGAACATGTTTGATAACACTGAAGTGTGTTGGACACTCTCTCATCATACTAACAACTCCTACAATATTATTTAACACTTCATGTTTTGTGCCATGATTAAGTTTTATTTCTACTTGCTCACCAAAATCTTCTATTATGTCATAGCTGTAAAAGCAGAGTCGAGGTATTGTACCACTTCCATAGTATTTGATAAAGAGCATGCAATCCAATGTGAGCCTCAATCAGAAGTTTTAACTTCTATATAAATATGAAAAAAAATTAACTAATTATTGATTACTGTTTGTTCTCCAGTGTCCAAGTGCGTATGAGTGCTTTGGTGAAGAATATATCCGTTTTGTGTCCTGTGCAATCAGTGTCTTTTTTCTAACCACAGTCGTGTTGATTTGGTGCAGGGTTGAGCAGAGCTTTGGGTTGTTGTGATGAAATACTCTACCTTCAAACAGAGCCTCTTTGTAGTTATCATGACTGATGCTTGTTTTGACCACCTGTTTACCAACACCTTTTGCCTTTTTTATGACACCTGTTTGGCTTGCAACACTGTACATCTTAGCCCTTAGCCCAACATATTCTTTGATAATAGTGCCGTTCATCTCATCCTTCATCTTGCCAATAACTTTTTTGTTTACTGTTGAATGCAAGTGACTGTCTTTTGGATAATCACTGGTGTCATACAATGACTCTGATCCCAGCACCATATCTTTTGCAAGGTCTTTGTATATATCTTCTATGGGTATGTCTAGGATGAAAGAGTCTGTGTCTGTGTACAAGACCTTTACTGCAGGATGTTTAGGCTTAAAGTAATCATACAAGAACTCCAACATCAATAGCTTTGACAGCTCTAGCACGCTGAACCCAATGAACACTGGCTTGTCTAGTTTAACCTGCAACTTCTTCATCGTGATGCTAAACAGACTGTCATGGAATTCCCTGAAGTCTTGGAAGCTTGGCTTTGATGTCAGCTTTATAGCTTCGTTTTCTTTTGTGACTAATCTGACATCTTTTCTTTTGTGTGGGTTCTCCATTGTTTTGCCAAAGCAGCTGTTGTTCATGAGCTTGAAGTAATCCTTTTCTGATGCATCAGTTGCCTTCGTTCTCACATCAGTGTTCTTCATGATGTATGGTTTCATGAATTCCTGTTGATCAAACGAAATGATACGATAAAAAGCAGTAAGAATTAACCCATGCCTTAGGTAGAACTGCAGCAGTCTGTAGTTACATACATACTTGCTCTTGTCGTTTAGGTTTGGTACAAGCTTTGGTGGTTCTTTTGGAGATGTTTTGAGCCTTTCTGCAGTCATTGTGTAATCAATGTGCACATCATGTAGTTCATGGGGATAAACTGAATCTACTTCTAAGATCCAGCCCATTGCTTAATCAGGCATCATTTGTGATAGCATTTTTTGAGTCTCATCAACATCAAAAGGACCATTAACCCTCTTGTTGTTGGATTCTACAGAGCTAAACTGCCTGTAGATTTTGAATTCTTTGCAGGTTTTCTACCTCCATCTGACTTACTTTACTCCTAAGACAATTGTGTGTGTGCATGACAAGCTATCAATCTGAAATTTTGTCACAAGCTAGATATGTCTTTGTACTTGCATTTAGGAGCAAGTTTATGTGTCTGGTCACCAGATGTCTTGTCATTGTCACCTTATTTGTCACCAATCACAGGTAAAAAATATGGTATATATGATCAAACACAAATCCTGCATGGATTTGACAATAGTTCAAGCATGTTAGTGTAGAATAAGGAAATGATACCCAGCTGATGTGTTTACCAATAGTTATGTGCAATAGTACTTCAGGGATGTGTCACACAATGTCCCCATAGCACCTGTTGTTTTATGGTATGTCTCAAGAGACAGAAGTTTTGTTTAACTATTTTTTCTTTTGAAAACAAGTCATATTCAATCAACATGTAACCTTTATACTGCAGTTCATACCTGCGTATGCTACCACATGTTTTTAAGTGTACAGAAGTGTATTATTGTACATGACTGTCACACTGTCAGCAGTGTCACATCACAGGTGTGACAAATTTGAAACAACACAGAACTTCTGTAACCCTACACAATTTTAATGTTGATAGTCTCTAAAGTAGTCGTAGTGGTGGCACAGGGTCACATCACATCACAAAAAGCACAAATTATGGATGTGTGTATGTGTGTGTGGGGGGTGTACCAATTGCTCTCACCTGTCGAACCTTGGCAGATCATAGACCTATTTTATTTTCCTTCTTGCTATTTTCATTATCGGCATATCTGTTTGCTTCTGCCATTGCAGTTTCAAAGCAGAAGTGTGGTAAAAATGAGAAAACAGTCAAAAGGCATCATTTTTAGGCGTCTATGCCTCGGACCGGCCGGGAGGTCAAATGTCTCCACAGTCAGTGTGTGTAGCACAGGTCAGGAATGTGCCCTGTAGCATGTTATTTTCAGGCTCACTCTTCTCCCTAACTGCAGCATTTCCTTCCTCCTCTTCCTTGTAAGCGTTTAATATCGGACTCACTTAACAATTATCGTTCAAATGTTTCTACTTCTAAGACAATAACATTCAATTTATCATTTGGCTAATCAGATGAATCCTCTGCTACTAAAGAAAACCCATTTTTTCCGCCACGCTGCACCATTGAAAAGCGTTCTGGTCGCTGGCTGTTATTTCTTCCTTTCCTCCCCACTACACACATGTTAGTGGTCTAAATTTATTACTGGCACCTTCTGACACCCTCCCTGCATCGCCCCACCAATTTTCAGACACGTAGTGTAAAAACCACGAGGTCTGTGTGTGATGGGAAAGTACTGCCCACGTGGGCAGCACCAACTGTCGACTGCGGTCGTATTGGAATCTAGAGGCAGCCTCCGTTACTGTTGGCTGTGGCGGGATCGGGACAAGAGGGTTAAACAACTGAAAGTTTCTTAGTGGCAGTGACTGACACATCGCCCATCCATACAGGTTGTTTGTGTCCAAGTACATGATGTAGTTTGACGGTCTGCTAGGATCATAGTCTTCTAAATATTTGTTGTTGGCCTTACAGTAATTGTGTGATGCCATACTGATGCCACCACGTAGACCATCCTCAATCATTTGTAGCATGGGTAGGTCGGACAGCAAATCAATATTCACCCCCGTAAACTTCAAGAAAGCATCCCAAGACATTCCTGGTGCTGTACTATAGTGTGATGGGTCTAGTCCATAATGTTTCATGCCAGTCTTTCTGTAGTTCTCAAAGACATCAGCAAGCAAACATGCATCAGCAAGTAGATACTGATCATGGTAATCACCCATCGTTGTCACTGCATCTTTTGCCATGCCCACTGAGCATGCTGATAATCATCATCGCTGATTCCTTTACCTGTCAGTCTGTTAAAGAATGCCTCTTTTGGCGGCAGCTCTTCTTCATCAAACCTCTCCCACGAATCCATATACTCGAATGGATAGACTCCTTTTCGTGCAAGCTTTGTGTCAAAGTATTTTTCTGTGATAGGGCAAGTACTCAGTAATGAAGACAAGGACTCTAGAGATCCCATCAACATGTTGTGCAAATCAAAGAAGGGGAGACGGTCCCCTTCTGGGCCAGGAACTGGCGCTATTTAGTGTAAAAGTCAGGTACTCCTCTGTGACTGTGCAATGGCAGTAGGCCTATAAATCCCAAAAGTTACTGCCTGCATAATTAGGTGTGAGTGTAACCTCTTAGATTGTGGAAAAGACTGACAAAATTCCATGTTTGGGATCTACTTTTAGTTTAGTTACACTTACTATGTGGGGTGCTCCACGAAACTTACCACTAATGTGGTCGTGATCTCTGACTGTCTGATTGTCTGCTACCTGTGGGGTTAATAAATTCCACAAACCAGTAATGTGTGGAAAACTATACTGTTCCTGGTCTTCTTCTTCATAAGACTCTTGTAGGTTTAGTTGATAAGAAGTATTAATGATTCACTTTATGTTTTCAAAAAAAAAATCTTTGCGCGTCTGGTCCTCTGATAAGTCTGGCCTGGGTCACAATCGGACGGAAAAAACAACAAAGCAAAGGAACAATTTCATTTTTACTGGTAAACGTTTTGGGAATTTTTTTCTGGCGTGGTCTTGGTGGGGCACAATGTAGACCGAACAGCATCACACAAGGAACTTTTTTTGTGTTTCTTTATGTTTTGAAGTAAACCTTGCTTCCGGGTTTTGGGTGTTACAAGTTAAATGATTGCTTCACTCACTTTCAGTTTTTTTCTGTGTTTGACAGCTGCTTGTAGAGATGCAAACAAACCCAAGCATCGTCTGAAAAAACTCTTGTTTGGGGTGTTTTTTTGTTGTCTATGCAATAATTAAAAAATTGTTCTAATACTGATATGATCATTTTTTCAACATAAGTCTACATGGTTTTTGTTGGGATCACCTACAGTGGGAGACTTGTTAGAAATGCGTAGTGGGCATAGGGCTGCATCTTTCCAGGTGTACACATTCACACTGATGATTGGGTTTAGTTCCTCAAACTTGTCAATACTCCTAACAGCCACAGGAAAATCAATGCCGGTAAAGTCAAGCTTGTCACAATGTTCATGATAGTTTGAAACTCTCTCTGCATTCTTTGTAACATGGTGCAGTTTAGCCAAAACACACCACATAAAACACTTCTCATCTTTGTTCTGAATGTTCAGCACAGCACGTTTTGCTACAACATCAGGGGGCAAGGGAATGTAACTTCTACGAACAATGGGATGAAACTTTGTTTGCTTTAGTTCTATGCGAAGAATTTTACCAACTGTTCATCCTGATTCCCTCACTCTTGCTGTTTCTGCAGAATGCACAAAGTTGCGTATCATCTCATCTGCCCATGTTGTGTTGAGCTCTTCAAACGAGTTCAGTGCTTGTTGTGTTTTTGACACATGAACAATTAATTCTTCATCTTTATTTGTCGTGTTGTATAGAATTTCAGCAACCAACTGCACCTTTCCTGGTGGATCTATGTTTAGGTTGTTTGGTATTTGTGCAATTGCATCTTGAATTCTTTGCTCCACGTTTTGTGGTTGTGTAACATTTAGCTCTATCGTCTGAAACACTTTATCCATACTGAGCCTTAATTAAAATCTCTAACTAATATAGTAAGAAAAAAATTAATCAATTTATTAATTAATTAATTGCTTCTTTTTTGTTTTGCTACAGTATGAAGCAGTGAATCTACCACAGGTAACTCTTAGCTCCTTAATAGAGTACTCAGCTGATCGTTTTAAGCACTGTCTTGGCCAAGCAGACACCCCTTTTTTATATATTCCTTTTTTATTGAGTCAATGTCCACAGGCATAGCTTTGTGCTATTTGTTTTGTAGGTCGAACTTTTGATGCTTGTAGTCATCATAGTCATCCTGAAAACGTTTGAACTGCTCTTCTGATATTGTGGCATCTGTTAGAGCTTTGCTAATAATGAGTCTAAATGAGCTTAGCTTAGCTAATGTCAAGGCAACAACAGCATCATGTTTTTCTAGTTTAGGCACAACCTTCTTTGAAAAGACTGATGTGACAAATGAACAGGCTCCTGCTGTTATTGAAACAGAGCCCAATGCAATTGATAAAGGAGCTCCAATTCCAGTAGCCAAGAGAGCAATGCCTGTTCCTGTTGTGACTGTAGACAGAGTTGCTGTACCTGCAGTAATAGAGCTCAACACAGTAAATGCTGATCTGTACCTACGCCTGCATTTTGTATACTTTGCTAGTTGTTGCTCAATGTCATGCTGCATCTGTGTAATGTTTGTCAAACGAAAGGCATTAGCATTATCATTAAGAGTTTCAGGATCTGGTGCACTGGGAACTTTAAAATATTTAGCGGTTGTCATCTTCTTCTCATACTGTTTTTAAAAAATGTGTGTAATTTTTATTGGTATTCATTCATTAAGTCTTGTAATTGATTGTCGGACAGTACAACATCTGTGTAATAGACTGCAACAAGGTCAATGTGGTGTAGATTGAGGGATGCTAATTGTGTCAGCTGTGGTGGGTTTAGGAGCAAGTTAACTTTATTACTGGAAATGTTCCCTTCAATGTCATTGTCACCACAGCTGTTCCGAATAGCAATAGCAAATTGAGGGCATAAACGTGGGGTCTTTCCAGTTAATAGTAATCCATCCATAAACCCAAAAAAGTAGCCTGTCTTCTTTGCAACCGAAAAACCCCAAATGTTAGATCTCCAGGGGAAAGTAGGAAGGAATTGTAGAAATTGGTTGATGGTTTATCACGAGTCTTTTCTATAAAGCAAAAAAACATGTCTTATTCTGTAATGTTTGTGCTAATTATTTCTGCTGGCTGATTAATATGCTATGCTATTTTTACTGGCCAGCATTATGGCTTTAGGAAAGTTCTGTGGGGTGCTAAAGTGTAGGGACAAAAAACCCAAACTTGATCTGCCATTATTTTGGGGGTTTTGAAGTGCCATCTATTCTTTATGTTTACTTTTGTAAGAAATCTCTGCAATTTTCAGCTTAAACATTCCCAATGTTCAATTTTAGAAAAACCCGGGGTTTTTTTTGCTTCTTCATTGCTGTCGCTTGATTCCATCATTTGTGTATGAAAAGCATAAACTTCAACAATCCCCCATCCTTCTCAAACTCTTGAAATCACCAAGATCTTTAAGCTCAATAGTAGGGCGGGTTTCGGGTTGTCTTTTTTCAGGACCGCGGACTGGTTATTAGTATCTGTTATTAGTTGTATATTATTTTATTTCTTTTTGTAATAAAAAAGTTTTTACAGTCAACTGTTCTTGTGCTGCATCTTTGATTATTTATGAGTGTTTCATGGAAGCCCTTTTTCTAGCCTTTGAATTGAAGTGTAGTAAAGTATTGTACTGTGTTTAAAACATTGCTCTGCTGGGGAAGATTCTTTTGAGATCGAAGGGACTGAGATGAAAAGCCTTCGTCACTACTTGGTTTTGTGTTGTGTTTAACTGGGCAATGTACAAAAAGCAAAAAGTTTCTGTCAGTCAATTGCCTTTTTACCAAAAGGGGTATTTCCTTGCATTTAAAATTAATGCCAGTAAAATTTGGGCATGTAAAACCCAACATTTTGCAAGATATATGTCATTATAAAATGTGAAGATACTGTAAAGTGACTCTTAACTAGCTTGGTTATTTTTTGCTGTGATGCTAGCTGGGCGAAAGAGCTCCTTTTCCGTGTGCAGAATCGAAAAAACCTTCTTGCACAAAAAAATCATCCCTTTATTTATTTTTAGGGTCTTCTACTCGAATCCGCCTTTTATTGGGTGAAGTTTGTCTATGATACTGTTAAAGACCTCATGCAAAAACAACTGTTTTATTTGACGCTTGTCAATAGGGAAAGGGGTATTTAAAAGGTACACCCCACTGGATTTTAATAGTTTATAAAAATTTTTTTTTCTAAAAAATAAAAAAATGTATAAATAAATAAAGATCAAAAAAAGGCTGGATCTCATTAAAAACCCAAAAAACTTTTCCTTTAATAAGTGTAAAATTTTCTGTTTCAGAGACATTGATCTTCGAATAAAAGTTCCAACCCACTGAAATCATACTTAAACCCACCCATTAAAAGAGTGCCATGCAAAAACAGGTTGTCTCATCCTAACAGTTTTACCAAAAAACCCCTTTAAAAATTTGCTACACTGTGCAACTACGGGGTGGGTATTCTTATGCTGACCCCTGAACCATCCAAAAAGTTAGTAAAGCTGTGTACAGGTTTCATGTGTATATCATTTTAGCGTGTGTTTTCTAAGTGAAGGCCCCTGCCCATGATAGAACTTTTAATGTTCAATAATAACTTAACATGAGGGTATGAGAGGCTGACAAAGAGTTTAATATTGAAATTCTAAACTGCATTTGACAAACACAGGTAAAAAATCATGGAATGGGGCCTGTATTTGTTTGGTGTCCAGGAGGTATAACTATGGGCTGGTTGGCCCCCAAAATACATCTTTTCAGCAGGGCAAGTTTGTTCTTGAATCAATAGGAAATGCAATGAAGATGGGGGGGCATTTTTCATTTTGATAAAAGTAAGGGGTTTAAAAAGACCAGGATTAGAGGGGGATTAATGACTCTGTTTTCGCCTATGTGTGGTGCTTGCTTGGTGCACAGGCACAGACAAGGTCAAGCATTATTGATGCACTGAAGCAGTTTCTTGCCAAATGTTGTTAGGACAGTAGTAATCAGCTGTTGAGTCTACCAAAGATTTTAAACTTTATCATGATGTTCCTCACTATGCTTGGTCTAAGGTAGACTTTGCTATAGGGCATAATTTTATATTATGTGCCTTTCTACATGCAGTTACATATAGAATAATTTACAAACTACAACAACAATTTTCTTATAGCTAGAGATGATGAGCAGCTTGGCAAAAAATGAAGCTGTTAAAACACCAGCCAGCAGTTAGGATCAGTTTGCATAAGCAGTACTGTACAACAACAACAACACGGGAAGGAACTCTGCTCCTCAGAGCATATAAAAAAAGTTATTCCGTTGCAAAAGACAATCATTCCGATGAGTGACCGCTTTGAAATAACCTATACTGGGTTTTTTAGCAGCCTTGCTTATCTTTATCTTAGAAAAGTAAAACACTAACAACTAATACAGTAGATCCAAACATTCTTTCAGCAATAAATCCACAACTTTGCCTGCTGTTGATAGCAGCCAGTAATCACTGAGCCAATTATACCAGAAGTGCGTTTTGCCAACTTTGTAGGCTAATTTTTTGAATAGGTTTGCTATGTGGGCCGAGTTATTTATTACCCAGCCTGTCCTGTGAGTGGGGAAGGTGGTGGTGGTGGTGGTAGTGTTGCTTCCTGTCAGCGCATTACACAAGTGTGCTAATAGCCAAACCCAAAATGCTGTATTTATACTGACTAGTATTAGGCTTGCTCGCCAAACAGTGTACGGATTCAATCCGCCAGTGTGTATTTTCATAATAGAATGCAGTGGATGGTTTCTTTTATTCTTGCTACCCTGAGATGTGTTGTGTCCTGTTATTGTTTTAAGACCTCTAAATCTTGCTTGGGTGTTAATCTTGCAGATTTTTTAGAAGCTGTGTGAATTCTTTCTTTTACTTCTGGGTTTCAAGATTTTGCTTTGTCTGCTTCTGCTAGCTTCTCTTTTCTAGTTCTATGTGTCGTGGGTCTAAATCACCTAGTTTGCTAAAATTATAAGTTCGCCTCTTTACTCTGTAGTGCTTGATTGAGCCCATTATTTCTCACATGGGTTGGGGGTTAAATCATTTATTGTTTTCAGTGCTGTGTCTTCGTCTGCTTGTGTGAAGCTAGTTTCCAACTTTAAAATTGTTTTTTCTGTTGTATTTGCCACCCTCTGTGCTAAGTCTTGAAGTGGTACACTTCAATGTTTGTTGGTAGGTTTTTGTTCGCATTTTTGTATGTAGTGTAACAGCTTGTGTGGGGTTGTTTGTTGTCAGTGCATCACTAATACCAAGTTTCTCTGCAGGTCACTCTTGGTTTTGCTGGGTGTATTTTTTGCTAAAAAACTGTATGTGGGTTACTTTTTTTGGTAACAAAACCTTTTGTTCTGTTGCCAGTTACGGTACAGATTGTCTTTGTGTCCATATCCTAGTCAGTATAGATAGTACTTCGGGCGTGGTTGTCCTCAAAAACTTGCTTGAAAATGTTTAACCCTGCTTTCTAATATCTTTCTGACTGAATGCAAGGTGCAGCTGCTGCTGCTGCTGCTTCACTATATCTCAGTATGGCCGTAAACTCTCATCTATATTGTCTATATCATAGTCTTCCATTTTCATTCTATTATTGGTTTTTGTTGTTGCTTACTAATAGAAAAAGATGGCGCAACAAAAACATTGGTGCAATCCTTGAATCTATCAGACGTTTAAAATATCCCTTAGGCATAAAAAGGAAAAGACAGACAATAGTTATTACAAACAAACCCTCCTCTATTGATGAAATTAGATTTTGACTGTAGGTTTCCTAATTTAGGAAAAGATGATGTTCATGTTCAGGCAAACAACTAGGCTTGCTTTTCTGATAGAGCTAGAGTCTGGAGATGATCCAAACAGAAGTGTGGTAGCAAACTTAGGAAGGGCTATTATAAAAAAAATAGTGTCAAGCTAGAAGGCAGAGAAGTGCTGTCTCTAACAATGCGACATATTCTTGATCTTTACTGATTTATGGATGACAAATAAAAAAGAGATGACCTTATTTATCAAGGCATACGGATGATGAGGGAACCCTTAACATAGAGTTTATTCTGCTGATAAGTGGAAACAAGAAAAAAAGATGCTGCTTAAGCAAAAGCTTATGGTAACAAGTTTTGTATTCCTCTTGACTTTGAACTCTCAGCTCTAACATGCCTTTCTATCAGGGCGCACATCAGAGACTGACTGTCGTATGAGCTGGACCTTTATTGACAGTGACCGTGTTATTACATCCACTGCGACTGACGCAAAGTACAAAATATCTAAGTATATTCTTAAGAGTATGATGTTGTCATTCACCCGAGCTTGCACCTTGATTTGCTCAGCAATATCAGTCAAGGCTTGCGATCTATTATGAAAGAGTGCTCAACCATAGCACATTAATGAAGAGTAAAGCAGATACTGTGTAGAACAAAAATCTGAACACTCCGGCAAGATCGTTAAAAGGAATATTAATGCTGTTTGAAGAACCAGACCACTCCTTTTCCAGATCAAGTGGGTGGTTTATTAATCCCCGTATTAAACATTTGTCATGTACTATAGGTAAAAAAAAAGGTTAAGTAGTCCCATAACCTATAAGGTCGAAGGGGAAGCAAGGCGTCAGAGACCTCATTCTCTTGGGCCAGCTATTGTGGGGGGTGCCCATCTCCTCTCCCTCGCTGCTTTTACCTGCCCTGACCCTAAAAGGGCAGGTACCCATTTACAGCTGGGTTGAAACTGGGGGGAAATTAACTGGAGCCAATGCGTGCAAACGGTCACCCATCCAACTGGTAACCATGCTCCAACGCTGCTAACTTGTGGGGGCGAAAGCGAGTGTTTTGACCACTGAGCTATCATGTCCCCTCATGTACTATAGGGGCAACCCAAATCTAGTCTACGCCTCAGGCTATTTATGTTAGTGGATCATTGTGTTGTCCCAGAAGCAAAGTATTTTCTTACCTATCAAAGTGTTGAATATGGTAAATAGCCTGAGGCGCAGACTTGATTGATTGTCCCTCTTGTACATGAGGGGGACAGGATAGCTCAGTGGTCAAAACACTCGCTTTCACACACTGATCCCACTACTGGTCTTACAAGCAAATCTTTACATCTGCATGATGTTGGGCTTCATGTATACTTAACATCTAAATATGCATTGTGGGTGATTTAAGGTCAACAGATGATGATAGGCTGCATGATTCAGAAAGACGCATTTAAAACGGCTCAGAAGGATTAACTATTCAAATGTGACTCTCCATTTCCAAATGAGTTGCTTGTCACCTCAGGCCTTTTTCGGCTAGAGGCCAAAATATGCAGTAGGGGTGTCAGGTGCCGATTTGGGGATTTTGGATAAAACTGATAATATAGACATTTCCAAACCGGAAAACATCAATAAAATAATAATATTTAGTTTCTTTTCTTATCAAAATCGGATTTTAATACACATACCTACCTCCAAAGACAAGCGATTTTGATGAAATAAAGACCCAAAAGAGACTACTTTTCCGCAACTGTTCCCCTCAAGATTTACCAATAGACCGGTCGAGTTACACACCATTTGGAAAGCTGGCAGTTTCGACCTTCACACTGTATCAGTATATCTGGCTGAATTAAACTTGATCCAATGAATCGCTCAAAATAGGGGAGCAGTCGTAAACAATACTTCATGGGGGGAGATTTCATTCTTGTCCATTGGCCGAAGAGACCATGTGACCTTCGGAGGCAACAGGGCGATTCCTGTAACAAAATGGCGCTGTCCGATTCTGAAAGTACAATCGATAGTTATACTCGAAAATTCTGCTCGTTCTGCAAATTATTTGGATGGATAGAACTCATAAGTGCTTAGTAATGAAGTGAGGGCTATATACAACCGATTGCCAGTGCTGTTAGGGAAAGTATGAGCGAAGCGATCATCCGATGATCTCGAAATCCCTGACACCTGAATGGCCAACTTGAATACCAGAAAACCATTGCTGGTTACTCGTGAACAGAAAACTACACTGAGCTTCTGTTTCAAGCGATGAAGATATTAACAGTCAAATAAATTTTGCCGTTAGTGCTTTTATCTGAACATCATCGAAGTAATCAAAACTGATTACAGAAGTTCTCAGACAGCAAAAAACGTTCAGTGATATGACTGAAAGTTGCCAACTGCTTAAAATAGGTGAAAAACAAAATGAAAAAACTGATTTTGGGCTAATGAGTTTCAGTAAAATATAAGCACATTGAAAAGAGCTTGCATGACATTTTTCATCAGATGAACTACTGGCAAAAAAACTGAATAGGGCAAAATGCACTAAAGGTGAGAAAATTTTGTTTATAATTGTGTGTTTGTGGGGTATTTATATGTGTGTGTATGTGTGTGTGTGTGTGTGTGTACACACACACATGTTGAATTTTGGTATGGTTGGGGGTAGTGTGTGTGTGAGTGAGTGAGTAAGTGAGTGAGTGAGTGTGTGTGTGTGTGACTGTGTGTGTTGTTGTTATGCCTTTTCTTTCCAGACTGAAAGACAACATTTCATTGGCATATTAGTGTGATTGCCTAGCAGCACTGGTTAACTAAACACTTTTGAAAACCTTGTGGTCAACACATGCAGAATCCATCATACGTGAGAATCTTCATGATTGCAAATGTAAATAAATATGCAGAGCAGCATAAACTTACATTTATCTGTGGGTGAGAAATATAGTTTATGCACACACAGAGGAAAATATCTGCAACAAACAAAGTTCACGGTTTTTGTTTTATTTCTTTGTTTGACTGTATGTTTGTCTTGCTGTTTGGTGCTGATTTTTTTTTATATTTATCTTTCATTCAAAATAAGTTAATATTTTAATTGGAAAATGTGGTGAAGGGCAGAATGATTGGTGTAGGTCTGACTTGATCTTAGTAGCAAAGGGGTATGCTGTTGTGCTTTATAAATTAGTTAGTTTTAAAAAAGTGTTGAAATCAGTTGCTCCATAGACTAGATTATAAGTAGCACATGTCATACTCACTCTCACTGTGTTCACCACACACACAAACCACAACACACTCCACACACACATGCGCGCACACTAATATCCACACACAGAGTATATATTCAATTATACCACTTGTTTACATGTGTACTTTATAAGAATATACCACAAATATGTTCCCCCCACGGGAAAACCCTAAATTTTTTAAAAAAATTTTGTTATAAATGCATTTAATTTTATTCTAAAATATAGTGTAAAAACTCTTCTCGTGTTGCGTACTTAAATGTGTTTGGGAAGGTAACTTAAAATAAGGCCATTTTCTGGAACTCTTTAAAGATCTTTCCTTGAGTTGATCGATTCTCTCCACTTACCCCATTTTTGTTTGTTCTAACAAACGGTTCCCCCCTGTAAGTAAGGGAACATGCAGTTCTGTCGATTCCAGTTGATGTCTTGCCCCCCCTTTTTGCAGTTGTCACCCCACTCATTAAAAAAACTCCAACGGGAAGGTCCCCAACAAAAGGAGACAGAAATACCTCTTAAACAAAAAAGGTGTAGTTTTTAAATTTTAAAAAAAATTATTCTAGATATTTCTTGGAAATTTTGGGGTTTTGGGGCATCAGTACCGTTAGAGTCTACACAAAGTAAAAAGGGAATTGGGGAAATAAAAAATCAAGAATTATTTTAAGACCCTAAGAATTCAACTTCGTGTAAATATTGAATATGTTTACCAAGATAGTTGATTTTCTGTTTTTAGAGCGGTAGACGAATGCTAAAACCAGCTTCATTATTTTCAAAAAACTGACCCGATATACTTTTAGTTGTGGGATACTATTTTAAATTAGTGTTTGGGATATCTGAACCTGTATTTTGGTTTCGTTCTTTTCTTTTTTAGTACTTCTATATCAAAATTGCTTTTTTATTTCCCACGAAGGGCAGGCAAAACTTTTTTTTCCTTTTTCTAATTTAATGTTTAATTTCAGACTTTTGAAAAAGGTTGTAATAAGTACCAAAAAAAAGGCTTTAAAAAACCCCCGAAATATGTCTAGCCCTTTTGGAAAAATTTGTTTTTGCTTCGCTTCATTTCATAAAACAAATTTTCTTTTTGTGCTGGTAAAACATACGGGCACTGAAAGTTTCGGTATTCAGTAGGGGAAGTTCCCAATTTTTCATTATAATTGTCGGTGGAGGTGGGGAAGGTACCCCAAGGCAAGTTATATCTTTACAGTCACACTTTGGATTTTTTTTCAAAAAAATAATTAGGGCACAAAAAGAAGATTCTTGTATAAGCGCTTGGACCGTAAAGTGATAGCTAAGCATTTAGAGTACCAAACTTGTCCCCAAGACGCCTGGAAACCATTTTAAAAAATTTAATAAATTTTCCGCTTTTTTTAAAAATGTACCCAAATTTGGCTTCCAGTAAAATTTTGATGTAAGAAAGTCCCTAAAAATTTGACAGTATTTGGACTGAATTAGCTCCCTCAATTTCCTAAACTGGGTTGTTTCGGGTCATGCTTGTTTAAAAAACATAATGTGCGTTTTTTTTTGTGGGAAAAATTTAGACCATTTTCAAAAATATATTTTATAAATATCTAACTCTTTTTGATAGACTTCTGGTATATGAATTTACCTCTTTGTTGTACCGCGCTTATAGCGACATTTATCCACATACAATATATCAGCAATTTTTTAGGTATATCTTTAGAAGGTTTGTGGGTAGATCATATAACGTTATTAAACAAAAGGGGCTATAAAAAGAACCCCGTGGTAACCTATGGAGAGCCCAGAGTGTGAATTTATTTCCCTATCTCACTTGTATACTTTCTTTACTAAAAAACTTTTTTATATAATAATAAAAAACTGCCCCAAAAAATCCAATATCTTCATTTTGCGTAATTAGATGCCCGACTTGGTTTGTAGGCTTTTTTGACATCAAAAAATGTTGCAAGTAAATTTTTTTTTCTTGCAACGTTGTTTGACTTGTGTGGTTATTTAAACTAATTTTATTGCAGATCGCCTTTTTTTAAAAACCCGCTTGATTGTTGGGAAATACCTTTTTTTTTCTGACAATAATACACAATCCCTTTTGAAGTTCGTCCATTGTTCCCGTGTTAGAATCGTGCTATGGGTCTGTAACTAGTTTTGTCATTTTGGGGGGTTTCCTTCTTATGAAAGGGAACAATGATAGACTGCTTCCAGTTAACTGGGATTATACTTTTAGTCCAACACTTTTTAAAAAGTTTTGTAATAGAAAAAAGAATTTTTCTGGTAAAGTTTAAGCATTTCATTGGGTAGGCATCTAATCCAACAGTGTTTTTTTTATTTGGGAAAAGAAGTAATACTTTTTCTTATTGATTTTTTGGGGCATTTAAGTATCAGGTTATTAAAAAAAGGGGGCTTCATATTCTTTTTTGTTCTCTTCGATTTTCTGTCTTATTCTTTTAAGTGGAGACCCTTTAATACGCATGGTTCTGGAACTTCGCAAAGCCTCAGCCTTTTCTGCATTGGGTGGAAATTCGTTGTTTTTTAGCTTAATGGGCAAATTGGTAAAGTCACCCTTTTTTCATTTTATGAAAATTTTTTCCCATTTTTTAAGACTGTTGACTTGATAGTCAGGAAAAAAAAATGCCAATATTGTCGCTTTGCGGGCATGACCATGTTGTAAATTTTTTTGGCCTGTTTTTTTCGTTGTTTATGTTTTTCTGAGTCTTATTTTTTAGATATATTTTGAACATTAAGCGCTTGTTATCACTGCTTCTTCGCAAGCAGGTGCCCCCAAACGTTTCCCTGAAACTTTTTTTTATTTAAGGATTTAAAAGATGGGAATTGATTTGCGAGCTTGAACAATAGCATTTGTAAAAGTGGAATAAAATTGGTCAATATTTTCAGAAATTAAAACTGTTTGATTGTAGGGGGGGGGGGGGGGGAGCAAGGAACTTTTAAACTTTCCCAATTGGCCCTTTATATTTAAATTTTGGAATTAGCTTTTTCCCGTGTTACGGGGTTGGCATTTCATTAAATGTTATTACAATAGGTGATGATCACTTTCCCAAAGTTCATATTTGTTACCCCTGTACATTCTGGAGCAAGAGAGAAAATATCAAAAAACAAATCTAAAAGGTTTCTTTGAGTACAAATGTCAGGTATTCTCTGACCGCCACATTTAGTAGGCACAGGCAAGGTCTGTTATGTTTTCTAAAAAAAAGATTGCAAAATGGGTAACTTCCTTTATCCAAAAAAGGGGCTGGGGGATTAAAATTCCCCCTACCAGCCAAACCCGATTATCTGGAAATGAATGCAGCCATCTGTATTTGAGGGCATTTTGTTCCCTTCGGAAATGCCTACGATATTAAGGATAAATCATTTTTAAACTTTACACGGTGCCATGAATATGAATCTGAAATGCTATTTGGCATTGGTGAACACATACTTTATAATCTACTCCTTCTTTTTATATATATTGCTGGTTGATTTTAAAAGCATCTACATGTTTGTACGTGGATAACAGTAACCTGAAGTTTAGGTTGTTTACATTCTTTACATTTAGGGGCTGTAAAAGAACTTGATACCCGTTATTTTAAAGTGGAACTAAATGGGAAGTTAGTGGAAATTGATCTAGCATTTCCCCTGATGATCTTAAAAATTTGTGAATTTTTCAGGGCATTTAACAGTTTTAAACAAAAAAAGCCAAGGGGAACCCCAATAAAAAATAGAGTAAAATAATTTAACTTGTGTTAATTAAAGGTGCAAGAAACTAAAATACAAAGGGAAATTATTTTTAATTTAAAATCAAAAAATTAAAAGAACAGATAAAAAAAAATAGAAAATAAGTAACAAAACAGAACAACAAAAAAAGTTTCCAAAACAGGTGGGGAAAAGTTGTGTGAGCAGTGATTACCGTGTCTATTATCTGTGCTGCAGCTGGTGCAAAGCATTGACATACAAAATGTTTCCCCCTTTTCCCAAATGCTGTTAAAAATCGGGCATTATTATTGGGATACGTTTCTCCCCCTCGGTTGTCCTGCTGGGAGAGGTACTGTCCCTGACTGTAGGCTGGCGTTGCGCCCGTTGGCCCGGGTGTCCCTGGCGTAGGTGGTGTTTTGGCGGTCTTTTAAAGGCTAGGGTGGGGGTGGTACTTTATGGATAAACCAGTTTGGGGGTTTTCCCCTTTGGTGTTTCCCCCCAAAAAAAGGCATGAATGTCCTGAATGTTTCTTTCCAGAATACTTAAACCTGAACGTTAGGATGAATGAATCTTTTTTGATGATGTGTTAATATTTTCATGTGAGATAAAAAACATTGCTTTGGTTATTAAAATTCCCGAACATGTCATTGCTTGAAAATTCTCTTTTTTTCTAGGGTGGGTTTTTTCACAGGGGCAACTTTGTTTCACAACTTGTGTGTTGTGTGTGTGTGTGTGTTTTTGTTGTGTTGTGTGGTGTGTGTGTGTGTGGTTGTGTGTGGGGTTGTATTGCACTGTTTTATTG
>CM054161.1:22571018-22650889 GCA_028751875.1 Rapana venosa | reverse complement strand
ACTACGGACATAGCTAGTCATGTAAAAAAATACGGACATGCTATGTCATGCAAAAACTACAGGACACTAGCTATGTCATGTAAAAACTACAGGACACTAGCTATGTCATGTAAAAACTACAGGACACTAGCTATGTCATGTAAAAACTACAGGACACTAGCTATGTCATGCAAAAACTACAGGACAATAGCTCTTGTCTGTCATGTAATAATTACAGGATAATAGCTATGTCATGTAAAAACTACAGGACACTAGCTATGTCATGCAAAAACTACAGGACAATAGCTCTTGTCTGTCATGTAATAATTACAGGATAATAGCTATGTCATGTAAAAACTACAGGACACTAGCTATGTCATGCAAAAACTACAGGACAATAGCTCTTGTCTGTCATGTAATAATTACAGGATAAATGCTATGTCATGCAATAACTACAGGACATTAGCTATGTCATGCAATAACTACAGGACACTAGCTATGTCATGTAAAAGCTACAGGACAATAGCTATGTCATGTAAAAGCTACAGGACAATAGCTATGTCATGTAAAAACTACAGGACAATAGCTATGTCATGTAAAAGCTACAGGACAATAGCTATGTCATGTAAAAGCTACAGGACAATAGCTATGTCATGTAAAAACTACAGGACATTATATTATGCTCTATGTCATGTAAAAGCTACAGGACAATAGCTATGTCATGTAAAAGCTACAGGACAATAGCTATGTCATGTAAAAGCTACAGGACAATAGCTATGTCATGTAAAAGCTACAGGACAATAGCTATGTCATGTAAAAGCTACAGGACAATAGCTATGTCATGTAAAAGCTACAGGACAATAGCTATGTCATGTAAAAGCTACAGGACAATAGCTATGTTATGTAATAACTACAGGACAATAGCTCTTGTCTGTCATGTAATAATTACAGGACAACAGCTATGTCATGCAATAACTACAGGACAATAGCTATGTCATGCAATAACTACAGGACAACAGCTATGTCATGTAAAAGCTACAGGACAACAGCTATGTCATGCAATAACTACAGGACAATAGCCCTTATCTGTTATGCAATTACTACAGGACATTACCTATGTCATGCATTGACTTCAGGACAATATCTATGTCGTGCAATAAGTTCAGGACAATAGCTCTGTCATGCATTGACTACAGGACAATGGCTTTTTCATGCAATAGCTACAGGGCAATAATTCTTATCTGTCATGCGTCAACTACAGAACAATAGTTATGGCATGCAATAATTGCAGGACAATAGCTCTTTTCTGTCTTGCAATAACTACAGTACAATCACTATGTCTTGTAATAAGTACATGACAATAGCTATGTCATGCAATAATTTCAGGACAATAGCTGTGCCATGCAATAATTACAGATCAATAGCTTTTATTTTTTAATCAATAACTACACGACAATACCCCTTTTTTCAAGGTATTATTACAGGACAAGAGCCCTTATCTATCAAACAATAACTACAGTTCAATAGCTCTTATCTCTCATGCAATATGACAATAGCTCTTTTATCTGTCATGCAATAACTAGAGGACAATAGCTATGTCGTGCAATAACTTCAGGACAATAGCTTTTATCTGTCATGCAATAACTACAGGACAATAGCTATAGTAAAGGTAAAGGTAAAGGTGTCCATAACCTATAAGGTCGTAGGGGAGCGAGGCGTCAGAGACCTCACTTCTCTAGGGCCAGCATATTGAGGGCGACGCCCATCTCCTCTCCCTCCCTGATTTACCTTCCCTGACCCTAAAGAGGGCAGGTACCCATTTACAGCTGGGTGAACTGGGGGAACTGTGCTGAAGCCAAGGCGCACAAACGGTCACCCATCCAAATGGTAACCACGCTCGACGCTGCTTAACTTGGCTGGGGGAAAGCAAGTGCTCCAACCACTGAGCTATCCCGTCCCCGACAATAGCTATGTCTTGCAATAATACAGGACCATAGCTCTTTTCTGGCATGCAGTAACTTCAATACAATAGCTCTTAGCTGTCATGCAATGACCACAGGACAATAGCTATGTCATATAATAACTACAGGACAATAGCTCTTACCTGTTATGCAATAACTACAGGACAATAGCTCTTACCTGTTATGCAATAACTACAGGACAATAGCTCTTATCTGTTATGCAATAACTACAGGACAATAGCTCTTACCTGTTATGCAATAACTACAGGACAATAGCTCTTACCTGTTATGCAATAACTACAGGACAGTAGTTATGCCATGCAATAACTACAGGACAATAGCTCCTATAATTCTGTCATGCAATAACTACAGGACAATGGCTCCTATGATTCTGTCATGCAATAACTACAGGACAATAGCTCCTATAATTCTGTCATGCAATAACTACAGGACAATAGCTCCTATAATTCTGTCATGCAATAACTACAGGACAATAGCTCCTATGATTCTGTCATGCAATAACTACAGGACAATAGCTCCTATAATTCTGTCATGCAATAACTACAGGACAATAGCTCCTATGATTCTGTCATGCAATAACTACAGGACAATAGCTCCTATAATTCTGTCATGCAAGTAAGATCCTGCAGATGGTAAGTCCTTCGGATGAGACTATAAACCGAGGCCCCGTGTGCGAACACATGCAGAACATCTTGCGCACACGTTAAATCCTGTTCTGATTTTCGAAAGAGTAGGCCATTGTGTGCCGGTGGGAACAGATGACAAAATTTACGAAACCGCATACACACGGGGACTGGATGAGGGGGGGGGGGGGGGGGGGGGGGCACATGAGTGCTTGTTCCATTGTCCTTGATATTAAAATAAAAAAAACATTAAAAAGAAGTCATCTGAGCGCTTCGATTTGTTGCTTTACAAGATTCAGCGCTATATAGATTCCATACATTATTATTATTATTATTATTATTATTATTATTATTATTATTATTATTAATTTTATTATTATTACTATTATTATTATTATTATTATTATTATTATTATTATTATTATTATTATTATTATTATTAAATCTGAAACAGGAGGAAACAAAAAGCAGAGTTCGAAGTGTCAGAGTGTCAGCAGCCTGCACAGCAAGCAGAGGAACAGCGGACATGGACTTCGTGCCTCAACCCATCATTGAAAGGGTGACAAGGAGGAGTGAAGAACTTTCTGTCTCCTTCAGAGACTACAGCAAAGCCGTTGACAGGGCCATTTACCAACATCTTTTGGACATAATGTGTAAAAATATACTTTTTAAAACAAACGAGTTTTCCAGTTTCCTCACTTTATGATGACAAAAATGGCAGTATCAGAAAGGCAGTCTAAACTGTGAATTTTTCAACATCTTCAAAAGAGTTAGACAAGGATGCATCCTCTCATCTGACCTTTTGAATATATACACAGAGCAAGGCAGGAGAGAGTCTGCTAATGAAGACCTAGGTCTCAAGGGAGGAGGCAGAAAATAGCAAGTCTGCGCTATGCTGATGATACAGCACTACTAGCGGACAACAACATCACCGGCACTAAAGAGAGTGTGTCTTCAATTTTACGTCTGTTCACTTAAGTGATATTAGACGAGCTAAAGAGAATATTACACAGAGGAGACGTCACAGGGAGAAGAGCCAGTCTCAAGTTCAATGCAAAACAGAGAAAAGGGATGCACGTTGCCAGAATCAGTTGCCAAACATTGAAACGTTGAAATAAAGATTGGAGGGGAGTGGAGTGGAGTGGAGTGGAGTGGAGGGGAGTAGAGCGGAAGGGAGTGGAGGGGAATGGAGTTGAAAAGGGGAGTGGAGTGGAGGGGGTGGATGGGAGTGGAGGGTAGGGTTGTAGAGTGGAGGGGGGTGGGGAGTGGAGGGGGCTAGGGGGGGGAGGGGAGTGGAGTGAGTTGAGTGGAGTGGAGTGGAGGGGAGTTGAGTAGAGGGGAGTGGAGTGGAGGAGGGTATTGGAGTGTATTGGATTGGATTGTGTTGGATGGGAGGATAGGGGAGTGGAGTGGAGGATAGGGGAGTGGAGTGGAGGATAGGGGGTGGAGTGGAGTGGAGTGGAGTGGAGTGGAGTGGAGGGGATCCAGGGAGGGGAGGGGAGTGGAGGTCGAGTGGTGTGGATGGATTGGAGTGGATTGGATGGGAGGAGAGTTGAGTGGAGTTATGGGTATGGGAGTGGAGTTATGGGTAGGGAGAGTGGAGTTATGGGTATGGGAGTGGAGTTATGGGTAGGGAGTGGAGTTATGGGTAGGGGAGTGGAGTTATGGGTAGGGGAGTGGAGTTATGGGTAGGGGAGTGGAGTGGAGTGGAGTGGAGGGGAAATGAGTGGAGCGGAGTGGAGAGGACGGGAGGGGAGTAGAGGAGAGGGGAGGGGTGTGGAGTGGAGGGGGTGGACTGCATGGCTTTGCAGTGTAGTTTATGTGAAATACACTGTTCAACCAACCAGAACCGATGGTGTAAATTTGAAATAAGCACAAGATGTTTAATAAACGATTTCAACAGAAAAGACAAAGTGCCGTCTGTCAACTTTAACAAAAAGGACAAGATAAAGGGACGGAGCAGGAGTGACCAACAGCAGATTGGAAATGACAGCTGACCAATCAAGCTCCCTCCCTCCCGTGAACAACTGACAGTGGACAGACTGCAGCGCAGCCCCCTGGAGTTGTCTTCCTTCCACCTGCCCCCCCCTGTCTGTGGCGCCTCCCCACACCTGCAGCTGACTCATCGACAGCCACTCTCTCACTGCGGCACCTTGCCCACCTCCGCTTTGTGTCCGCACCTGTCTGGAGCCAGTTAGAACTCCTGAATTAGTTGACGTTCGTCAAGAAGATGAAATGAAAACCACCCCTTGACTTCCCCCCCTGTGTGCGTGTGGCCTTGTATTGTGTTGCATTATCCTTCTGCCTATACCTCAAAAGTGTCGAATGCTACCGCAAGTGTTCCAAAAAAATTTGTATTTTAATCTCAAATCAGATACTTTTTATCTCAACTAGAGGGTTCAAATCTTGACATATTGGATTTTAGCTTCGCGTTGATTTGGTATGTTACAACGTTTCTACCCTTCATTAAAAATGTTTCTCTGGAGTAGTGCAAAGTCCCTTTTCTTTTTTTGCAGCAAGTGCTGTGAACATTCTGGAATGTTCCCTTTTCGGAAAGGTATACTCCGTTTTCGTTCCAACAATTTTTTTTGTTTATTAACAGTTTTGTTCTGTTGTTGTTGTTGTTGTTGTTTTTTTCATCTGAGCTCTTTTGGGTTTCCTCCCCCCCCCCCCCCCCCCCCCACAATAGCATCGATTGTTAAGTGGTTTAATCGTGCCACGTCATTCGGGGGTTTTGTGCTATGGGACACTGTGTCTCTTCACCATGCCCCTGTTCTTAAAGGTGGACAACATTATGGGAGACGCCATATTCCCCCATTCTTTTTATATATTATGAAAAACGTGTCTTCCCTCATTTCCCCACGTTTCTGCCCTGTCAGCCCTGTGAAGGACACGCTTTTGAACGCCCCCGTGGGCAGGGGTTGTTTTCGCGCTGTCTTGCTGCAGGGGGTGGCTGTGATGACTGCTGACTGACTGATGAGTGATGGTGCTGGGGATGAGTGAGTGGGGTGAAATGAGGAGTGTGTGAGTGACTGGACTGATGACTGGGAAGGGGACTGAGGGGGTGATGACTGAGGAGTGACTGATGAGTGAAGTGGGGTGAGTGAGTGAGGACTGTGTTGGGCTGACTGACGGGTGATGAGTGACTGGTGCTATGAGTGAGTGAGTGAGTGAGGGGGGTGAGTGAGTGGTGACTGATGGGGCTTGCTGACTGCTGACTGGTGATGAGTGGGTAGGACTGACTGAGGAGGAGTGAGGGGTTAATGGTTGGGAAATGAGGACTGACTGTGGGCGATGACTGACTGACTGACTGAGTGAGACTGAAGACTGAATGATGACTAGTGAGTGAGTGAGTGAGTGATGATGCGACTGTGGTTTATGAGTGGGGGAGTGAGTGAGTGGTGAGTGACTATGTTGACTGATGACTGACTGAGATGACGATGATGAGCGAGGAGTGATGACTGACTGAGGATGAGTGAGTGAGTGAGTGAGTGACGATGACGGGGCTGACGATGACTAAGTGAGTGAGGGTTTGGGGGAGTGAAGTGGTGACTGACTGACTGACTGAGTGAGTGGTGAGTGATGACTGACTGACTGATGAAAGTGAGTGAGTCAAAATAAGCAATCAAATCAAAATTTTATTTGATGGTAATTGAATAAGCAATGCATTTGCTTTTTTTCATAAGCCCTTGTTTTTGTGAGTGAGTGAGTGAGGGAGTGAGTGGCTGACTGAGAGGTGAGGAGTGAGTGGATGGACTGACTGATGACTGACTGACGATGACTGACGACTGAGTGTTGAGTGGGGGTGGTGGTGATGATGAGTGGAAGATGAGTGACTGAGTGGGAGTGAGTGGAATGAGTGAGTGAGATGGTGGAGGGTGTGTGAGTGAGTGATGAGTGAGGGCTGAGTGAGTGACTGAGGAGTATGGGCTGAGTGAGTGACTGAGTGAGTGACTGAGGAGTGGTGAGTGAGTGAGTGGCGATGACTGGTGAGGAGTGGACTGACTGAGTGAGTGAGGGGACTGGGAGTGAGTGAGGTAAGTGGGGGTGAGTGATGAGGACTGAATGATGAGTGAGTGGTGGTGGGGTGATGAGAGTGCTGGAGTGGATACGGGTTGGGGTAGCGATTCGGAGTGGTTCTCCCTTGTGACAGTGTCCCAGTGGGCGCCGCTGTTCTTTCCAGTCTCAAATCTCCTCTAATTATGGCCACGGCTTTTTGTACCCTCAGAGTCACACAGTCATTGCCACCCACACCATGTCTGCATCACACAGTCATTGCCGCTTTAATCAGGCATGGACGCTTCTTGACAGTGCCAGTGTCTGTCTGTCTGTCTGTCTGTCTGTCTCTCTGTCTGTCTGTCTGTCTCTCTGTCTCTCTGTCTGTCTGTCTGTCTGTCTGTCTCTCTGTCTGTCTGTCTCTCTGTCTGTCTGTCTCTGTCTGTCTGTCTGTCTGTCGGGTCTCTCTCTCTGTCTGTCTGTCTCTCTGTCTGTTGTCTCTCTGTCTGTCTCTCTGTCTGTCTGTCTGTCTCTCTGTCTGTCTGTCTCTCTGTCTGTCTGTATGTCTGTCTCTCTGTCTGTCTCTCTGTCTGTCTCTCTCTCTGTCTGTCTGTCTCTCTGTCTGTCTCTCTCTCTGTCTGTCTGTCTCTCTGTCTGTCTCTCCCTTCCCCCAGCACAGGAGCAGACGGCTGTCAGCAGACGTGTGCAGCAGGCGGAGGGAGCTCTCAGGCCCGCCATCACGACCCTGCCATGGAGGGGGAGAGAGGGGAGCAGGTTGTCAGGGGGACAGGTATCTTTCCACACAACAGTTCTCTTCCCTTGCCCACCAGGACAATCGTCAGCAAGCAGAGCAGGGCTATAATTTGTCACAAATGTCTGACCAATGTGTTCTCCCATCCCACATTCCGGACACATGCTGCAATCGTAGAAGGAAAGGTCATTTCTTTTTGTCTCTCTAAAGAGCAGTGTAGTGTGGTTGTGCGTGGGGTGTGTTGGGGTGTGTGTTCGCGCAACCCCCCCCCCCCCACTGACAAAAACAATCTCAAACACACACACACACACAACACACACACACACACCCAAAACACACACACACACACAAGGGCCGCGCGCCACGAAACCACAATTAAAAGGGGAGAAAAGGGGCGAGAGGGGGGGAGAGGAGAGAGGGAGGGGGGAGGGAGGGGGGGGGGGGGAGAGGGGGGGGGGAGGGGGGGAGGAGAGGGGGAAAGGGAAAGGGTGGGGGGAAGGGTTAGGAAAAAAGAATTGGGGGGGGGTTTTTTTTTGGGGGGGGGAAAAAGAAAAGGGGGGGAAGAAAGGAGGGGGCGTTTTTTTGGGGGGGGGGGGTTTTTTTTTGGGGGGGGGGGGGGGGGTTTTTGGGGGGGGGGGTGGGGGGGGGGAAGAAAAGGGGGGAGGAAAAAAAGGGGGAGAAGAAAAAGGGGGGGGGAGTAATGAAACATTTTGGGGGTGTGCCTGCAAAAACCCGGGGGGGGGGGGGGTGTGGGGGGGGGTTTTGGGGGGGGGGGTTTTGGTGGCGCTGTTAAAAAAACCCCCGGGGTGATTAAAAGAAAATTTCTTGCAGAAAACCCTTGGCCGGCAAAAGAAAACCTGTGGCCCTTTTTTTTTTGGCCCCCTTGGCCCGTGTCGTTGCCTTCGCCGGTCCCTTTGGCCGGGGGGGGTTTGTCCAGTAATAAACACTGTGGCCCTGGTTGTATAAAACACCTGGGCCTGTGTCGTAATGAAAACCCTGTGGCTGTGTCAAAGGGGAAAAATGTGGCCTGGTCAGTAATGAAAACACCCGTGGCGTGTCAGAAGAAAAACTGTCCTGTGTCAGTTAAAACCCTTTTGGCCTTGGTTTTGAAAAAACCTGTGGCCTGTGTCAATGGGAAAAATTTTAAAAAAAAAAAGGGGGGGAGGGGGGGGGAGGAAAAGGGGGGGGAGGGAAGGGGGAAAAGGGGGGGGGGGAAAAAGGGGGGGGTGAGGGGGAAGGGGGGTTGGGGGGGGTGGGGGAAAAGAAAAGGGGGGTTTTTTTTTGGGGCAATTTTTTCCCCCCGGGGGGGTTTTTTTTTTTTCCCTTTTTTTTTTTTCCCTTTTTGCCCCCCCTTTTTTCTTTTTTTCCCCCCCCCAAGGGCCTAAGCCCCGGGGGGGTTTTTCGGGGGTTTTTTTTTTTTGTCGTTTTTCCCCCCTTTTTTTTTTGGCCCCCTGTTTTTCCCTTTTCCTTTTTTTTTTTTTGTTGTTTTTTCCCCCCTTTTTTTGGGGGTTTTTTTTTTTCCCCCGGGTTTTTTTTTTTTTCCCCCTTTTTTTGTTTATTTTGGCCCCCTTTTTTTTTTTCCCCCCCTTTTTTTCCCGGGGTTTTTTTTTTTTTGGGGTTTTTTTTGGCCCCCTTTTCCCCCCCCCCCCCCCCCCCGGGGGGGGGCGTTACGGCCCCGGGGGGGGGGTTTGGGGCCCCCCTTGGGGCCCCCGGGGGGGGGGGGGCCGGGGGGGGAAAATTTTCCCCCTTTTTTTAAAAGGGGGGGGGAAAAAAAAAAACCCCCCCGGGGGCCCCAAATTTTTCCCCTTTTTTAAAAAGGAACCCCAAACCTTTGGGAAACATTTTTTCCCCCCGGGGGGGGTTTTTTTTTCCCCTGGTTTTTTTTTTTTTTGGGGGGGGCCCCCCCCCCCCCCCCCAAAAAAAAAAAACCCCCAAACCCCCAAAAAAAAACCCCCAAACCCCCAAAAAAACCCCCCCAAAAAGGGGGGGGGAAAAAAAATTTTTTAAAAAAAAAGGGGGGAAAGGGGGGGGCAAAAAGGGGGAAAAAGGGGGGGGGGGGAAAAAAAAGGGAAAAGGGGGGGAAAGGGGGGGAAAAAAAAAAGGGGGAAAGGGGAAAAAAAATTTTTTTTTATTTTTTTAAAGGGGAAAAAATTTCCCCGGCCCCCGGGGAAAAGGGGGGGGGTTTTCCCCCGGGGGTGGGGCCCCCCCCCCGGGTTTTTTTTTGGGGCCCCCCCCCTTTTTTTTAATAAAAGGGCCCTTTTTTAAATTTAAAATTTTGGGGGGTTTTTTTTTGGGGCCCCCCCCGGGGGGTTTTTTTTTTAAAAAAAAAAAAAAAAGGGGGTTTAAAAAAAAACAATTTTTTTTTGGGGGGGGGGGGGAAAAAAAAACCCTGGGGCTGGGAAAAAACCCCCGGGGGGGAAAAGGGAAAAAAGGGGGGGGGGGATTTTGGGGGAAACCCCCGAACCGACGGAATTGCATGCCAGCCAACGGCCGGGCACAGACAACACCTAGGCCGTGAAAGAAGGCACCTGCAGGAACAAGGCAGACTGGCCCGACAGGCAGAAAGGAGGAAACAACGAGGCAATCGGCAGAACACAACAGCGGCCCGGCAGCAGGCAGACACCAGACAGGCAGCATGACAGGGTCAGTGAGGACACAGGCACAGACGGGCCAACGCAGCAGATTAACGACAGACAGAAAAAAAGGAAGGGGTGGACGAGGCGAAGGGCAGCAGACCGCACGGGCAGACAGGCTGAGTTTTGGCAGCCCCTCAGGCAGGAAAGACAAGGCAGGCAGAAACAGGCAGACGAAGGCAGACAGGCAGACCGAGCACAGGCAGGCAGGAAAGCAGGCAGATGAGGGAACCCAGACGCAGCAGCAGCAGACAGGACAGAAGGCAGGCAGGGCGAGGCAGGCAAGAAACTGGCGGAAGGCAAGGAAGCGGACCAGACAGCAGGCAGACAAGGCAGCAGGCGGGCAGACAGGCAGAAGGGTCAGGCAGGAGGCAGGCAAACGACGGCAAGGCGACAGGCGGGCAGCAGGCAGACAGGGCAAGACAGACAGGCAGCAGGCAGGCAGGCAGGCAGGCAGGCAGACAGACGGGAGCAGACAGGCCAGGCAGGCAGGCAGAGACAGGCAGACAGGCAGGGCAGGCAGACAGGCAGGCAGGCAGGCAGGCAGACAGGGCAGGCCCAGACAGGCGGGACAGGCAAGGCAGGCAGACAGGCAGGCAGACGGGCAGGCAGGCGGGCAGGCAGAGGCAGACAGGCGGGGCAGGCGACAGGCGCAGGAGCAGGCGACAGGAGGCAGGGCAGCCAGGCAGGCAGACAGGCAGGAGGAGCAGGCGGGAAAAGGCAAAACAGGCACGAGACAGGGCAGAACAGGCAGGGCAGACAGGCGGGAAAAAGGACAGGCAGACGAGGCGACAGAGGAGGCAGACAGGCAGGCAGACAGGCAGGCAGCAGGCAGAAGGCAGATGACAGGCAGGCAGGACAGGCAGACAAGGCGCTGACAGGCAGACGGAGGCAGACAGGCAGCAGGACAGGCAGACAGGAGGACAGGCAGAAGGCAGACAGGCAGACGGGCAGGCAGCAGAAAAGGCAGGCAGACAGGGGCAGACAGGCAGCAGGCAGAAGGCAGAAGGCAGACAGGCAGACAGGCAGACAGGCGGCGGGCAGGCAGGCAGAAGGCAGACGGCGGACAGGCGACGGGCCCAAAAGACAGGCGGACAGGCGGGCAGGGAAAGGCAGAAGGAGGACAGGCAGACGGGCAGGCGACGGAGGCAAACAGGCAGAAGGCAGACGCAGGCGGGCAGGCAGGCAGACAGGCGGCAGGCAGGCAGACAGGCAGACAGGCAGGCAGGCAGACAGGCAGGCTTCATGATACTGACTAGCTTTGCTTTCTGTTGTAGAACTGGCCAGCAGGTTCTGGAAGTGTGTGGTCCATAGTCTCTTCTGCGGCTTTTCCACATCGCACAACGCCGGGTCAGTCACTGAGGGACGGGACAGCCTGGTGGTTAGAACGTTTTGCTTTGCGCTCGCGATCTACCGACCCGGGTTTGAATCCCGCTCAAGGAGATTTTCCCCTGGAGTTAACATCAGTGTCGACTCCACTCTCCCCCAAAGATCAGATGGGACTATAAACTGAGGACCTATGCAGGAAGGCACACAAAACATCTTGCGCTAAATTAAAAACCCGTTCTGCGTTTTGGAAGAGTAGACCATTGTGTGCCAGTGGTAATAAATCACATTTACAAACCTTCATGCAACGGTAACTGTATGTAAAATAACACACAACTTATTTATATATATATAATGTGTATATATATAGGGTGTGTAATTATATAAATAATAAATATATATATATATATAATATATATATATATATTATTTTAATATATGTGTGGGTGTGTGTGTGTGTGGGGTGTGCGTGTGCGTGTGTGTTTTCTCTGTCTATGGGGTGGTGGTGTTTGGGGGGGGGGGGGGGCTGCTTTCTTGTTTTTGTTGAAAGTAGGGAGCGGACAAAAGCGATTCCCAATTGTAGGAGCAGTGAACTCTGATGAAAGACAGATGCTGTACAGGGGGAAATCACTCACTTTATCGACAAAAAAAGTTGTCTGGGGTTATTGACCATTAGGCCGTTTATATATTTTCTTCTTCTTCTTCTTCTTCTTCTTTCTTCTTCTTCTTTTTTTCTTCTTCCTCTTCCTTTTCCCCACTTCTTCTTCTTATGTTTTATTTTCGTTTTCCTTTTCCACATCTCTTCTACCACTTTCTTTCTTGGCCTCTACTCGCTTCTCTTTTCCCCGCTCAGTCCCTTCACTCTAGTTCTAGTAAGTCTTTCTCATTCAATTTTCTGTGTCTTCATTCATTTAATTCTGTTCCTATTCCTTTCATGGAGTGTTGACCAATTTTAGCAATCACATAGATTGCGTACTCAGGTTTTGCTGATGTCGTTTTTCTTGCTTATTTTCGGTGGTTCAGTTAATTCTACTGTATTTTTATATATAGATATATAGTTATAATATATATATATATATATAATATTTATATATACTATTTATATCTAAGAGGACGAGAGAGAGAGAGAGAGAGATAGATAGATAGAATTGATATTATTTATATAGCATAGATACGATAGATAAGACTGTTATATATATATATAATATATATACATATTCTATATATATACTCACTATTTATTATTTATTTATTGTTATATATATATCATCTCATCTCATCTCAGTCTGCTTTCTCAATCTGATTATGCTCCTATAACCCCCATACGGGTTACGTAGGGGCACTGCAGTGGGACGAACTATGCGCCAGTTGGCTTCTTTTGGGGCGGTTTGTGGTAAAGTGTGGTCATGTGGGGATGCTCTTCCGGTCCGTTCAGTGATGATGTAACGTGCCTTTTCTTCTTCGGCCCTGACTCGACCTATATATTACCCCATGCACTGTTCCTTCACTGCTGTCTTGGTCTTCGAGAGGCCATCTGATTACTTGTCTACATTTCCCATACCCATCTGAGCTTCCTATTTCTTGACTGTGGGTCAGCAGGTCTTCGTATTACTAGTGCCTTTACCTTATTGGGTGATGTTTGTCGGACTTCTTATTGGTAATGTGGTCCATGTATGAAAAAGACCTCATCTCCAAAGCTGTTCCTCCTTTGTAGATCTGCATTCTATGTCCAGGTACTTGCACTATGTGTAGACAGATATGTGGAGAATGACTAATGCATGCAGTAGCCTTGATTTCGGTCCTGAGAGAGATGTTTGGTACTTTCCATGATTGGTCTGAGCTTCACCAGTGCTGCTGCTTTTAATAATATAATAATATATACCTCTATTATAATAATATTAATAATAATATAATGTATGGAATTTGTATAGCGGCTCTGAATCTTGTAAAGCAACAAATCCAAAGCGCCCAGCATTTTTTTTCTTACCTCTTTAAGTCTCGGCAGTCTGTCTCTCCGTGTAATTCCGGGCTGCCTCCTCCCCGGGGGTGACGCGGTGAGAACGCGCCGCCACTTTGCGTGCGCCACTCCGTTCACCCTTTTTTTTTTGTTGTTTTTTTTTTTTTTTTTGCTGACAGCTGTATTTGTTTCCATATCAGTGTGGCTTTTTTCTATGTAATTGTGGCAAGGGGAAACTCTCTTGTTGGCCGTCTTAGGGGGGGTTTTTTACGTGCGATAAATAATTACGTGTAAACACACGCTCGGGACCTTCGGTTTATCGTCTCTACGATTAGCAATTAGCTACCAAATAGACTCCTTCTCATGGGTCATATTGCTTGGGGTAAAATTGCATCGGTCCAACGGCAAGTACGACCGCCGCACATCAGACCCACGGGACTTTTTCAGCTTTCTAGACCAGACGGGCGTAAACCTACTCTGAACAACGTTTTACTACTTGCTATACTCTAATCAACCACAGGTCTTTTCCAATGACTGTGATTTGTAGCGAGTGGACTGGCACTGTTTGTCATGACGTTTTGTCCCCCCCCTCTCGACTGATCTCTTGCCGTTGTATCTAGGGATGTTTCGTGTACAGGTGGTCTACACTAGTTGGCCTGGTCTACTTGTTCCGTGTTCATAGACGCCGCTCCCTTCTAGTCCGTCGCTTTGTCATCGGCCCAAACCTGTGGTATGGTGATTGTCCGCACGCTCCAATATTTACTTTGCCAGTGTCGATCTTCTAAGACATCAGTCATTATGCGCTCAACGGAAGACCTTTTGACGTTCTTATTCGGTCTCAATCGGATCGAATGAATGACCATCTATTATACCTGGGTGGGGACGAGGGTCACATCTTTCTGTGGGTGCAAAGATGATTATTTTGGCCATATCCGCGCCTTGAAACGTCTTGAGCAGTATGGACAGGGTATATGGATGCCTTGTTGGAGACTTGGAAGGGCTCTACTTCCCTGTCTTGCTGCGTTGCTCTGGCTGTCGCAATTCCTGTTTGCTTCGTGGCCTTGACTCGCCACTTGCGTACACTGACTGTGGCCACTGTGGCCCTCCCATTGCTGCCTGATCCATGAATTTAATCACATGGTGAAGGCCTTTCAGTGTGGCTTTATGTGTGTCCTTGTAGCGTTCTTTCTGGCCTCCACTGTGGAGCGCTTTCCATGCTGGATCGTCTCGCACAAACTGAAGTTTCTTGGCGGCTCGCCGATGGTCGCTTGGCTTGTCTGTACTACTATGGACCTGCCATGCGAAGCTGGGTCTGCTTTAGTCTGGATGGTGCTGGTGTCTGGACGGTTTGCTCTAGTGGCTCAGCAGTGTCGGGGATCTCTGTTCAGGCAAATTGATGGCCAACAGTTTTCATTCAACAGGTGTGTGGAAGTGTTCAGGCTTTTTAGCTTTTGGGCGATGTTGGTAGACTGTCTGTGACTCTGAAGCTCAGTAGAGCTGCTGGTCGGTGAGCACTGTTACACCTTTCACTGTTTCACTGGTCCCCTAACAGCCCAGGGTTGTAGGGGGCGCTTCTGCATGGTGGCCGAACGTTGGACTAGACTCGAGCTCCACTTAGCGCGGGCGTGGGCAAGTGTCCTGGGGCTCGACTACTGAAGTTTCCTGTCTGTCCAATAACGTAACTGTGCTTCGGCCCCACTTTCACCTCTGTCTGCCCGTCTTATCTTCCCTGGACGGTTCCTTGCTGGATGGTCTTTGCAAGTCCTCTGAGGACGTGTTACGTGCCCATACCATCTGTGTTTCCTCTTTGCGCACTTGTGGTCAGTAGTCTTCATAGGTCCCGCACCTGTTGAGTGATAATTCTTGCGATACTTCATTGGTTAGTGACTTGGTACTGGTCATGAGATGTCCAAGGAAGCCTTCTGAGCATTCATTTCTACTGCTTGATCCTCCTTTGTATGTCTGCGTTCAGTGTCGCTATGCCTCACGCATGAGTAAAGCTTTGATGTGAGGTGGGACTAAGCGCGTTTAGTATAACTTTACCTGGGTTCCGTGAGGGTGTTTCTTGTCTCTTCCATATGGCTTATTACTTAGTCTTGCATTGCTGCTGCTGTTTGTGACCGCTCTTCGCTAGGGTGATTGTCAGGTCTTCGCGATCCCTTCCTCTACGTTTTGATTGTCCCAAATGGTTACACGTTCGTATGGTCAAACTGTATCAGGTTCTTTTACGCTGAGAGTGATCTTGGATGGTGATTGGCTGGGTACTGTTTGACATGAGCTTGGTTTTTTCTCGGCGCTGATTTCCAGGCCGTATCGTGAGGATATTATCGTCCTCGTTGCTTCTTAGGTGGGCCGAGTTCCTCTGTCATTTTCTGCCTGGACCGTCAATGTCATCGGCATTACTAGAGGTTGGTGATTGTTCCGCCCTCCTATGACTGACTGTGCCTGTGTGGTTTTCCATAAGGCGTCAGTCTATGTATGCGTTTCGAGGATAATGTTTATTTTAATAATAAGTTCCGGCACCGACAGCAGACATCCCTGTCGGACCCCACTGAGGTCGGAAGTCCATTCACTACCGTGCCCTAGTACGAGTACCTGCACTGGTGGCTCCTTTGGAGTTGTGGTCCTGATGGTAGTGGATCAGCGTTATGGCCTTGTTGATCTTTGTTATTGAGCGTGGCCACACAGAGCTATTCACGTTGAGCGTCCATAGCCCATAATCGCTATCGAAGGCCTTCCTTTAAATCATTGATTATGAATGGAAAGATGTTTGTGATGCTGGCTGTATTTCCATCACTTAGAACACTCTCTGGTTGATGATCGGTTCTGTCGGTGCTTTTAATTATGGGACGGAAACCCGGCCTGCTCTTCGGCGATGATCTCTTTTGCCTGTGGTTCAGCCTGTTCAAGGATCACTTGCAGACATGACTTTCTCTGCATGACTTATGAGGCCTGATTGTTCCTGTAGTTGTGGCAATGATGGGAGATTTCCTTTCTTGGGAGATGTGATGATGAGTGATTGGGTCCATGGTGTAATGGCATCTATCCGGTCTGCCAGATCTTGTTTTTGACTCAGATACTATGTAAGGGATGGTCTGTCAACTGCACTTCTCCCCCATCCGTGTGTTGGATCAAGGTCTGCTGGGGTGTAGTGTGTCGATTCCTGCGATTTTCCTTTCTTCAGCGATCCACATTAGTGCTACTCTTCTGCCTTCCTCGCGGTTAGTAATTGGGAAGATTGTATTTATTGCCGATGAGGCTTGGTTGCAAGTACGCTGTGGGGGTCGCCTAGCGTATGACTGATTGTAGAGTTCGGTAACAGTATTCCGTCCATCTGCAACGATTTCCTTCTATTATGTTATGGACAATTTCCTTCTTCTGTTCCTGTGATGTTACTGATCTTGCCTGTTTCTGTTTGGTGAGTCTTTCATCAATCTGGTTATGCTCTTCTGCTATTCATCTTTGTCCAGGGCTCTCTTGTCAGATTTCCTAGTACATCTGTTTCTCTATCCATTCGCCTCCTTGTCCTTCACTCATGTCTCTCCTGATCTTTCTTGTTTACTTCTATGTAACTAAATACTGCTCGTGTAGTGTTCTTGCCTACTCTTCTTCAGGTTCTCGTTCTTTTTTCACATCATATTTCATGATTTACATCTGTGACCCAAAATGTTGTGTTTTTCGGCGATGTTTGCCAAGGTGTATGCTTGCTGTCTCAGTCATCACATGTCGTTAAAACTTGGTTGGTAATCTGTTTCGGCACTCTTCTTCATAGTGCCTAGCTTGCGTGCGAATTTCCCTCCTATTGTTGCGTGGAAGGGACACGGCCGATGGTGCGGGGAGTGGGTCTTCACAGTCTGTCCAGTTTGATATTGAGGTCTGGATGTTCTTTGTCCTTATTGCTCTTCTTCAAGCGGACTCTAAAGTTCTGGCAGCAGACCAAAGAAAGAAACGTCAGGGGTCCCTCCCTCACGATCAATTTTTCCCTCATCTCCTCTCATCGACTCATCCAATCACATCATGTCTTTTTCATCTACTCTGAGCTCGGCCTTGATTTTTCTCCATTCCCTCTCTACCTCTAATCAACTTTTTTCCGACCTCCCTGCCCTTCATGGGCATCCCACGCTAATCATTCTCTTTTCTTTCACAATCTCCATCATGATCTTCTCGTTTCCTCTCTTGTTTCTCTTCTCACTTTTCAATCCCCTCATCTTTTTTACCCCTTCAATCTTCTCTTCAATTTTTTCTACTTCTTTCATCTCATCGCTTCTCCATCCATTTCTACATGGTCGCTGTCCCATGTCTTGCACCTGGGAATGTCCTCGCACTTTGGCTCTTGTTTGATGCACAGATCTCGAAACCTGGTTCTGTCCCAGGATGTAGTCAATCCTGGTTGTGATGGATCCCATTGGGTGTATGCCATGTCCCAGAGTTGGATGCATTGTAGTTCTCCAAGGAGTATTGGCGAGCAACAATGTCGTTACGTAGCTGGCAAATTCTGTATGTTGGGAGTCCTCGCATCATTGGTGGATCGCATTACAGGAGGCGGACCGCTAGATATTGCTCCCCAGTCTTTCAGTGGTATCAGTCCCACATTGGCGTTCCAGTCGTAGACTACCCCTCGGGCCATTTTTTGGTAGTCCTTGGTCTTGGGTTCATTAGTGATTGGCACTCTCATGTCTACACATTCTTTCGAAGCTCTTGCCTAAAGGCAAGCGCTTGCTTTGGCGAGTCTGGTGTTGTCTCATCATCATTGGCTATGTGCGGAGAGGGTAACTGCCAAGATAAAAGTAAATTTGTCCACTGCTTTGAGTCTATGTCCATGTTACAGAGATGGAGATGTTTGATTCAACGTAGGGCCTTTCCCCTGGGTTGGTTGGTGCATTACTCAGTCTTGTGGTACGGTTTGTCAACCCGAAAGTTTGTCGCTACGCATCACCAGAACTTGTCAACACTGTCTTGCATGTCGGCTCTTAGTTGACGCTTCTTTGATGGGACGGCGTCAATCTTCCTCGCAAACAGGGACAGTCGTTGATGATATCTGTTGTGACCTTGGTTTTTGCTTGATGGCCTCCCTGAGATTGACGAGAGGGTCCAATCATACATGTACCTTTGATGCTGACACCCAAATTCGTAAATATCTTTGATCGCTATGACAGCTTTGCCGTATAATGAGGTAGAATCAGGTGGGAGCAAGAACAAGCCCTGCTTCTACTCCGTCTGGTGACTGGGAAGGGTTCAGATGCATCTACGTTGTGTCTTGTACTCTGGCCAGCATTACCATCATGAAAATGACCGTACTCGATGGCTCGATGAATTTTCTTTATGGGCAGCCGTACTTTGACATGATTCTCCTTAGACCCTACTATGCTAACGTTATCGTAGGCCTTGGTCAGGAATCAACAAACGGTGTAGTAGAGGTCAGTGTTTTGTTCCTGACACTTCTTTTGAGCTGTCTCTGGCAGCGAACACCCATGTCGATTAGTCCCTGCGCGATCGCTTTCGGAAGCCACAGTGACCTCTCTGGAAGAACGGTCTTGAATCAGGTGGGAATATGAGCCAGGCTTTTCAGCAGTTCTATGGCCTGGACCTCTGCCCTGCGTGTATGGACGAGGTTATTCTTAATTGGTTATGTCACAGGCCTGGGACCGCCCAGTTTCCTTTGTTCTTGTTTAGATGTAGTTGGTAGTCATTTTGAAGTCTTGCGGAAGTGTATCAGCTGCATACGACTTGACTCGTGCTCATGGAGTTTTTCAGTCAGTGCTACTGGCACACCCACATACTTTGTAAGATTCTCACCTGGGGATTGAGTCTGCGCCAGGGTGCTTTATCACTGGACTGCAGGCGAATTGCTTATGGTTCTCCTCGAAAGGTTGGTATAAGCACTCATCATCTCGTCAACTGGAACTTGTGGGTGGCTGTTAATTGCTTCAATCGTTTGATGGTGGAAGGGGACGGTTTAGAACATTGTCAAAATGTTCAGACCATCCTATCAAGGATCTTGTCTTGTCAGTGATGAAGTAGAACTCTATCTGCAAATGTGGAGATGGTCGGTGATGATCTTGATTGGTCGGGTACCATAGATCATCTTTGAGTCCATCAAAGAAGTTCTTAATGTCATTTCTGTCAGCATATTCTTGGATCTCTATATGCTTTATTGTGATCTGGAAAGAGGCTTGCATCAGACGCGCTTTAGGTGGATGGTGCTATGCTTGTTCCTCAGTGGATCTTTCTTTTGCTGTTGATGTTGGGTCATCACGGTGGTCTTTATAGGCAGAGATCTTGTTCTTCCAATAAACTGTAGATTCGCTCTTCACAGTTACTCATCAAACCTAAGTTGTCCCATGTTGTCGCCTGGACAGTAGGGCGAGGCATCCATTAGCTGTGGTTATTACCACGGATCTCACGGAGTGTTCCCCTGCATGATTCCACGTTTTGGCATATCCAGCACAATGGGCTCTAGGCGTTCCTCAAGGCTGGCAGCCAAAGAGACCGCTTGACTGTGGCATTTATGTCATCTTTGTTGACATTCTAGGCGTTTAGGTGCTTTCAGCCTTGATGCCCGTCGCCTGGGTTGGATACTGAACATGAGCATTAGCGACGATTGAGGACGTGGGTTGATTCTCCAGGCATTCTGCTCCACATCATGGCCTTTGTGAATATGAACATTCTTGCCTTGTCCTACTTCCTGGTGTGATGACATAGTCAATAAGCATGCCCAGTGCCAGTAGAGGCTGGATGCTCCTATGATGTCACTGTGAGGTGTAGGAGTTGAAAAGTAGTGTGTGTGGCATCAGTAGGTGCATGCTCACGCATAGTCTGGGCTAAGCAGAGGCCGATTGCTGTCTGCAGTTGCAACTTCCTTTGCTTTCCAATCACTACCTTCACATGCTATCGGGTACTGTCTCAGTCTACTCTTGCAATGAAGTCCCAAGGATGATGAGTTGTCTGCGTTTGAGGATCAGAAGGCCAATAACAGCTATTCAAGTCTTCAGAAAACATTGTCATGATGTCCTCTGGATTTGTCATGGTGGTGCATAAGCACTGACAAGCGGTAGCAAATTCTTCCCATAGAGATAAAGGGGAGTCTCATCATACATTAAGTTATCATTATTCTTTTGGGGTTTCCCAGCCAGCTTGCCTTAATCCAAGCGCGTTGCTGTTTCTTACTGGCAAAGCGCAATTTCAGCCTCACCGTCTCTCTTCGGCCCCACGTCCCACTACAAATAGAAGGTGTAGCTGTGCCTCGTTTACGACATGTTCGCCCTCGCCTGCTAGCATCCGGTCTCTACTCACGGGCAGTCATTGTCAATGTTGTATCGGTGCGAGTTTGCTTGCGATAACAGTGCGGTTAGTATCTGGTGTAGTGTTGTGCTCTCGTTTCCTGTCGTGAGTAACTTCACACATTACAACCTAGCCGAGTTCAGACACTGTATCCTATTCTTTTTTTCTTGATCCTTATCACTTTCGTTTCGACCACATGAGCAGGGTTCACAACGACCAAAGCCGCGGTAAGCTAGCCAGGGTGATGGGAGCTGGCAAGTTTTTTTAGGGAACCTTTTTAGCAAACACACCTTCCTCATGATAAGGATTGTGAGCCAGTTGGCATTCCTGAAGTGGGTCTGCTCAGTCGCTCAGACGGCTCCGAACACCCTAAACAGTCTGCTCCAATTTCAGTATGGTATGCGATCCCTAATCTAAGCCCTGTGCCGCCGTGTGTGCAGTTGGTTGCAACTACGACTGACAGTGTACCCACACCTGTCGCTTCGCCGCTTGCTACGCACAGTGCTTTCTGATGATGGACTTGATGGATGAATTATGAGCTTGCCGCTCGATGACTTTTGTTTTCAAGTGAAGAAGGAGTTGCGCAACGTTGACCTCACTTCTTATATGTCTTGTGGCAAGACATGACTCAAGCTCGTACTGATGATGGATACATGAAGCAGTAAGATGGCAAAGATTATCTTTAGTTGCCTTCAACTTGCCCTGTGGGCGCTCACACACTGTGCTGTAACCGCCTCTTTCTACTCTGTTGAAACTCCATTTTGGTTTTTCCGCCGCACTGCTTCCGCCGGGTCCAGACTTTGTATAAGCATATGACTGGTAGCAAGCCCTCCTTTCCCTAACTGCCATAGGGGCATGCAAAATGCCTTAGAATGGGATGACTTTGAACAGTTGTACTGCGATAGGATGGGACAGCCTTGATCCGAACTACCTCTGACGTATGGAACCACTCTCCAACCATGCTTTGTCAAAGCACTTGCACTGATGATAGCTTTCTGATGGTACTGGTTGAATCTTTGGTCCCATGTTGTCCATCTGCATTGTGGGACCATATTGTGTCATGCCAATACACGGTCGAACGCCCTTTATGAAGTCTATGAAGGACTGTTGGAAATCATGTATGATATATATGTTTAGCAGTCAGATTGAGTTTTGTGCGTAGCACGATGATTTAGATCAGTGTTATTTGCAGCATGGTTGAGTTAGTATAATGTTTAGCAGCTTGACTGAGTTTTGTATGGCAATGCTTCTTCTTCAAGACATTTTTGATTAATGAACTATGTATGCTTTGGTTTAGAGCTTGTTGTTATTTACTTTCGTTGTTTGCGTGTTGTTGCTTTCTGTTCCCTGGGGCTAAGAGCCGCTAGTTCACCTCTCGGTGAGGGAGATTCTGTATGATTGCGACGGTTTTGCCCACCATTAACAGGTGCGGCTTAGTGTGACTGTGTTTGGTGGCTATGGTGTTTTTATTTGTTTTAAACACGTTCTTTTCGCAGTATGATGTTTTTCTTTTGGTCTTGGCACACCTCATTATCATCTGACCCTGCCTGGCGGTACGTGGAGGGAGACACGAAAGTCGATTGTGCTTGTGTGTAAGCCTCCTCCATCCATCGCGGTATCTCAGGCTCTGCCTAGTAGTGCGGAGTAATTTCATCATGGTTCATGTCTCATGATGTTTTGTCATTCATTGACTTGCTCTGTTCTTTCCCTCTTTCTGCCACCTTTCGAGTGTTCCCTACTGTACTGTTTTTTGGCTGAGTGTTTTAGGCGGGTGATCGTGGCCCGAACCTTGTCAGCTTTTTCTTCTTGATGAATTGGTGAGTAGGGGTTCCTGTGGACCTGCCAGCCGTGTTTTTGACTCCTTTGACAAAGTCATTTCTTTCATTCTATTCCAGGATATCCCGGTAGTTTTCTATGGAATTTTGTTTCACATTGTACTGAGGGGCTTTGTGTTTCAGCAGTCAATGTCAGGTTTCACTTCGTACTGTACAGGACTTAGTCTGAATTAGGGCTTTGTTGAGCTTTAGTCTTGATTGGGAAAATATGATCTCTCTTTACTTTTCCAGCTATGGTTGGTGAGTTTTGTAATGGTAGATGTTGCCATTGGCTATGTTATGACTTTGATATCTTTCTGTCGTTGATGGCCGTCCTTTGTGTGTTGTAGCGCCCAAAGTATTTAAAGCGTCTACCTCCGTGCCAGTTGTTGGATCGTTTATGTAATTTTAGCAGTGGCGTTGCTTCGTGCTGATTCACAATTTCTGTACTTTTCTCATGAGCTCCTACCTCCATCCCTTATGCTCCAGATCTGTTTCTCAAGTCCTGGTCTCGTAAATCTTGCAGCTCTGTGTTACTTCCGTCCTTGAGGCTCATTGTCCAAGCGGCAACCGCTAGTGTTGAGGGTCTGCCGCCAATGGAGATAGTTTAGGTAAGAGTGGTAGTATTGGAGGGTCTCTCTTATAATGTTTTCACCAAAACAGATTTAAACAGGACTGGAGTCAACAGAGCTCCTTGTTTATCGGACCCACAACTGTGGTTTAGAAATAGTCTCCGACCCTGATTGTTCAGAAGGACTTGCACTGATTGCAGGTGTTGTATAGTCGCTTGAAGGTTTGCACTAGTCCTTCTTCAATGTCCAAAGCATTCTGAGACCTGCACCAGGCTTCGTGCCATTATGCTCTTCACGAATAAAGCTTGTGAAGTCGATGAACGTTGATGAACAGGTCTATTGATGTTGAAGAGGTTTGTTCCATCAGGATTGTGGCGTTTACATAAAAATCTGTTCGATTGTGCTAAATGCCTGCCCTCTCGAACCAGCTTGTTCCTCTCGACAAAGGTGTTCTTCTGACCATTCCGTTATTTCCACCCTTTCTTTAGTCACGAGATTACAATAATAACGTTGAGCTTGTCTTGCTGGCGTGGCTGATGAGGCTGAGTGTTCTATAGTTTTGGCTTTTGGCGTATATTCCCCTTCTTGGGCAGGGGCATGATGACGTGATTGTGTCCTTTCTGTTGGCCACTGTTTTGTTCCAAAAAGCTTCTGAATCAGATAGCCTGTAAATGGATGTGATGCAATGTTCAGCCATCTGCTTGAGCAGATCGGCCGGTATGTCGTTCTGTCCTGGGACTTTCATACTGTAAGCGCCGGATGGCTTCTTACATTTCTTCCTCCGTTTAGGTAAATGGCGAGGTGCTCTTGATGTTGCTGCTTCTCTTCTATTTTGCTGTTGTCAGTTTGTTTTGGGTAGTTGTACAGTTCTTGACATAATCAGGTAATCCTGTATAATGCTAGCTGAGATTTCGGTGAGGAGGTTCCGGAAGCTGTTCATTGATGATGATTTGGTTTTGAAGTGGGTTTTGTGAGTTCTTCAGGTGTAGTAATGCCTTTTTTACTGTTGCCACTTTCTTGCTTCTTTTCGATCTCATCACATTGATCATGATCAACTCTCCTCTGGCCTTTTAACATTGACTTCTTCAAAGATTGTTGGTCCTTCCCGGTATTCTTTAGGGTTGTATAGACCAAGGTGTTGTCATGGGCTCTTTTGTATGGCAGAGGTCCAATATGTCATTGGTAGTCCATGGCTGGTGGTTATCCTCTGATGACCGTTATTACTCCTCTGCGGTTATCGGACTGCCTCTCATAAAGTATGTTGGTGTGGATCATTGATGTCATTGTCCGGAAGGGTTAATTGCTCAAACGTCCGCACATGCTCATAGCTTGAAGAATACTCCCTACATCTGGATGTTCAGTTTGTAACGTCAAATTTTGCTTACGTGGAGTTTGCAGGCTGATCTTGTTTTTTCTTCAGCTTCATTTGAATACCTGCAGACAAGGGGGGGGGTCGTGGTCGCTTGCTATGTCTGCTCAGGTGGTAGGTTCTTGTCCCTGGCTCTGTGAGGCCTGGTTTTGAAGTGCCATGGTGTAAGATAAAATCTATTTGGTTATGGAATCTTGCCGTTTGGCACACTACAGGGAATGCAAATTTCAACTGAACACATTGACATAGAGCATATCGTCTGGGTCTCATGTAAATTCGGAGGAATACGATGGTAGTGGTACCTTTTAGGAATGGGAGGCGCACTTGGGAATGAGAGAAAAAATGGATTATGGGACAAGAACTTAATTGTTAACATTACAACTATAAGATTCCTTGGGGTTACTATTTTACATAAGTTAGTGGTACTAGCTCTATGTTTTATATGATGTGTCAAAATACAAAAAATGGAGTTATGCAAAATTATCCCAATATCAATGTGAAGATTAGCTTATGATGACGATTACATTATTTTGAGACAACTGTTTGTCACACAAATAGAACCTGCCATGATGTATGCAGCAGAAGTTATGGGGGTCTAGATAGATACCACACGACATTGAGAAAATGTATGCACCTTTCCCATGAAACAAAATTTACTTATGTGTCGACATTAATGCATGCACATAAACTTTTAATACGAGAAACCGGTAGGATAACCCCTGCTTGAATATAAGAACCATTAACCGAAATGTATTAAAAGCGGATTAATATTATCAGGCTGCCTATGGCAAGAATAAAAGACTGGACTAGCATAACGCGAGAATGCTGCTTATACAACATTAATTATGCAATGTTAACTGGGCGACTAAAGTATAATGATGTTTTGACGGGAATAATTGCGACTTTGGTATGTTTGCTATGCCAGGGGGTGGGTTACAAGACTGTTGGTTTGTAGTATGAAAGATAGACATTATTTCTAGTTTCCATAAAAACTGGCTTGGGAACAGTAAATGTTGTAGTGAAAAATACATGGTCTATCAGCTCATTTAAAGATGCGTTTGGTCCAGAACTGTATTTTGATATTGTCAACATAACAAAAAAGAGGTTCGATGTAATTTACTGAAATTAGGCTAAGATTGTGTTGTCTTTTGAACTGCCAGAACAGTGGGTATGTTATCAAGGAGACAGGACATCGCTTCATGTCAGCATGTGGAAGAAGAAGAACTTGGAAACTTAAATTATATAAGCGTCGATATCTTGCAAAGACAAATCGCAAATTGACCATGCAATTATTAAAAACCCCTTAATCTTACACAGTATAAACAACCAATGAACAATTAACTCAATAGTTTAAACAAACAGATATTACAACATGGTAAGCTAGAGACCAAATCTATGAAATAAAATTGCAATAGTCAAATGTTTTTTTTTCAAAAGCAACACACTCACACAACACTCACCCAAAGGGTCTTAACTAAGCAGTGTGTAAGGAACATCAGGTTAGTGAAGGTGGATTAGTTTGATATGAAACAGGAGGGGGAAATCTTAGGTTTGAAATAATTATGTCTTGTAGGCTGGATTTTAAAGTGTCATAAACTAGGCTTCTGGCGAAGGATGAGAGGGACCTCATTCAGGTCGCGATGGACCCAAAAATAAGAAGAATGACGCGGCGGGCCAAAGGTGGTTTGGTTGAATCCTAGGTTTTCTATAGGCACGGGGTATCTGCTAGCGAGTGGATGGGGAACATGAAGGGTGTGTAAGGTTAAGACATATCACGAGGTGGTAGGAGGGTGCCAGTTTGTGGAGCACATGTGCTAACAGAGTGGGTTACTGATCTTATGATATACTCTCCTGTGCTCAGGCTAAGCCAGTGGTGAGATCGCAAATGAGGAGGTAATTGTGTATAAGATTTTTTTATTTCTGAGAACTAGTCGAGCTGCAGAGTTTTTGTATACATTGAACGGGAAATGGATGATTGATGCTGCAGACCACACAATCGAGAATTAATAATAGTCCAGACGTGAAAGAATGAGAGTGTCGGTGTCAAGTTTGGATGTTGCTATTGATTAATAATAATGATAATATGTATGGATGGAATTGATATAGCGCTATATCCTTGTAAAGCAAAAATCAAAAGCGCTCAGATTTCATTTCTTACCACTTTAATACGGCAGATTATCCGTGAAATTCGGGTGCTCCTCCCCGGGATTACGAGCGGGAGAGCGCGTCGCCAAATGCGCTGCGCCACCTTTTTTTTCTCTTTTTTCCATGTCTGCAAAAATGTATTTGTTTCCCTTTCCAGAAGTTGCCTTTTTTTCAGAATTTTGCCCGGGGACATCTCTCATTGTTGCGTGAGGTTTTTTTTACGTGCGCTAAATAATTTCGATATAACACACGGGACATCGGTTTTATCAGTCTCATCCGAAAGACTAGGCCCATCAGACCACTATAATGGTCTAATGGCTTGGGCGGGAAAATTTTCCGGTCCAACGGGGTTCGAACCGCCGCAACACTTCAAGACCCGGACTTTTCAGCTTTATGAAGTGCGCGTTACCTCTAGACCACCGATCCACCATAGACAGGTAGACAGGTACTTTCGCTAATGGCACTAATTCCCTTAATTGATAGTGTTGCTTGACTGGCAGGTCTGGGGTGAGAATTTTTGCATAGAGAGTGTGTGTCGATAAAACACCTAGTACTTCACAGACAGTTGTAGAGGAACGGATCGTATTGCCGAGTTCTATTGAAGTTGTTTGTTATGAAGAGAGTTTGTTGTTGGTCCTTGACTAAGCATGGCTCTTGGTTCTATATGCTATTTAGCTGTAATTTGGTCTGTGTTCATTCAGTTATGTGAATATCTTTAAAGCAGTGGAGCCATATTTCGTAGGAGAGAAACCAGAATTGTCAGGAGTAAAACACTTAGCTTTGAATCTGAGAGTCATCTGCATTAAAATGATGGTTGATTATGTCGGTTTATTTTATGTGACAGTGGTGGCAGTGTAAAGAGTGAAAAGACAGGGGCATAGAATTGATCCTGTGGGACTCCGCATTTTCTGTTTCGGAAGGTATGATTGAATCTGTTTACTGCAACTGTTTGAAATCGGTCAGTTAGGTATGAATTAAACCAGGTGAGGGCTATGTGCCAAGTAACACCAAACGTTTTTGATGTGGGAGAAGAATTGAAGTGGGCTAGTCAGAATACAGGTCAAAGGACTGCCGGATAAAGTCGAGTAGAGTGTAGAAGGGACGATGTTTACCTGAGTCGAGATAGCGAGTGAAGCGTGTTTAAGTTGTACTAGGTCGGTTTCCAAGTGCTTGTGGTTGACATGTTAGGTAGACTGAAACTCGAAGAAGATTGGAGAGATGAGGTGGTTGTTGAAAACTGTTTTGAGAACTACTTTTTCAAGGAACTTTTAGAATTAGAAAAGGTAGAATTGAAACTTATCTTTAATTCTTCTGAATGGTAGGGTCAAGGTCATGCTTTTTGTGTAGAGGTATGTGGACTCTACAGTTTTGAGAGCTGATAGAACCTTTCCTGATACTAGTGATAGTTAACTATTTTCGTGTTAGGGTGGTATAAGTTGTGGTAGGGACACTGTGTGAAAAGAGGAAGATGGTGTGGGATCAAGATTCACATGACTTTAATAGTTCAGTTCTTTATGAATTGTCATGATTTCTTTTCTCTATGTCGGATTGAAAATAGATAACATAAAAAAAAGAAGATAAGATGAAGATGAAGAATTTCTATTTTTTGTTTGCTAGAGAAACTTTCATGCTATCGCCAAAAAAATTACTTTTTACAAAACCCAATCAACAGTCCTCCATCTCTGTATCCAAAGAGTGCTATCCTTAACATAATATGTCCGATGCTTATTTCTTTAAGCAATATATGTAAGGCATGCTCTAGCTTAAACGCAAGCAGCTATGAATCAATATAGATGCTATCATTATAACTGAATAATATTGGTTGGCATTTATCTTGACACGTGGATTATTACTTGTGTCCTTTTCATATACTTTCGATATTATTAATTGTCGTTTACGATTGGCCCCAGTTGACTGATGGGCTTGTAGCTTTGTAAATTATTTGTCCTCTTCTTCTTCTTCATTCTTCTTCTTCTGTTCTTCTTCTCTTCCTCTTCCTCTTCATTCTTCTTCTTATGTTTTATTTTCGTTTTCCTTTTCCACATCTCTTCTACCACTTTCTTTCTTGGCCTCTACTCGCTTCTCTTTTCCCCGCTCAGTCCCTTCACTCTAGTTCTAGTAAGTCTTTCTCATTCAATTTTCTGTGTCTTCATTCATTTAATTCTGTTCCTATTCCTTTCATGGAGTGTTGACCAATTTTAGCAATCACATAGATTGCGTACTCAGGTTTTGCTGATGTCGTTTTTCTTGCTTATTTTCGGTGGTTCAGTTAATTCTACTGTATTTTTATATATAGATATATAGTTATAATATATATATATATATATAATATTTATATATACTATTTATATCTAAGAGGACGAGAGAGAGAGAGAGAGAGATAGATAGATAGAATTGATATTATTTATATAGCATAGATACGATAGATAAGACTGTTATATATATATATAATATATATACATATTCTATATATATACTCACTATTTATTATTTATTTATTGTTATATATATATCATCTCATCTCATCTCAGTCTGCTTTCTCAATCTGATTATGCTCCTATAACCCCCATACGGGTTACGTAGGGGCACTGCAGTGGGACGAACTATGCGCCAGTTGGCTTCTTTTGGGGCGGTTTGTGGTAAAGTGTGGTCATGTGGGGATGCTCTTCCGGTCCGTTCAGTGATGATGTAACGTGCCTTTTCTTCTTCGGCCCTGACTCGACCTATATATTACCCCATGCACTGTTCCTTCACTGCTGTCTTGGTCTTCGAGAGGCCATCTGATTACTTGTCTACATTTCCCATACCCATCTGAGCTTCCTATTTCTTGACTGTGGGTCAGCAGGTCTTCGTATTACTAGTGCCTTTACCTTATTGGGTGATGTTTGTCGGACTTCTTATTGGTAATGTGGTCCATGTATGAAAAAGACCTCATCTCCAAAGCTGTTCCTCCTTTGTAGATCTGCATTCTATGTCCAGGTACTTGCACTATGTGTAGACAGATATGTGGAGAATGACTAATGCATGCAGTAGCCTTGATTTCGGTCCTGAGAGAGATGTTTGGTACTTTCCATGATTGGTCTGAGCTTCACCAGTGCTGCTGCTTTTAATAATATAATAATATATACCTCTATTATAATAATATTAATAATAATATAATGTATGGAATTTGTATAGCGGCTCTGAATCTTGTAAAGCAACAAATCCAAAGCGCCCAGCATTTTTTTTCTTACCTCTTTAAGTCTCGGCAGTCTGTCTCTCCGTGTAATTCCGGGCTGCCTCCTCCCCGGGGGTGACGCGGTGAGAACGCGCCGCCACTTTGCGTGCGCCACTCCGTTCACCCTTTTTTTTTTGTTGTTTTTTTTTTTTTTTTTGCTGACAGCTGTATTTGTTTCCATATCAGTGTGGCTTTTTTCTATGTAATTGTGGCAAGGGGAAACTCTCTTGTTGGCCGTCTTAGGGGGGGTTTTTTACGTGCGATAAATAATTACGTGTAAACACACGCTCGGGACCTTCGGTTTATCGTCTCTACGATTAGCAATTAGCTACCAAATAGACTCCTTCTCATGGGTCATATTGCTTGGGGTAAAATTGCATCGGTCCAACGGCAAGTACGACCGCCGCACATCAGACCCACGGGACTTTTTCAGCTTTCTAGACCAGACGGGCGTAAACCTACTCTGAACAACGTTTTACTACTTGCTATACTCTAATCAACCACAGGTCTTTTCCAATGACTGTGATTTGTAGCGAGTGGACTGGCACTGTTTGTCATGACGTTTTGTCCCCCCCCTCTCGACTGATCTCTTGCCGTTGTATCTAGGGATGTTTCGTGTACAGGTGGTCTACACTAGTTGGCCTGGTCTACTTGTTCCGTGTTCATAGACGCCGCTCCCTTCTAGTCCGTCGCTTTGTCATCGGCCCAAACCTGTGGTATGGTGATTGTCCGCACGCTCCAATATTTACTTTGCCAGTGTCGATCTTCTAAGACATCAGTCATTATGCGCTCAACGGAAGACCTTTTGACGTTCTTATTCGGTCTCAATCGGATCGAATGAATGACCATCTATTATACCTGGGTGGGGACGAGGGTCACATCTTTCTGTGGGTGCAAAGATGATTATTTTGGCCATATCCGCGCCTTGAAACGTCTTGAGCAGTATGGACAGGGTATATGGATGCCTTGTTGGAGACTTGGAAGGGCTCTACTTCCCTGTCTTGCTGCGTTGCTCTGGCTGTCGCAATTCCTGTTTGCTTCGTGGCCTTGACTCGCCACTTGCGTACACTGACTGTGGCCACTGTGGCCCTCCCATTGCTGCCTGATCCATGAATTTAATCACATGGTGAAGGCCTTTCAGTGTGGCTTTATGTGTGTCCTTGTAGCGTTCTTTCTGGCCTCCACTGTGGAGCGCTTTCCATGCTGGATCGTCTCGCACAAACTGAAGTTTCTTGGCGGCTCGCCGATGGTCGCTTGGCTTGTCTGTACTACTATGGACCTGCCATGCGAAGCTGGGTCTGCTTTAGTCTGGATGGTGCTGGTGTCTGGACGGTTTGCTCTAGTGGCTCAGCAGTGTCGGGGATCTCTGTTCAGGCAAATTGATGGCCAACAGTTTTCATTCAACAGGTGTGTGGAAGTGTTCAGGCTTTTTAGCTTTTGGGCGATGTTGGTAGACTGTCTGTGACTCTGAAGCTCAGTAGAGCTGCTGGTCGGTGAGCACTGTTACACCTTTCACTGTTTCACTGGTCCCCTAACAGCCCAGGGTTGTAGGGGGCGCTTCTGCATGGTGGCCGAACGTTGGACTAGACTCGAGCTCCACTTAGCGCGGGCGTGGGCAAGTGTCCTGGGGCTCGACTACTGAAGTTTCCTGTCTGTCCAATAACGTAACTGTGCTTCGGCCCCACTTTCACCTCTGTCTGCCCGTCTTATCTTCCCTGGACGGTTCCTTGCTGGATGGTCTTTGCAAGTCCTCTGAGGACGTGTTACGTGCCCATACCATCTGTGTTTCCTCTTTGCGCACTTGTGGTCAGTAGTCTTCATAGGTCCCGCACCTGTTGAGTGATAATTCTTGCGATACTTCATTGGTTAGTGACTTGGTACTGGTCATGAGATGTCCAAGGAAGCCTTCTGAGCATTCATTTCTACTGCTTGATCCTCCTTTGTATGTCTGCGTTCAGTGTCGCTATGCCTCACGCATGAGTAAAGCTTTGATGTGAGGTGGGACTAAGCGCGTTTAGTATAACTTTACCTGGGTTCCGTGAGGGTGTTTCTTGTCTCTTCCATATGGCTTATTACTTAGTCTTGCATTGCTGCTGCTGTTTGTGACCGCTCTTCGCTAGGGTGATTGTCAGGTCTTCGCGATCCCTTCCTCTACGTTTTGATTGTCCCAAATGGTTACACGTTCGTATGGTCAAACTGTATCAGGTTCTTTTACGCTGAGAGTGATCTTGGATGGTGATTGGCTGGGTACTGTTTGACATGAGCTTGGTTTTTTCTCGGCGCTGATTTCCAGGCCGTATCGTGAGGATATTATCGTCCTCGTTGCTTCTTAGGTGGGCCGAGTTCCTCTGTCATTTTCTGCCTGGACCGTCAATGTCATCGGCATTACTAGAGGTTGGTGATTGTTCCGCCCTCCTATGACTGACTGTGCCTGTGTGGTTTTCCATAAGGCGTCAGTCTATGTATGCGTTTCGAGGATAATGTTTATTTTAATAATAAGTTCCGGCACCGACAGCAGACATCCCTGTCGGACCCCACTGAGGTCGGAAGTCCATTCACTACCGTGCCCTAGTACGAGTACCTGCACTGGTGGCTCCTTTGGAGTTGTGGTCCTGATGGTAGTGGATCAGCGTTATGGCCTTGTTGATCTTTGTTATTGAGCGTGGCCACACAGAGCTATTCACGTTGAGCGTCCATAGCCCATAATCGCTATCGAAGGCCTTCCTTTAAATCATTGATTATGAATGGAAAGATGTTTGTGATGCTGGCTGTATTTCCATCACTTAGAACACTCTCTGGTTGATGATCGGTTCTGTCGGTGCTTTTAATTATGGGACGGAAACCCGGCCTGCTCTTCGGCGATGATCTCTTTTGCCTGTGGTTCAGCCTGTTCAAGGATCACTTGCAGACATGACTTTCTCTGCATGACTTATGAGGCCTGATTGTTCCTGTAGTTGTGGCAATGATGGGAGATTTCCTTTCTTGGGAGATGTGATGATGAGTGATTGGGTCCATGGTGTAATGGCATCTATCCGGTCTGCCAGATCTTGTTTTTGACTCAGATACTATGTAAGGGATGGTCTGTCAACTGCACTTCTCCCCCATCCGTGTGTTGGATCAAGGTCTGCTGGGGTGTAGTGTGTCGATTCCTGCGATTTTCCTTTCTTCAGCGATCCACATTAGTGCTACTCTTCTGCCTTCCTCGCGGTTAGTAATTGGGAAGATTGTATTTATTGCCGATGAGGCTTGGTTGCAAGTACGCTGTGGGGGTCGCCTAGCGTATGACTGATTGTAGAGTTCGGTAACAGTATTCCGTCCATCTGCAACGATTTCCTTCTATTATGTTATGGACAATTTCCTTCTTCTGTTCCTGTGATGTTACTGATCTTGCCTGTTTCTGTTTGGTGAGTCTTTCATCAATCTGGTTATGCTCTTCTGCTATTCATCTTTGTCCAGGGCTCTCTTGTCAGATTTCCTAGTACATCTGTTTCTCTATCCATTCGCCTCCTTGTCCTTCACTCATGTCTCTCCTGATCTTTCTTGTTTACTTCTATGTAACTAAATACTGCTCGTGTAGTGTTCTTGCCTACTCTTCTTCAGGTTCTCGTTCTTTTTTCACATCATATTTCATGATTTACATCTGTGACCCAAAATGTTGTGTTTTTCGGCGATGTTTGCCAAGGTGTATGCTTGCTGTCTCAGTCATCACATGTCGTTAAAACTTGGTTGGTAATCTGTTTCGGCACTCTTCTTCATAGTGCCTAGCTTGCGTGCGAATTTCCCTCCTATTGTTGCGTGGAAGGGACACGGCCGATGGTGCGGGGAGTGGGTCTTCACAGTCTGTCCAGTTTGATATTGAGGTCTGGATGTTCTTTGTCCTTATTGCTCTTCTTCAAGCGGACTCTAAAGTTCTGGCAGCAGACCAAAGAAAGAAACGTCAGGGGTCCCTCCCTCACGATCAATTTTTCCCTCATCTCCTCTCATCGACTCATCCAATCACATCATGTCTTTTTCATCTACTCTGAGCTCGGCCTTGATTTTTCTCCATTCCCTCTCTACCTCTAATCAACTTTTTTCCGACCTCCCTGCCCTTCATGGGCATCCCACGCTAATCATTCTCTTTTCTTTCACAATCTCCATCATGATCTTCTCGTTTCCTCTCTTGTTTCTCTTCTCACTTTTCAATCCCCTCATCTTTTTTACCCCTTCAATCTTCTCTTCAATTTTTTCTACTTCTTTCATCTCATCGCTTCTCCATCCATTTCTACATGGTCGCTGTCCCATGTCTTGCACCTGGGAATGTCCTCGCACTTTGGCTCTTGTTTGATGCACAGATCTCGAAACCTGGTTCTGTCCCAGGATGTAGTCAATCCTGGTTGTGATGGATCCCATTGGGTGTATGCCATGTCCCAGAGTTGGATGCATTGTAGTTCTCCAAGGAGTATTGGCGAGCAACAATGTCGTTACGTAGCTGGCAAATTCTGTATGTTGGGAGTCCTCGCATCATTGGTGGATCGCATTACAGGAGGCGGACCGCTAGATATTGCTCCCCAGTCTTTCAGTGGTATCAGTCCCACATTGGCGTTCCAGTCGTAGACTACCCCTCGGGCCATTTTTTGGTAGTCCTTGGTCTTGGGTTCATTAGTGATTGGCACTCTCATGTCTACACATTCTTTCGAAGCTCTTGCCTAAAGGCAAGCGCTTGCTTTGGCGAGTCTGGTGTTGTCTCATCATCATTGGCTATGTGCGGAGAGGGTAACTGCCAAGATAAAAGTAAATTTGTCCACTGCTTTGAGTCTATGTCCATGTTACAGAGATGGAGATGTTTGATTCAACGTAGGGCCTTTCCCCTGGGTTGGTTGGTGCATTACTCAGTCTTGTGGTACGGTTTGTCAACCCGAAAGTTTGTCGCTACGCATCACCAGAACTTGTCAACACTGTCTTGCATGTCGGCTCTTAGTTGACGCTTCTTTGATGGGACGGCGTCAATCTTCCTCGCAAACAGGGACAGTCGTTGATGATATCTGTTGTGACCTTGGTTTTTGCTTGATGGCCTCCCTGAGATTGACGAGAGGGTCCAATCATACATGTACCTTTGATGCTGACACCCAAATTCGTAAATATCTTTGATCGCTATGACAGCTTTGCCGTATAATGAGGTAGAATCAGGTGGGAGCAAGAACAAGCCCTGCTTCTACTCCGTCTGGTGACTGGGAAGGGTTCAGATGCATCTACGTTGTGTCTTGTACTCTGGCCAGCATTACCATCATGAAAATGACCGTACTCGATGGCTCGATGAATTTTCTTTATGGGCAGCCGTACTTTGACATGATTCTCCTTAGACCCTACTATGCTAACGTTATCGTAGGCCTTGGTCAGGAATCAACAAACGGTGTAGTAGAGGTCAGTGTTTTGTTCCTGACACTTCTTTTGAGCTGTCTCTGGCAGCGAACACCCATGTCGATTAGTCCCTGCGCGATCGCTTTCGGAAGCCACAGTGACCTCTCTGGAAGAACGGTCTTGAATCAGGTGGGAATATGAGCCAGGCTTTTCAGCAGTTCTATGGCCTGGACCTCTGCCCTGCGTGTATGGACGAGGTTATTCTTAATTGGTTATGTCACAGGCCTGGGACCGCCCAGTTTCCTTTGTTCTTGTTTAGATGTAGTTGGTAGTCATTTTGAAGTCTTGCGGAAGTGTATCAGCTGCATACGACTTGACTCGTGCTCATGGAGTTTTTCAGTCAGTGCTACTGGCACACCCACATACTTTGTAAGATTCTCACCTGGGGATTGAGTCTGCGCCAGGGTGCTTTATCACTGGACTGCAGGCGAATTGCTTATGGTTCTCCTCGAAAGGTTGGTATAAGCACTCATCATCTCGTCAACTGGAACTTGTGGGTGGCTGTTAATTGCTTCAATCGTTTGATGGTGGAAGGGGACGGTTTAGAACATTGTCAAAATGTTCAGACCATCCTATCAAGGATCTTGTCTTGTCAGTGATGAAGTAGAACTCTATCTGCAAATGTGGAGATGGTCGGTGATGATCTTGATTGGTCGGGTACCATAGATCATCTTTGAGTCCATCAAAGAAGTTCTTAATGTCATTTCTGTCAGCATATTCTTGGATCTCTATATGCTTTATTGTGATCTGGAAAGAGGCTTGCATCAGACGCGCTTTAGGTGGATGGTGCTATGCTTGTTCCTCAGTGGATCTTTCTTTTGCTGTTGATGTTGGGTCATCACGGTGGTCTTTATAGGCAGAGATCTTGTTCTTCCAATAAACTGTAGATTCGCTCTTCACAGTTACTCATCAAACCTAAGTTGTCCCATGTTGTCGCCTGGACAGTAGGGCGAGGCATCCATTAGCTGTGGTTATTACCACGGATCTCACGGAGTGTTCCCCTGCATGATTCCACGTTTTGGCATATCCAGCACAATGGGCTCTAGGCGTTCCTCAAGGCTGGCAGCCAAAGAGACCGCTTGACTGTGGCATTTATGTCATCTTTGTTGACATTCTAGGCGTTTAGGTGCTTTCAGCCTTGATGCCCGTCGCCTGGGTTGGATACTGAACATGAGCATTAGCGACGATTGAGGACGTGGGTTGATTCTCCAGGCATTCTGCTCCACATCATGGCCTTTGTGAATATGAACATTCTTGCCTTGTCCTACTTCCTGGTGTGATGACATAGTCAATAAGCATGCCCAGTGCCAGTAGAGGCTGGATGCTCCTATGATGTCACTGTGAGGTGTAGGAGTTGAAAAGTAGTGTGTGTGGCATCAGTAGGTGCATGCTCACGCATAGTCTGGGCTAAGCAGAGGCCGATTGCTGTCTGCAGTTGCAACTTCCTTTGCTTTCCAATCACTACCTTCACATGCTATCGGGTACTGTCTCAGTCTACTCTTGCAATGAAGTCCCAAGGATGATGAGTTGTCTGCGTTTGAGGATCAGAAGGCCAATAACAGCTATTCAAGTCTTCAGAAAACATTGTCATGATGTCCTCTGGATTTGTCATGGTGGTGCATAAGCACTGACAAGCGGTAGCAAATTCTTCCCATAGAGATAAAGGGGAGTCTCATCATACATTAAGTTATCATTATTCTTTTGGGGTTTCCCAGCCAGCTTGCCTTAATCCAAGCGCGTTGCTGTTTCTTACTGGCAAAGCGCAATTTCAGCCTCACCGTCTCTCTTCGGCCCCACGTCCCACTACAAATAGAAGGTGTAGCTGTGCCTCGTTTACGACATGTTCGCCCTCGCCTGCTAGCATCCGGTCTCTACTCACGGGCAGTCATTGTCAATGTTGTATCGGTGCGAGTTTGCTTGCGATAACAGTGCGGTTAGTATCTGGTGTAGTGTTGTGCTCTCGTTTCCTGTCGTGAGTAACTTCACACATTACAACCTAGCCGAGTTCAGACACTGTATCCTATTCAAATGGTGTTAAGCTCTCTAAGATCTACTACATGCCAAAAGGGTACTGGAAAGGACAGACAGCTATTAAAAAACTGAGTATTGCAGCAGGAGTAAGTTCTGAGGTAGCAAAGAGGTGGCTGTCTAAACAAGCAATATGGCAGATCTATTTACCTGCACCAAGGTGCATTAATAGACCCTCCTTTATAAACATGAAGCCAAATGATACTCACCAAATAGACCTTTTATACTTATCCCATGACACAATCAGAAGAAAGAGGTATAAGTATGCTCTTACTGTGGTGGACGTAGCTTCTAGGTATAAAGATGCAGAGCCCCTTACTGAAAAGAGTGCTACCGCAACTGCAGTTGCTTTGCAAGAAATCTATAGTCGGGGCCCATTAAAATATCCCAGACTTATTCAGTGCGATGATGGTAGAGTTTAAAGGAGCATTTAATCAGCTGTTACGAAAGCATGGAGTAGCAATAAAAAGAGGCATACCAGGCAACCACAGATCTTAAGCACTGGTTGAAAGCTTTAACAAACTGTTAGCAGAAAGACTGTTTGCATATCAGTACCACCAAGAAATCATGATCCCAGGCACACGAAACACAGAGTGGGTAAGAAGACTACCTGCAGTTTTAAGAGCAATGAACTCTGAGGTAACTAAAGCCACAGGGTTAAAACCTGTGGACGCCATCAAATGCAAAACAATACAGCAGCACATCCAAACAACAACACCAAAGCAACCACTAATACCCTTTGGGAAGAAACTGAGATATCTGTATGCTCCTGGAGAAGCGGAAGCCAGCGACAGTCACAAGCGAGCAACAGATCCCATCTGGAGCATAGACACTTATGAAATAAAAAAAGTTGTGGAGATGGATCCTCCTATTTATTATTTGTCACTGCCTGCACCACAACGAGCTTTTGTTAGAGAGGAACTGCAGCTAGTGCCACCTAATACTGTCACGCTTTAGTAAGGTAGGTCACTATTTCATCAGAAGTAAGTGACAACATGGTCTCTTCTAACTGTTTTTTGTTACTACAATTTATGGGAACATGTTTGATAACACTGAAGTGGGTTGGACACTCTCTCATCATACTAACAACTCCTAGAATATAATTTAACACTTCATCTTTTGTGCCATGATCAAGTTTCATTTCTACTTGCTCACCAAAGTCTTCTATAATGTCATAGCTGTAAAAGCAGAGTCGAGGTATTGTACCACTTCCATAGTATGTGATAAAGAGTATGCAATCCATTGTGAGCCTCAATCAGAATTTTTAACTTCTATATAAATATGATGTTACATCTGTTACATCTGTTTCTGTCACTGACGAACTGCATTCTGATCATTCCGCCATTCTTTTCCATCTCAACATCACAAAACCTGTCAGAAAGAAGAAATATGTTACTCGTCGCAATCTTAAGGCCTTAGACATTCATACTTTCTCTTCACAAGCTTCCGAACGTTTTTCAAAAACCTCTGACCACACTGACCTCTCTGAATACTATAACACTGTTCTCCGCCAATTGCTTGATGAGCATGCACCTCCTACTGACCATCTCCTACCTGACAGACCCTGTGCGCCATGGTATACCCAAGACATCCTGATAGCGAAGCGCAAACGCCGGCAACTAGAACGGCAGTGGCGGAAATCAAAAACGAAATCAACAAACAGCTTTTCCGAAACAAATAAACAAAGTCAAACTCTTAATCCATTCAGCAAAGACGAATACTACTCTTCCAAAATTCTCTGCGCTACATCCATAAATCTCTTTTTTCCCTCACCTCAAATCTCCTTGGGTCTGCAAAAACAACTCCTCTGCCTACCACCCACAGCCTGTCTGAACTTCCATCTATCTTTTCTGCCTTCTTTTCAGACAAAGTCCACAACATACGCTCCAGCCTGGATCAGACTCATTTCCAGCCTGCACCTCCTGATCCCCAGTTCACTGGCACTCCTCTCTTTTCTTCTGTTCCACAAGTGAAAAAGAAATCATGACAATTCTGAAGGAAATGACTATTTAAAATCATGCGACCTCGATCCCAATACCCGTCCGGTTTTCTCACAATGCCTTCCACAAATTGTACATTTTTCACTAAAATAGTTAAAATCATCTTTCTGTTTAGGGAATTTTTCCAAAAAGTCTTAAAACCGCAATAGTCAAAACCCCTACTGAAAAACACGACCTCCCTTTCCCAACATTTTTGAAAAAATTATTTGCCCGGGCTCAAAATTAAACCCCTTTTTCCTTAAAGTACTTAAAAGGGGTTTTCGAACAAGCTTTAACGTCCCTTCCCTTCAAAAGATCTCCTTTTCCCCCCTTTTTAAACTGCCATCGCCCCAACCACGCACCGAAAAACCCCCCTAGGGCCATAAATTTTGGGGAAAACTTTAAATTGCTTCTTGGGTGCGGAAAAAAAACTCCCTCCCATCTTCTTGAAATTTTTCTGCAGCCTTCGACACTTTTAGATCACTCAATTTTTTCTTTTTTCCCCCTCCAAAAAAACTTTTTGGGATAATGGCCAAGGGCCCCCAAACCCGGTTTTTCTTCTACTCCGACGTTCCCGAAAAATTATTTTTAAAACAAATTCAATCAAAATCTGTCAAAAAGGAAAAGTGGAGTTTTCCCCGGGATCAGTCCTGGGCCCCGTTCCTTTCCCCTCTAAATCTCCCTCTCACAAAATAATAAACAACCACCAAAATTTCTTTATTTTTTTGCCCATGACCCCTCGCTTAAGGGGCAGTTTAAAACTTTTGAAAACTTTCCTTCCCCTCCTGACCAAAAATGTCCTTTTTGCCCCTTTAAAACATTTCAAAACCCGGGTGATCTCGAACAAGTTTCAAAAATTAAGGGCCGATTTAAAAAAGAAGCCATGCTATAGGGGCCCAACATAAATTTCCTCCTTTCCCGCAACATCAATACAATTTGGCAGTGCTTTAGTTCCCTTTTTCCAACTTGGTTTAAAATATCTAGGTGTAGTTTTTGCCCAAAAACACTCAATTTTGGGAAAAAAATTTATCACCCCGCCCGGCCGTCTTTTACTATCAATTCGGCGCAAAAAGTGCCCATTCGGCCAAAATACCTTTTCCCCTGATCAAATTTTTCCCAAACTCGTCAATTTTCTATTCTTTCCCCGTTTTGATTACTGGAATCTTTTGGCTGGCCTTCCCGCACACCAAACCACCTTTTCTTCAACGCATTCAAAAAATCTGCGCTCGACTGGTCTTTAAAAAAAGAAAGATCCCCAAAACCCTCATCCTCTTCTTTCGATTCTTTATGGCTGCCGTCTCCAAAAACTGAAATATAAGATAAAAACCCCCTGTTTCAAATGTCTCCACAAAACTGCCCATCTTATCTTTGTAACTTTTCTTCACCTGTAAAAACTTAAACTGGGCCCCTTTGTTTAGCCGGGAGATACTTTGTTGGGTTTCGAACACCCCTTTTAAACAACCACTGGTTTGGCCCCTCGCCCCTTTTTTGGGGTTTTTGGGTTTCCCTCCCGTGGAAAGACCTCCCCCTTTCAAATTTGCCAAAAAACCCCTTTACTTGGGTTTCCTTAATCCCCGCCCCAAAAAAAAACTTATTTCCTACCTGACCTTCCCCCCTCTATTTTCCGGGCTTACTTTTTCAAAAGCTTTTTTCATCCCTAAGGGGTTTTTCGCGGTGTGTGTTGTTTTTTGTGTGGTTGTGTGTGTGTGTTGTTGTGTGTGTACATAACGTGCAAAAAATTTGAAATTTTGTTCTTTTATTTTTTTTGGGGAAAAATTTTCATGCGCGTAAATGGTTTTTAGTGCCCAAACCCCTTGATTTTTTTTTTTAAAGGGTTTTTTGGCGCTATATAAAAACCAATTTTATTATTATTATTTTTTAAAAAAAATTTAAATTTAAATTTTTAATTACTGTTTTTTTCAGTTGTCCGTTTTGTATGAGGCCCCTGGTAAAGAAAAATATTTGGTTTGTGGCCCGTGCAAACAGTGTTCTTTTTTTAACCCCAGTCATTTTTTTGGTTTAAGGGTTGAGAGAGCTTTTGGGTTTGTCATGATGAAAAAATTTTTCCCTTTAAAAAGAGCCTTTTTTGTAGTTTTCCTTTTAGTGCTTGTTTTTTACCAATGTTTTCCAAAAACCTTTTTCCTTTTTTATAAAACCTGTTTTTGGGTTTCAACAACCCGTACATCTGGGCCCTTTAGCCCAAAAAATGTTCTTTGATAAAAAGTGCCGTTAATCTCATCCTTCATCTTGCAATTAAATTTTTTTTTTATGTTGAATGCAAAAGCCCGTCTTTTGGATAATTTAAATTGGGGTATTTCCCTGAAACTGATCCCAGCAAAAACGTCTTCTGCAAGGTTTTGTTTTATTTTGGGGGGTTTTGGGTTTGGATGAAAGAGTCTTTTGTCTGTGTACAAAGACCTTTTTTGCAGGTGTTTAGGCTTAAAGTAATAAAAACAAGAACTCCCGCTTTCCCAAACTTTGACAAACTCTAGTACGCTGAACCCCTTTTAATTTCGGCCCTTTTCTAGTTTAACCCCGCAACTTCTTCATCTTGTTTCCAAAAAGCTGTCAGGAATTTTTTCCTGAAGTTTTGGGTAGCTTTGGCTTTGATGTAGCTTTTTGGTTCGTTTTTTTTTTGTTTACTAAAAATTTTCCCCCTCTTTTCTTTTTTTGTGGGGTTTTCAAATTTTTTTGCCAAAGCGCTGTTGTTCTGAGCTTGAAGTAATTTATTTTTGATTTCATTTGGGTTGTTTTCGGGTTTTAAAATCAGTGTTCTTCTGGGATGTTTTGGTTTCATGATATTCCCGTTGACAAACGAATGATACGTTTATGCAGCCTAAGAATTAAAAACCCAATTTCTTTGGGTTTTAGAACGCACTTTTTTGTGGGACATACTTTCTTTTTGTCCCTTTAGGTTTGGTTTCCAAACCCTTTTGGGGTTTTTTGGAGATGGGTTTTAGCCTTTTGCAGGCCCCCTTGGGGGAATCATTTTTGCGCATTTGTAGTTCATGGGGATTGACTAAAACTACTTCTAAGACCCAGCCCATTGCTTGATCAGGCACCATTTGTATAGCATTTTTTGAGTCTCATCAACATTCAAAGGACCATAAAAACAACTGAAATTTCTTAGTGGCAGTGACTGACACATCCCCCATCAATACAGGTTGTTTGCGTCCAAAGTACATGATGTGTTTGACGGTCTGCTAGGATCATAGTCTTCTAAATATTTGTTGTTGGCCTTTACAGTAATTGTGTGATGCCATACTGATGCCACCACGCAGACCATCCTCTATCATTTGTAGCATGGGTAGGTTTAGATAGAAAAATCAATTTCACCCCAGTAAACTTCAAGAAAGCATCCCAAGACATTCCTGGTGCTGTAATATAGTGTGATGGGTCTAGTCCATAATGTTTCATGCCAGTCTTTCTGTAGTTCTCAAAGACATCAGCAAGCAAACATGCATCAGCAGGTAGATACTGATCATGGTAATCGCCCATCCTCCAACACTGCATCTTTTGCCATGCCCACTGAGCATGCTGATAATCATCATCGCTGATTCCATGACCTGTCAGTCTGTTAACCCTCTTGTTGTTGGATTCTACAGAGCTAAACTGCCTGTAGATTTTGAATTCTTTGAAGGTTTTCTACCTCCATCTGACTTACTTTACTCCTAAGACAATTGTGTGTGTGCATGACAAGCTATCAAGCTGAAATTTTGTCACAAGCTAGGTATGTCTTTGTACTTGCATTTAGGTGCAAGTTTATGTGTCTGGTCACCAGATGGCTTGTCATTGTCACCTTATTTGTCACCAATCACAGGTAAAAATATGGTATATATGATAAAACAGCAAATTTTGCATGGATTTGACAATAGTTCAAGCATATTAGTGTCGAATAAGGAAGTGATACCCAGCTGATGTGTTTACCTGTACCTGACTTTTACACTAAATAGCCCAAGCGCATGGCGGAGCGAGGGTCTGTCCTTCTTTGATTCTGCACATCTGATGGGATCTCTAGAGTCCTTGTCTTCATCACTGAGTACTTGCCCTATCACAGAAAAATACTTTGACACAAAGCTTGCATGAAAAGGAGTCTATCCATACGAGTATATGGATTCGTGGGAAAGGTTTGATGAAGATGAGCTGCCGCCAAAAGAAGCATTGCTTTGTGTTGTTTGTTTTGTAGGTCAAACTTTTGGCACTTGTAGTCATCGTAGTCATCCTGAAGACGTTTGAACTCTTCTTCTGATATTGTGGCATCTGTTAGAGCTTTGCTAATAATGAGTCTAAATGAGATTAGCTTGGCTAATGTCAAGGCAACAACAGCATCATGTTTTTCTAGTTTATGCACAACCTTCTTTGAAAAGATTGATGTGACAAATGAACAGGCTCCTGCTGTTATTGAAACAGAGCCCAATGCAATTGATGCAGGAGCTCCAATTCCAGTAGCCAAGAGAGCAATGCCTGTTCCTGCTGTAACTGTAGTAATAGAGCTCAACACAGACTTGGTGTCCTGTATTTTAATAGAGCTCAACACAGTAAATGCTGATCTGTACCTACGCCTGCATTTTGTATACTTTGCTAGTTGTTGCTCAATGTCATGCTGCATCTGTGTAATGTTTGTCAAATGAAGGGCATTAGCATTATCATTAAGAGTTTCAGGATCTGGTGCACTGGGAACTTTAGAATATTTAGCGGTTTATTTTTACTGTTTAAAAAAAAGTGTGTAATTTTTATTGGTATTCATTCATTCATTAAGTCTTGTAATTGATTGTTGGACAGTACAACATCTGTGTAATAGACTGCAACAAGGTCAATGTGGTGTAGATTGAGGGATGCTAATTGTGTCAGCTGTGGTGGGTTTAGGAGCAAGTTGACTTTATTACTGGAAATGTTCCCTTTAATGTCATTGTCACCGCTGCTGTTCCAAATAGCAATAGCAAATCTGAGGGCATCAACGTCGGGTTTTTCCCAGTTAATGTAATCCCATCCATGAACAAGAAAGAAGCTCTGTCTTCTCTTGCAACCAGAGCAAACACCAATGTGTACTGTCATCCAGAGGAAAGTATGGAAGGAATCGTAGCAATGTGGTTGATGGTTAGTCACTGAGTCTTTTCTATGAAGCAAGTAACGTGTCTTATTCTGTATGCTATTATCTCTACTTCATTTCTGCTGGCTGATTGATATGCTAGGGGCTATGTTTACTGATCCAGCATTTATGGTTTTAAACGGAAAGTTCTTTTCGGGTGCATAGAGAGTGTATGGACTAAAAACTCAAACTTGATCTGCCAGTTGTGATGTTGGTTTCGAGTGCCATTTATTAGCTTTATATGTTATTTGTAAGCAAAATCATCTGCTAATGTTTCAGCTTCAACTTTTATGAAAACTGTTTAAGTTTTGAAACCGTGGTTTTTTAGCTTCTTTTTATTGCTGTGCGCTTGTAGTATCCATCATTTTGTATACTCAAAAGCATAAAACTTAAAACAATCTCCCCATCCTTCTCAAATTTGTACTCACCAAGATCTTTAAGCTCAATAGTAGGGCAGGTTTCAGGCGCTCTTATTACAGGACCGCGTGACATGGTTATTAGTATGTATGTATATTAGTATGTATATAATTATTTTATTTCTAATGTAATATGTAAATTTTTACAGTCAACTGTTCTTTGTGCTGTGTCTTTGATTGTTATACAGAGTGTTTCATGGAAGGCTTCTTCTAGCTCTTTGAATTGAAGTGTAGTAAAGCTATCATGCTGTGTTTCACAGAACATTGCTCTGCTGGGTGGAAGGATTCTTAGTAGATCAGAAGGGACTGATAATGAAAAAGCCTTCGTCACCACTTGGTTTTGTGTTGTGTTTAACTGAGACAGGTGTTCTTTTCCAGTGTGCAGAAATCGTAATAACCTACTTGCACAACAAAATCATCCCTCGTTCCAGTTCTAGGACCTTCTACTCGAATCCAGCTGTTTTATGTGGCTATGTTTGTCCATGATACTGTGTACAAGACCTCATACAAAGCAACTGTTTTATGTTGACAGCAAATGTCAATAGGAATGGCTAGTTTAACAGGTACACCTGACTGGATGTTTGTTAGTGTTATAAACATTTTATCTAATATAGAATAATAATGTATAAATATAATAAAGATGCAAAATACGAGGCTGGATCTCACTATAACCCAAAGACTATTACCTTTAATAAGCTAGATGTTGCTGTTTCAGAGACATTGATCTTCAACATAAAAGTTCCCAACCCTCTGAAATCATACTTAAACCCACCCATTAAAGATGATGCCACTGCAAAAGCATGGCTGTTGCATCCTATACAGTTTTACCAAAACCACTTAAACTTTGCTATTCACTGTGCAACTACAGGCTGTGGTGTGTCATATGCTGACCACATGAACCATCTAAACCAGTTGTAAAGTCTGTGTACAGGTTTCATGTGTAATATCAGTTTAGGCGTGTGTTATCTGAGCTGCAGGTCCCACTGCCCACTGATAGTAACTTCAATCCGTTTAATAATAGAATTAACATGAAGGCGTATGAGAGGCTGTGCAATGAGTTTAATATTGATTCTAATACTGCATTCAGACAAACACAGGACAAAAATCATGGAATGGGGACTCTGTAAGCAGGGCAAGAGTTGTTCTTGGATCAATAGAGCAAATGCACATGAATGCATGGACAACTTTCATTCTTGATAAAAGTGAAGGGTTAACAAGACCAGGATTAGAGAGGATTAATGACTGTGTTCCCGCCTATGTGTGGTGCTTGCTTGGTGCACAGGCACAGACAAGGTCAAGCATTATTGGTGGCTTGGGGTTTGATGCACAGAAGCAGTTTCTAGCAAATCTTGAAGACAGTATTAACTCAGCTGTTGATCTACCATCAAGCATTAAACATTATCAAGATGTTCTTCACTATGCATGGTTTCTAAGGTAGACTTTGCTATAGGGCATGGTTATTATGTGCGCTTCCAAAACATGCAGTTACATATAGGAAAAATTACAAACTACACAACAATATTTTTTATAGCTGGAGATGAGGGGCGCTTGGCAAAAATGAAAGCGTAAATAAAACCCCAGCAGCAGAAGTATCATTTAGAAACAGCACATACAACACCAACAACAACAAGGGAAAGAACTCCGGGCTCCCTCAGAGCAAATAAAAAGTTTATTTCCCCTTGAAAAAGAAAATTTCACTCGATTGAGATGATTGGCTTTAACAAATTTTATTGTTTTAAAACCGCCTTGCTTATTTTATCTTAGAAAGTAATACACTAACAACTAATACAAGTAGTGTCCAAACATTCTCAGCAAAAAATTTCCCAATTTCCTGCGTTTATAGCAGCAGCTAATCACGGGAGCCAATTTACCACGAAGTGCGTTGCCAACTTTGTAGGCTAATTTTTTTAATAGGTCTGCTAAGTGGCTGAGTTGTTTCTTAACCCAGCCTGTGCCTGTGGGTGTGGAAGGTGGTGGTGGTGGTGGTGGTAGTATGCCATGACCTGTCAGTGCATACACAAGTGTGCTTATAGGAAACCCAATGCTGTAATTATACTGACAAGTGTTATGCCTTGCTCCCGAAACAGTGTAGCATTCTTTCCCCCAGTGTTGTGTTTTCATAAAGAATGCAGTGGATTGTTTCTTTTATTCTGCTAACCTGAGATTGTAGTTGTTGTCTGTTATTGTTTAAGACCTCTAATCTTGCTTGGCGTTCATCTTGCAGATTTTTTAGAGGCTGTGTGATTCTTTCTTTTTACTTCTGGTTCAAGATTTGCATCATTTGCCTCTGCTAGATTCTTCTTTTCAAATTTGGAACAACCAACACCTGAAGTACTGGACCATACTGACTATAATATGGACAACAAAGACAATCTGTACACTGTAACTGACACAGGACAAAAGGTTTTATTAACAAAGAAAAGTAACCCTCATCAGTTTTTAGCAAAAAATGCACTCAAGCAGAGACTAAATGTCACCATGTCATGATTTGCATCATTTGCCTCTGCTAGATTCTTCTTTTCTAGTTTTATGCCTGAGTCTAAATCACCTAGTTTTGCAAATTATTTATCAGTTCGCCTCTAATACTCTGTCCTGCTTGATTGAGCCCCATTATTTCTCGCATGGGTAGGGGTTGATCATTTATTGTTTTCAGTGCTGTGTCTTCGTCTGCTTGTATGAAGCTAGTTTCCAACTCTAGAATAGTTTCAGTTGTTGTGTTTGCTGACTGTGCTAAGTCTTGAAGTGGTAGACTTTCAATGTTTGTTGGTAGGTTTTGTTCAGCATTTTATAGTTGTGCAACAGCTTGTGTGGGTAGTCTTGTTGTCAGTGCATCACTAATACCAAGTTTTCTCTGCATGGTGACACTTAGTCTCTGCTTGAGTGCATTTTTTGCTAAAAACTGATGAGGGTTACTTTTCTTTGTTAATAAAACCTTTTGTCCTGTGTCAGTTACAGTGTACAGATTGTCTTTGTTGTCCATATTATAGTCAGTATGGTCTAGTACTTCGGGTGTTGGTTGTTCCAAACTTGTGTGAAAATCTTTAACCCTGCTTTCTAATAATTCTCTTCTGAATGAATGCAAGGATGCTACTGCTGCTGCTGCTTCACTCATATCATCAGCTGGAGTAAACACATCATCTATATTATCTATATCATAGTCTTCCATTATTCTATTATTGTTTTTTTATTTTGCTACTAATAGAAAAAGATGGCGCAATAAACATTTGGTGCAATCCTTGATCCATACAGATGTTTAAAAGATCCCTTAGGCATAAAAGGAAACAGACAGACAATCGTTATTACAAACAACCCCTCCACTATTGATGAAAATCAGATTTTGACTCTAAGGTTTCCTAATTTAGGAAAAGATGATGTCATTGTTCCAGGCACAACTAGGCTTGCTTTTCAGATAGAACTAGAGTCTGGAGATGATCCAAACAGAAGTGTGGTAGCAAACTTAGGAAGGGCTATTAAAAAAAAAGATTTAGTGTCAAGCTAGAAGGGAGAGAAGTGCTGTCACTAAACAACGCAGACGTATTCTTGATCTATACTGATTTATGGTGACAAAGAAAAAAGAGATGATCTTATTTATCAAGGCATACAGGGTGATGAGGGACCAAAACATAGAGTAGATTTGCTGGGTAAGGGAAAAAAAGAAAAAAGATGTTGCCATAGCAAAAGCTATGGTAACAGGTTTTGTATTCCTCTTGCTTTGAACTGCTCAGCTCTCCCTGCCTTACTATCAGGGCGCACTCAGAGACAGACTGTCGTATGAGTGACCTTTAACGACAGTGCTCGTGTTATTACATCCACTGAATGCTGACGCAAAGTACAAAATATCTGGTATTTCTTTAGAAATATGATGTTGTCAATCACCCCGAGCTTGCCCCGCTTGATTGCACAGCAATATCAGTCAAGGCTTGCTATCTATTATGAAAGAGTGCTCAACCATAGCACACTAATGAAGAGTAAAGCAGATACTGTGTGGAACATAAATCTGAACACTCCGGCAAGATCGTTAAAAGGAATATTAATGTTGTTTGAAGAACCATCCGGCCCCTTTTCCAGATCAAGTGAGAGGTTTATTAATAATAATAATAATAATAATATATGGAATTTATATAGCGCTGAATCTTGTAAAAAACAAACAAATCGAAGCGCTTGCACTCAATCATTTACAGGCATGCAACTCTCCTTAAACATAATGAGAAATCCATGCGCGGGGCCCCACTACACACACACACACACACACACACACACACACACACGGAACAACACTTAGACGGTGAAAGATTGCTGTTGAAAATTGGGACAGTATGTGGGGGAAAGTCTCGGTAGGAAATTTAAATGTGTTTTGAGGCTGGGATTTGAAGGAATCAAATGAAGGCTTTTGACGAAGTGAAAGAGGGAGGTCATTCCCGGTGGATGGACCAGAAACAAGGAAGGAGCGGGCGGCCAACAGTGGTTTGTTTGAATTGGGTGTTCGAAAGCACAAAGTATCTGCGGCTGAACGAAGGGAACGGGATGGAGGTGTACAGGTGAAGGGCAGTTACAGAGATAAGAGGGTGCAGATTTGTGGAGGACATTTGAAACAGAGGGTATTGAATTTTATACTGCAGTCTTTGTGGACAGGCACCGTGAAAGAGATCGCCAGAAAGAGGATGATGTGTTTTAGATTTTTTTCTTTCTTAGGACAGTCGAGCTGCAGAGTTTTGTATGCGTTGAAGAGAGTGGATAGATGATGCTGGTAGGCCAGCCCAAAAAAGAATTACAGTAGTCTAAACGTGAAAAGAATAAGAGATGTGACAAGCTTGGAAGTTGCATCAGGGGGGACAGATACTTGCGAAAACGCGCTTACGCGCCGTAATTTATAGTAGCAAGACTGGCAGGTCTGGTGATTTAATTTTTTCATAGAGAGTGTGTTGTCAAGAACTACTCCCAAATTTCTTCACAGAGTTGGACCCAAAGGGAAAAGACGTATTGCCCAAATTCTATTGAAGTTTTTGTGATAGAGGAAAGTTTATGTTGGGTCCCTATGAGCATGGCTCGGTTTTATCGGCATTAAGTTGTAACTTGTTCTGAGTCATCCAGTTTTGAATGTCTTGGAAGGCAGTAGGACATATTTGTCAAGAGGGAAGGAAGTTTTCAACAGTATCGCTGCACTGAAGTTGGTATCATCGCTAGAAATGATGATCAATAGGGTGGTTGTTTATTATATGTGAGAGTGGAGCAGTGTAGAGAGTAAAGAGAACAGGGCCCAGGACTGATCCCTGCGGGACTCCACATTCCATTTTTACAGGTTTTGATTGAATTTTTTTTACAATAACTTTCTGGAACCGGTCTGTGAGGTATGAAGTAAACCCGGTGAGGGCTGTGCCATTAATACCAAACGTATTTTGGAGGCGAGAAAGAAGAATTGAGTGATCTATGGTATCAAGGCTGCAGATAAGTCAAGAAGAGTGGAGGAGGGAGGGTTTTTCCTGCATCAGAAGCAAGTAGAAGTGTATCTAAAGTATGGACTAGGGTGGTTTCGGTGCGTGGTTGGGGCGTTTGGCAGACTGAAAAGTGGGAAGAAGATCATTGGAATTTAAGGTGACTGTTGAGCGTTTTTGGAAAAAACTTTTCTAGTACTTTGAGATAAAGGGTAAGTTGAGACAGGCCTATAATTCTTCAGAATGTTGGGATCGAGGGGCGTGCTTTTTTCAGTAGAGGTGTGGGCTATTGCTGTTTTAAGAGCTGATGGAAAATTTCCTGACTGAAGAGATGAGTTTTCTATTTTAGGGGATAATAGGCACAAGTTGTGGAAGGCATTGTAAGAAAACCCGGAGCAGGTATGGGATCAAGGTCACTGATTTTATAGTCATTTCCTTCAGAATTGTCATGATTTTCTTTTTTACTTGTGGGATGGAAGGAAAAGAGAGGAGTGCCAGTGAACTGGGGGTCAGGAGGGCAGGCTGGAATTTAGTTTGATTTAAGTCTGGAGCGTTATGTTCGAATTTATCTGAAAAGAAGGCAGAAAATATGGATGGAAGTTCAGACAGGCTGTGGGTGTTAGGCAGAGGAGTTGTTTTTGCAGATCCAAGGAGATTTGAGGTGAGGGAAAAAAGAGATTTTATGGATGTAGCACAGAGAATTTGGAAGGTAGTAGTCTGTCTTTGCTGAATGGATTAAGAGTTTGATTTGTTTATTTGTTTTCGGAAAAGCTGTTTGTTGATTTCGGTTTTTTATTTCCGCCACTTGGCCGTTCTAGTTGCCGGCGTTTGCGCTTCGCTAACAGTGTCTTGGGTTACCATGGCGCACAGGGTCTGTCAGGGAGGAGATGATTTAGTAGGAGGGGCTTTCTCTCAAGCAGTTGGCGGAGAATAGTGTTATAGTGATCAGAGAGGTCAGTGTGGTTTAGAGGTTTGTGAAAAACGTTCGGAAGCTTGGGAAGAGAAGGTATGAATGTCTAAGGCCTTAAAAATTACGACGAGTAACATATTTCTTCTTTCTGACAGGTTTTGTGATGTTGAGATGGAAAAGAATGGCGGAATGATCAGAATGCAGTTCGTCGGTGACAGAAACAGATGTGCAAGATTGAATGAAGCATTAGTAATCAGCCAGTCTAAAATATGACCAGATCTGTGCGTTGCTTCGTTTACCGTTGAAAAGAGAGAATGGTTGGACAAGAGAAAGAAAAGACGTTTGGGCATCTGGAGAAGAACTGGTTGTCGAAAATGGAAGTTGAAGTCACCCAAGAATTATAAGTTTAGTGGGAGAGAGGCTGTAGTGGTCGAGGAGTGAATGGAATTCTTGGTGAAAAAGAGACGATGTTAGGTTGTTTTTACGGCTGGGAGGTGGACGGGAAGGCAGCAGATGTAATAGAGTGGCCAGGTGGTTGAGAAATTTATTTCGCAAACTTCAAAAGATTCATGTGAGAATTGAAGGTTGTGACTGAAAGAAAGAGTGGTTCCAATATGTCTTTGAGAATGATGGGAATCCCACCTCCTCGAGAGAGCGGGGGAAAGAAATGGTTTTATATCCAGGGGAGTCAGTGTTTATTTTTTGGCTCATGGCCATGTGGTTTAAGCCAAGTTTCGGTGAGGAAGGTTAAGTCAATGTTTTTTTCAGAGATGAATCAGATATGTAATCGGGTTTTCCATTTTTGGGCAGACAGACTGCACATTGAACAAACAAACTTGAAGGAGATCTGAAGGAGGTGGAGAGGTTGAAGATTTAAAGTGTGTAGTTTGGAATGCATCAGAGGAAGAGGACGAAGGCGATGGTGGAGATGCGGCTAGCGGAAGAACAGACAAGAGTTTGGATGGTGAATCAGGAGTAGAAGATGGTGAAAGAACTGTGCTGATCAGGGGATTCGGTTTTTGAAACACATCAGGATATACATCATAATCATCAGAACAAAAAACATTATCAGAGTTACAAAACAACGAACAATCAAAAGCTGAAAGGGGGCAGGTGGACGGCGCATGGGGAAGAAAACGTTGTTTAGGGGTGACAGAAGTGACGTCAGAGGTGAGGGGGGGAGACACAGGAGAGGGAAGCCCACCACTGGCGATGACGTCGGCCTGCCGTGTTCCCCGTCTGGTTTTGCAGCGATTAATGCCTAAGTGTGTTAAAAGTGCTTAATAGCAGGAGCAAGCGTTTTTACTGTTTTTTGACATTTTCAGGTGCGAGCATAGCTCTAATGTCGCGGCTCTCACTGCCAAGGTAGCAGAACAACACACACTAGACTTGATTTGATGGGGGTGGTGTCAGTTCGTGAATCACGTTTCAATTTGTTGAACGGCAGTAGGGTCAGATTAAAATGGGTCACGAAGACCAGCGCAGTCAGGTGAACACAATTTATAAGTCGATCGAAATTTTGAAACCAAATTTAAAAAAAAGATGAAAATTATACATCGAAATATCTCAAAAAGTAGATAATAACAAAGAAAAATGTTCTGACCAAATAACTCAGGGTGAAAACAGGAACAAGAAGATGTAAAAATTTCTTGAAAGGAACCAGAAAAAACACACACATCTAGCATTCAAACACAGAGCTACACACAGTGCTGCCGACAGGCGCAAAGGCAGGTCACTCCACTGATCCCCATATTAAACATTTGTCATGTACTATAGAGGGGCAATCAAATCAAGTCTATGCCTCAGGTTATTTACCATATCAACACTTTGATGAGGTAAGAAAATACTTTGCTGCTGGACAACACAATGATCCCACTACTGGTCTTACAAGCAAATCTTTACATCTGCATGATGTTAGGCTTCATGAATACTTAACATCTAAATATGCATTGTGGGTTGACTTAAGATCGTCAGATGATGACAGGCTGCATGGTTCAGGAAAACGGCTCAGAAGGAATAACTATTCAAATAGAGAAAGAGCAAGAAAATGATGAGCCCATAAAAATATATCTATTTGTAGTGATGGATGCACAACTCAACATAGAAGGAAACAGACTAAAAGAAGTTGTTTACTAATGGACCAGCTAAGTTTTCTACCAAAAGAAGCACACTGCTCTCTAATATGCGGGCAGACTGGCTGTGGCAAGACTGTTTTGTTTTAGATTTATTTCAAACGTGTACAAAAATCATTTCGAGTTTCATTGTTATATCTGTCCAACACTACACAAAAATAAAACATACAGAGAAAGAAAAAAAGTATTTGGACAGATGAGAATTATATTATTGTTAATCCTCTGACAGGGTAAGTGAGTGTTTAGAATACTATTATAACTTGTTTGTAAATACAGTAACATTATTTCTTATAGATGACTGCTCAGCTGAGCGTGACATTGTTATGAAAAGGAATAGTTTGTCTAAGCTTGCTTTCAGTGGGAGACATGCACAGATATCTGTTTAGTTGCTGACACAAAAATTTAAGAGCATATTAAAAGATTACCGTGAACAAATCAAAGTCCTTGTAATTTCTCACATGAAAGACAGAGATGGGTTTAATAATTGCCTTCGGGAGAATGATGTTATTACAGACAGACAAGAAAGAGAAAGAATAAAACTAAAACTGAGAAGCTCAAAACACGTCAAGCTAATTCTTAAAACAGACCAACCAACAAGATACTGTATTGTGTGAAACCCAATAGCTTATTTTTTAAACACACACAAGAACATACAGACAGACACAATAGATTTTTTAAACACACACAAAACAAAACATACACACACACACTCTCACACACAAACACACATAATAAGAAGAAGCTGTAGGCCTACTGCCAACTGTGTTGTATTGGCAACATGCCAAAATCTTTTTTTAACACACATATTTAGCTTGTTGGGCTCCCACAAAGGGGGCGTGGCTAAGTCTTGCACCATCAAAAAGGAAGGTTTATATAAATTTATTTTCAGTTTGCTATGGCCCTTTGGGCAGCCCAATGGGGAAGTCGAAATGAAATAGACAGGGCAGGCAGGCAGTGCAGGCAGGCAGGGGTTTGAACCCAAGTAGTGTAGCAGTAGCTACAGGTCTTATGTTTATGTGTTGTGTGTACTATGTTTGTGTGTGAGAGTGTGTGTGTGTATTATGTCCTGTTTGTACTATGTTTGTGTTGTGCGTGTGTGTATTATGTTGTCCTGGTATGTGTACTGATTACAAGTGGTGTGTGAATGTGTGTGTCGGCATTCCAACAGTTGTGAATGCCGGAAATCTTCTCCCTACCCACAGCTCAATTGCAGTGTCCTCCAAAATTGCTCTCCTTCTGTAATGGAGCCTGGGTAGGGAGAAGGTTTGACACTTTTTTTACTCTGATAAAAATTCAGCTAAAAACTTCAGCACTGCATAGATTCCCATAATTGTATAGCTTTACACACTAGAAATAAGATAGTAACATTTTTATTTATTATAAGAGATAGGGAAAACAGGCATTCAAGGTAAACTGCTACTTCAACTTACCTAGTTTTCATATAAAATATGGCAACTTTTTGGCCCGATGAGGCGAAGACGAATGGGGCCAAAGTTGTGAGGTTTTATATGAAAACTAGGTAAGTTGAAGAGTAGTTGAGCTTGAATGCCTGTTTTCCCTATCTCTGAGGAAGAGGATGAAGGCGATGGTAGAGCTAGAGGTGTGGACAAGGGAAGAGCAGACAGGAGTTGGAATGGTGAGTCAGAATATACAGGGATACAGGTCTGACTAAAAAGAACCCACATGCCGATTTGTTTACGTTGAAAAACACTTCACAACAATGAGTTAGCGCGTAAGGTCTATGATCACGACTGAGTTCTGTTATTCTTTGGAACTGGACACATGTTTTTTGTCCATAGAGTGGGTTTTTCAAGACCAGGGAAAGATGACATTAAAAACATGACAGCTGCTCAGTACATGATCTCAATAACTATCCACACACATCCTTCACACCAGCAGCTTTTTTCACTTTCAGCTGAGCAAGCATCCACTCTATAGCGGTCATCATCTTCCAGGTCGTCCTCATCATCAAGCATTGTTTTGTAGACTAGCGGGAACACCAAGTTCATATTGAATCTTCTCTTTCAAAGAGGGAACAGAACGTGTGGAGTTCTTCACAGCTCAGACAAGTTCTGTTGCTGCTGTAGGATTACTGGTAGTGATGTCGATTCTGTTTGTTTGTCTACGCAGCCAGCCTTTTCAGCCCCTCCTGCCATTCCCGCTATTTCTCCTTGAGACCGTTTTTCAACTTGTCCTTTGTCAATCAGTTTGCTCTTCCCAATGTTTTTTGCACTGATTCTTCCTGAACGCTATTCCGGGTCATTTTGTCACCACCCTGAGGCAGTATATCCTTCTGTTCATGAAGGGATAATTAATTTGCAGTGGTGTTAACTTCAGTGTATTGCATTGTATGGTATTGTAGACCACTCTAAGTCCCCAGAGATTTCTCTGCGTGAAAGTAGGGCTGCTCTCCCCGGGGAGAGATGTCACCACAAGAGCAGCGTCACCCATTACTTTTTTCCCTGTCTGAATGTGTATTAAATTTGCTTCCTTATCAGAGTGACTTTTTCTACAGAACTATGCCAGTGACAGCTCTCTTGTGTCCGTGGGTTCTTTTATGTGTGCTAAATGCGTGTTGCATACGGGAACTCCATTTATCCTCTCATCTGAAAGACTAGCACCCAGACCACCACTCACGGTCTAGTGAATGGGGAAAAGTTTCGGGCAGAAACGGGGATCAAACCACCACACACTTCAACCGCAATGACTCAGCCAGCTACAATGACCAAGATGAAAGTACCCTGAACCACAAGACCATCGCCACGTCAACATCAGCCTGACACCCTCCCCGTTCACGTCCATATTTTGGTAATAACAATGATGATGATGATGATAATAATAATAATAATAATAATAATAACAACAATAATAATAAATGGAATTTATATAGCACTATATCTTGCAAAAACAAATCTAAGCGCTTGCATTCGATCCACTCCTACACATGCAACCAACAATAATTAAGTTTTCCCCACACACGCACACACACACACACACACACACACACACACACACACACACACACACACACACACACACACACACACACGTTATACACTTCGACAAGATGATGGGAATTTTGGTATTGAAGGCAGGGATAGATAATTATGAGATGAAACAAAAGGGGGAAAGTCTTAGGTTTGAAATAGGTATGTCTTGAGGCTGGATTTAAAAGTGTCGTAAGTAGGCTTTTCGCGAAGGAAGAGAGAGAGGTCATTCCAGATTGATGGACAAGAAACAGAGAAAGAGCGACGGCCAACTGTGGATTGGTTAAATGTAGGTATTCGTAGGCACAGGGTATCTGCAGCAGAGCGGAGGGAACGAGGAGTGTACAGGTGAAGACATTCACTGAGGTAGGAGGGTGCTGTTTTGTGGAGACATTTATAACAGATAGTACTGATCTTGTACTTTACTCTCTGTGGCACAGGCAGCAGGTGGAGAGATCGCAAGAGAGGAGTAATATGCTCAGATTTATCTCTTTTTGAGGACTAGTCGAGCTGCAGAGTTTTTATTCGTTGAAGGGATACGTTGTACACATGTGAAACGTAATAGCAGACATTGATAGAAGGATGCAGGCAATGGAGATGAGATTCTTTCACAAAGTTCTTGGTATCTCATTCAAAGATCACATAACTAGCGAGGAAGTAAAAACCAGAATGGAGAATGCCAATGGGCCATATGAAGATCTCATGACTTCATTGAAAACACGCAATCCGAAGTGGTGCGGGCATGTCACAGGGAACAGTACAAGGAAGGAGACAAAGAAGCAGACAGAGAAAACAATGGGAAGACAACATCAGAGTGGACTGGCCTTGAGTGGAATGAGTGCGTGTGATGTTACACTAGGGAGCTTATGACTCACGTAGGCATTTATTTATTTATTTATTTATTTATTTATATCACATTAAGTCACGTCAGATTTATCTGCGTGAAATTTGGGCTGCTCTTCCCGGGGAGAGCGCGTCGCCACAGAGCAGCGCCACCCTTTTTTCTGTCTACAACTGCATTTGTTTCCCTATCAGCGTGGCTTTTTTCTAAAGAATTTTGCCAGGGACAACTCTCTTGTTGCCGTGGGTTCTTTTACGTGCGCTAAATAATTTTTGTGTAACACACAGGACCTCGGTTTATCGGCCCATCCGAAAGACTAGCGCCCAGACCACCACACAAGGTCTAGTGGATGGGAAAAATTTTCGGGTCCAAACGGGATTTGAACCACCGCCCACTTCCGACCCGGACTTTTCGCTTTCTAGACAGGCGCGTTACCTCTAGACCACCGATCCACCACAGGCATTACTGGTGTCAGTGTGTTTTGTTGGTCTTGTGATTTGGGCGTGCTAATGTTCAGATACTGCATGAAGGTGTTTGTCTCTGAGAAATGTTATTCTATTTCCTGTTTTTTGTGCAAGGCTTGTAAACGATGTAAACTTATCTAGTTATGAGGTAATACAATATTTGAATGGAATTGAATTGAATTCATCAACAGAAGATATCAAGGGACATGTATGGTGTGTACATGTTGTTGTTTTGACATTCTATATCGCGAATACTTTAGGGCAGCATCGAATACATCAACAGAACATTTATGAAGGAGCAGTGTGGTGTGTACATGCTGCTGCACTGTCTGTGTTTCTGACATGAAGGTGCAGAGTCTGGACAGTGCCTGCCTGCCTGCCTGCCTGCCTGCCTGCCGTTCCTGCCTGCCTGCCTGCCTGCCTGCCTGCCTGCCTGCCTGCCGTTCCTTCCTGCCTGCCTGCCTGCCTGCCTGCCTGCCTGCTGTCTGCCTGCTGCCTGCCTGCCTGCCGTTCCTTCCTGCCTGCCTGCCGTTCCTTCCTTCCTTCCTTCCTTCCTGCCTGCCTGCCTGCTGCCTGCCGTTCCTTCCTTCCTTCCTTCCTGCCTGCCTTCCTGCCTCCCTGCCGTTCCTTTTCCTTCCTTCCTGCCTTCCTTCCTGCCTCCCTTTGCTGTTCCTTTCCCTTTCCCTTTCCCTGCCTTCCTTCCTGCCTCCCTGCTGTTCCTTCCTTCCTTCCTCCCTTTCCCTTTCCCTTTGCCTGCCTGCTGTTCCTTCCTTCCTGCCTGCCTTCCTTCCTGCCTGCCTGCTGTTCCTTCCTTCCTTCCTGCCTTCCTTCCTGCCTGCCTGCTGTTCCTTCCTTCCTTCCTGCCTTCCTTCCTGCCTGCCTGCTGTTCCTTCCTTCCTTCCTTCCTGCCTGCCTGCCTGCCTGCCTGCCTGCCGTTCCTTCCTTCCTGCCTGCCTGCCTGCCTGCTGTCTGCAGCTCCAGACACTGGCACCAGCACCGCCCATCCCATCCCCTTTTATTCCAGCCTGTGCAGAATTCTGTACACGTCTGTCTGCGCCACCCCACCTTGTGCCTTTGGGCTTTTTGTATTAAAAGCCGTGTGCGAAATTTGTAAAGGAATTCCATTTCCATGTGAAATCTCTCTCCTCTCTCTCTCTCTCTCTCTCTCTCTCTTCTCTCCTTCTCTCTCTCTCTCTCTCTCTCAGCTTACATATGATTTGTTCTCTCAGTGTATTCTCACTAAACACTTTTCAGATTTTGACCCCCCCCCCCTCCATTGCTCCTTCTCCCTCTCACACCTCTCCTCCCACTTTCCTGCTTTCGTCATCCGCCAGCTTGTCTTCTGACGGCGCATGCGCGGTGGTTGAAGTTGTTCCGGGGTACAAGCTATCCCTGGCTTCGTCAGACCAACACGTTGACCCGAGGATGTCCCCTTTGCAGATAAATGATGTGTACAGAGAAGCGGTGTCCAGGAATAAAGCTGCTCCTGCTTTTGCTTTGACCCCTGGACAGTTCTAGTGTTTGCCCTGTGAATAGAGAAATCCCTGTTAATAGAAAACAGCCGATATCTGTGTAGTACATGCACAACCGACAGTTCCATGAAGCGATATGATTACTTTACTATCAGCTTCAGTATCTCAAGCTGGCCTCTTGGGTGGAGAAAGACCATCTGTAGTAGTCTGCTATCAGTATCTCGTTTAACTTTTTCAATTAAACACCCTGAGGAGTTATTGGGGAAGTTATTTTGTCATTATGTCCTGGGTAAGTTTAGTATAGTGGACCATAGAGCCCATACAGCACTGGACTCAATTTGCATGCTAGGCGCGTTCGCGTTGTCCGCTCCCCCAGTCATAACTGGCCGACCCTTCGGTGACAGAAATGGAGAAGGATGGGACAGAGCATCACATTTCAGCTAGCTGATGCTGATATTGATGGTATTGAGCATTACATTTTAGTTAGCTGATGATGATATTGATGGTATGGAGCATTACATTTTAGTTAGCTGATGATGATATTGATGGGACAGACCTTCACAATTTAGTTAGCTAATGGTGATGATGATATCTATGGTACAGAGCATCACATTTTAGTTAGCTGATGATGATATTGATGGGACAGACCTTCACAATTTAGTTAGCTGATGGTGATATTGATGGTACGGAGCATCACATTTCAGTTAGCTGATGATGATATTGATGGTATTGAGCATCACAATTTAGTTAGCTGATGATGATATTAATGGTACAGAGCATCACATTTCAGTTAGCTGATGATGATATTGATTGTACAGAGCATCACATTTTAGTTAGCTGATGATGATGATATCTATGGTACAGAGCATCACATTTCAGTTAGCTGATGATGATGATATTGATGGTACATAGCATCACATTCTAGTTAGCTGATGATGATATTGATGGTACAGAGCATCACATTTTAGTTAGCTAATTATAAAATTGATGGTACAGAGCATCACATTTTAGTCAGCTGATGGTGATAATGATATTGAGGGTACAGAGGATTACATTTTGGTTAGCTGATAATGATGATATTGATGGTACAAATCATCACATTTTAGTTAGCTGATGATGATGATGATGATGATGATGATGATGATGATGATGATGATGATGATGATGATGATGATGATGATGATGATGATATTGATAGGACAGAGCATCACATTATAGTTAGCTGATTATGCTATTGGTGATACAGAGCATCACATCTCAGTTAGCAAATGATGATATCAAAAGTAGGGAGCATCACATTTCAGTTAGCTGATGATTATATTGATGGTATGGAGCATCAAATTTTAGTTAGCTGATGGTTATATTGATGGTAGGGAGCTTCACATTTTAGTTAGCTAATGAGGTTATCGATGGTAGGGAGCATCACATTTTACGTAGCTGATGATGATATAGATGGTACAGAGAATCACATTTTAGTTAGCTGATGGTTATATTGATGGTAGGGAACATCACATTTTAGTTAGCTGATGATGATATTGATGGTATAGAGCATCTCATTTTAGTCAGCAGATGATGATATTGATAGTACAGTGCATCACTTTTCAGTTAGCTGATGATGGCATTAAAAGTACAGAGCATCACATTTTCGTAAGCTGCTGATGATATTGATGATACAGCGCATCACATTTTAGTTACCTGATGATGATATTGATGGTACAGCGCATTAAATTTTAATTAGCTGATGATGATATTGATGGGACATAGCATGGCATTTTAGTTAGCTGATGATGATATTGATGGGACATAGCATGGCATTTTAGTTAGCTGATGATGATATTGATGGGACATAGCATGGCATTTTAGTTAGCTGATGATGATATTAATGTTACAGGGCTGATGATGATATTGATGGTATAGAGCATCACATTATAGTTAGCTGAAGGGGATATTGATGGTATAGAGCATCACATTAAGGTTAGCTGAAGGGGATATTGATGGTATAGAGCATCACATTATAGTTAGCTGAAGGGGATATTGATGGTATAGAGCATCACATTATAGTTAGCTGATTTTGATGATAATGATTGTACCTAGCATTACATTATAGTTAGCTGATGGTGATATTGATGGTGCAGAGCATTAAATTTTAGTTAGCTGATTATGATATTGATAGTACAGAGTATCACATTTCAGTCTGCTGCTGATGATATTGATGGTACAGAGCATCACATTTTAGTTAGCTGATAATGATGATATTGAGGGTTTAAGAGCATCACATTTTGATAGCTGTTTAATTATGATATTGATGGTACAGAGCATCACATTTTAGTTAGCTGATAATTATGATATTGATGGTACAGAGCATCACATTTTAGTTAGCTGATAATTATGATATTGATGGTACAGAGCATCACATTTTAGTTAGCTGACATTGATATTGATGGGACAGAGCATTACATTTTATTTAGCTGATGATGATATTGATGGTACAGAGCATCACATTTTAGTTAGCTGATGATGATATTGATGGCAGAGCATCACATTTTAGTTAGCTGATGGTGATATTGATGGCAGAGCATCACATTTTAGTTAGCTGATGATGATATTGATGGCAGAGCATCACATTTTAGTTAGCTGATGATGATATTGATGGCAGAGCATCACATTATAGTTAGCTGAAGGGGATATTGATGGTATAGAGCATCACATTATAGTTAGCTGAAGGGGATATTGATGGTATAGAGCATCACATTATAGTTAGCTGATTTTGATGATAATGATTGTACCTAGCATTACATTATAGTTAGCTGATGGTGATATTGATGGTGCAGAGCATTAAATTTTAGTTAGCTGATTATGATATTGATAGTACAGAGTATCACATTTCAGTCTGCTGCTGATGATATTGATGGTACAGAGCATCACATTTTAGTTAGCTGATAATGATGATATTGATGGTACAGAGCATCACATTTTAGATAGCTGATAATTATGATATTGATGGTACAGAGCATCACATTTTAGTTAGCTGATAATTATGGTATTGATGGTACAGAGCATCACATTTTAGTTAGCTGACATTGATATTGATGGGACAGAGCATTACATTTTATTTAGCTGATGATGATATTGATGGTACAGAGCATCACATTTTAGTTAGCTGATGATGATATTGATGGCAGAGCATCACATTTTATTAGCTGTGGTGATATTTGATGGCAGAGCATCACATTTTAGTTAGCGATGATGTTTATTGATGGCAGAGCTTCACATTTTAGTTAGCTGTGATGATTTTTGAGGGGCCAGAGCATCACATTTTAGTTAGCTGATGATGATATTGATGGCAGAGCATCACATTTTAGTTAGCTGATGGTGATATTGATGGCAGAGCATCACATTTTAGTTAGCTGATGATGATATTGATGGCAGAGCATCACATTTTAGTTAGCTGATGATGATATTGATGGCAGAGCATCACATTTTAGTTAGGTGATGATGATGACATTGATGGTACAGAGCATTACATTTGAGCTCGCTGATGATCATATTGATAGGACAAAACATCACAGTTAAGTTTGATGATACTACCCAGTTACTAAATACAGGGTTTGGAATTTGTTTAAAGCATTAATTGTCTGTCTTTGCGTGGTTTAGCAAATGTTAGGTTTATTCGTGATTTTTGACAAAAGTCAAGCTGTGTGGTTTGTACTGCTTTTTAAATAGCATGTCTGATACTTGCTCCTCACTTGAAATTGATAGAGAATCCGCCTAGGCTTAACATAAATGAAATCTGGCTCACTCAAGATTTCCAGCATTGTGAAAACATAAAATGTAAAGACAAATTGACCAAACTTTGGAGTGCTGATTTTAGAATTTAGGCACAAAGAAGTATAACTCAATTAGGAAGAAGTGCCATATCAAAATCTCTCATATTGTCAAAACTAATAATCTCTGGATGTCAAAACCAGATCCTCCTGATCAGTTCATCCAGAGGCTACACAAGCTATTCTGATTGGTTTGAAATGGAAAAAAATGACAGCATTACTATTAAAACAGCTACTAAACTGTACAACAAGTTGGTCCTAATATACCAGATACAAGAAAATGTCTATACGCTTAAAACAGTTTTCGATTCAAAACAATAGACAGAATGTGCGTAAATATATATTATTCTATGTTAACAACTATGAACTCAGAATTGTCTGCTTACTGATTTTCATATTGTAACATAAGTCTTTTGATAGAAATCTTGACAAAACTTGTATTATGTAAGCTGTACCGGTTGGCGTTTGCTGGTGATGACATCTACATACGTTTAGACATTGGACACAAATAGCATGTTTTTGATTGGTTGGGTTTTTCTTCTTTCTTTCTTTCTTTCTTTGTTTGTTTGTTTTTTTTGTTTGTTTTTTTGTTTCTTTCTTTCTTTCTTTCTTTCTTTCCCCTTTTTTTTCCTTTCCTGCTTTTCTTCTCTATTTTCTTTTGATTTTTTCTTCTTCCCGTTTTTTTTATTAATTGTTTTTGTGCTCTACTTTTGTTTTCGCTGGTGCATTTTTTTTTCTGTTCTCCTCTCTTTTATTCTATGATACCTGTCCTTTGTTTCCCTATTATGGTGTTTTTTCTCCTTTCTTTCAACTACCAGCCTTTCTTTCCTCTCTTCTGTCTTCCGTCTTTACATACATTCAGTACATTGCTCACACCACTACATTACACACATTCAGTGCATTGCTCACAACACTACACTACATACATTCAGTGCATTGCTCACACCACTACATTACACACATTCAGTACATTGCTTACAACACTCTACTTTACCCATTCAGTGCATTGCTCACAACACTCTAATACACACATTCAGTGCATTGCTCACACCATACCAACACACAAATTCAGAGCATTTCTCACACCACATCACTACTATCTATCTATCTATCTATCTATCTATCTATCTGTCCCGTAGTCTGACGACCGTGGGGGCACCCTCAAAGACTCAACAACCAGTTCCCTCCATTCCTCTCTCTGTTCTGCCTTTCTCAGGGTTTTGTTGAGTTCTAGGCCTGTCCATTCGCTGATGTTACCCTCCCAGCTCTTCCTTGGTCTGCCTCTTCTTCTTCCTCCTTGGACAGTGCCTTGTAAGGCACATCACTACACACATTCAATATATTGCTCATTCTTCTACACTTCATACATTCAGTGCATTGCTCACACCACTACTCGAAACACATTCAGTATATGGCCCACAGCACTACACTACACACATTCAGTGCATAGCTCACACTACTACACTACATTACACACATTCAGTGTATTGCTCACACACTACACTACACTACACACATTCAGTGCATTGCTCACCCCACTATACTACACACATTCAGTGAATTGCCAATTACACTACTCTACACATATTCTGTGCATTGCTCACAAGACTCTATAACACACATCCAGTGCATTGCTCACACCACTACACTACACACATTCCATGTATTTCTCACACCACCACACCAGACACATTCAGTGCATTGCTCACAACCCTCTACTACATACATTCAGTACATTACTCACACCACTACACTACACACATTCAGTGCTTTGCTCACACCACAACACTACATACATTCAGTACATTACTCACACCACTACACTACACACATTCAGTGCATTGCTCACACCACAACACTACATACATTCAGTACATTACTCACACCACTACACTACACACATTCAGTGCTGTGTTCACACCTCTACACTACACACATCCAGTGCTTTGCTCACACCACTACACTACACACATGCAATGCATTGATCACACCACTACACTTCATACAGTCAAATATAACCTCAAGAGACAAAATTCCTTGTTTACTCTATGCTGACGACCTAGCATTATTATCAACAACCAAAGTAGGTCTTCAAACTAAACAAAACAACTACAGAAATACTGTTCCAATTGAGTTTTAAAGATAAACAAAACAAAAACAAAGGTAATAGTCTTTATGAGATCACCTCCTAATTCCCAAATTCATTTTAAATGTGGAGAGCATGTAATTTGAAACAGTAGAAACCCTTTTAAATATCTAGGTGTCGTTCTTCATCAAAATGGGAAGTTTAAAACAACACAAGAACATTTAGTAAAACAAGACAAAAAGCAATGTACGCTTTAATAGAGCAATTCATGGACAAAATTTAAAATTACTATAATAATGCGTCTATTCGACACACTGATAACTCCTATCTTAACCTATGGAGCAGAAGTTTGGTTTCCTTTTTGTTTTAATGGGGAGACATAGTTTCATATTGATAAACTGTTCAAGACATGCTTATCAAATCAATTTTTGCATGAGAATTTTCATGTAAAATTTTGCAAACAAATGCTAAGGTAAGTAAAAGGTAAAGGAGTCCCATAACCTATAATGTCGTAGGGGAGCGAGGCGTCAGAGACCTCAACTTCTCTAGGGCCAGCATATTGAGGGCGGCGCCCATCTCCTCTCCATCGCTGCTTTATGCTAGGAGTTCATAAAAAAAGCATTGTATGTATGTATGTATGTTAGTCCGTCGTGTTCGACGATGACCTCCAAAACAGCAGAGGAGGCAGCTGCTGTTTCGGAAATTGGGCAGACATTTGATTATAGTGGAGATGCCTTGCCCACAGTACATCCCCACTCTCTCGGCCAAGTGGGCATAAGGACAGTCAGCGTTGGAGATGTTCACCAAAGGCCAACTAGCCCCCGGGGCTGCAGCACATTAAGGACTGTGCAAGTCAAGCCTCCTAGTCAGAGAGTCATAGTCGATCACTAAAGACTAAGCTATAAAGTGAAATTCCATGAGTGGAAAAGCCACTGGTTATACAGCCTCTCACTTTGCTGTTGCCCCCAGCGTCAATGGTTTAATCAAGAACTGTGATAAACCCCAGCATTAATGCTACCCACTTTGGGTGAATTAGGAAGATTTCCACTGACCTTTAAAATCATATGCCAGATAATATCGTTTTGGATTCATTTGACAGAATCAAAACCAAACTCTTGTATTAGAATAGTATACGATTATTTGTATCAGACGAATACATCCTATAAATGGATCAACACAGTAAAAAATATTGTTTACACAATTGGATTCAAACATGTCTGGAAGAACCAAAGTACTCTTGATGTTCATCGGTTGAGTTATGCTGTTCAAAGAAAACTTGAGGACATGTATAAAACATTTTGGATCTACCAGAAGAAAGAGTTTGCAAAACTAAAATTTTACGATTTTGCTACCAAAAAATACAGACTGGAACCATACTAAAAAACTATGAAAACAAAACTCATAAGAAGACTATTGTAAATTTCGCACAAGCTGTCACAATTTAATGATAGAGAAAGGGAGGCACCAAAATATATCTAGAGAGGACAGAAAATGTAGATATTGTAACAAGATAGAAGATGAACTTTATTTAACTGATAAATGTATCTCATATGATAAACTCAGAAACAATTTGTTATCAACAATTACAACCAAAGACAAAAAACGTAACATTTGTATAGATAAATTAAGTGACATAATCACAGTTGATATATATCAAGCAGATATCATCAAACATATGTATGAATGTTTTAAGAAAAGAGAAAATGAGAAGTAAAATGCAACATGCTTTAGTGTACAATAATTTGAGCCAAGGAGATGATTATAACTGATGTTTGCTTGTTTTGTTGTTGTGTCAAATAAGCCTTCTTCTTCTATCTTCTATCTGTCCCGTAGTCTGACGACCGTGGGGGCACCCTCAAAGACTCAGCAACCAGTTCCCTCCATTCCTCTCTCTGTTCTGCCTTTCTCAGGGTTTTGTTGAGTTCTAGGCCTGTCCATTCACTGATGTTATCCTCCCAGCTCTTCCTTGGTCTGCCTCTTCTTCTTCCTCCTTGGACAGTGCCTTGCAAAACTGTCTTTGTAATTCCTTGGGATCTTGTGACATGCCCATACCACTTAAGTTTACGCTTTTTCACGATCGTTAGAAGGTTCTCATAGGGTCAATGGTTTGCTGGATTCTGTTATGCACGCTTTCGTTGCTTATGTGGTCTTTGTAGGAGATGCCAAGGAGTCTCCGAAAGCATCTCATCTCCACTGCCTGTACTCTTCTCTCCAAATCTGCAGTCAGGGTCCATGATTCACAGGCATACAGAAAATGGATATGACAAGGGAGCGCATTAGTCTGATCTTGGAGATAAGTGAGATATTCTTATTCTTCCAGATGGTGTTTAGTTTTGACAAAGCTGTTATTGTCTGTGCAGTCCTGCATACTACTTCTGGCTTGGATCCCTGGTCGGATACAATGGCTCTCAGGTACTTGAAGCTTTGAACTGTTTCCAGCTTCTGGTCATTAACCCTGATATCAGTGCTAATGCCGTTGGTGTTATTAGTCATCAGTTTGGTCTTCTCTGCACTGATTTCCATGCCGTATGTTTTGGAGGCCTTAGTCAGGTGTTCTGTTAGGCTGGCAAGCTCTTTTTCTGATCCTGCTATTCCATCAATGTCATCTGCGAAGCGGAGGTTTGTGATCGTTCTGCCACCGATGCTGACTGATCCTTCATGATGTTCCAGTGCATCAGCCATGATTCTCTCAAGGAAGATGTTGAAAAGAGTGGGTGAGAGTAGACAGCCCTGCCTTACTCCAACTGTTGTTCGAAACCATTCTCCAATGTTGTTGTTGTAGTACACTGCACTGGTGGTCTCGCTGTACAGCTGTTTGATGACTCTGATCAGGTTTGCATTGATGATGTACAAATTCATGGTTGCCCACAAAGCTGCATGCCACACCCTGTCAAATGCCTTCTTAAAATCGATAAATACGTGGTATAGGTCTTGTTGATGTTGAAGGTACCGCTCACATAGTATTCTGAGGTTGAATATCTGTTCTGTTGTGCTGCGCCCTGCTCTGAAACCTGCTTGTTCCTCAGCAATGATGGTCTCTGCTTGTGGCTTCAGTCTATTCAATATTATCTGCAGCATGACCTTGCTTGGGTGACATATGAGGCTGATTGTGCGGTAATTATGGCATTGTTGTAGATTTCCTTTCTTGGGGAGGGTGATGATGAGTGACTGCGTCCATGGTGTTGGCCATTTTCCTGTCTGCCAGATCTTGTTGCAGATTCTTAGTTAGGGCGCTGATCATGGCTTCCCCTCCAGCTTGGGACCAGCTCAGCTGGAATGTTGTCAGCCCCTGCTGACTTCCCCTTTTTCAGCGATCTGACTGCTGTTTCCACTTCTTCTCGGAGGATAGGGTGACTGTCTGTGTCTTTGCTGTCGGGTACATTAAGGACTTCTGGATCTCCTGCGGTTCTATAGTTATACAGGTCGGAGCAGTATTCTGTCCATCTGTTCAGAATATCCTGGTCGTCAGTGAGACACTTCCCATTTTGTCTTGGATTGTTAACCTTTTCTCTGTTTAGTGCTAGTCAGGTCTTTCACCAGCTGATATGCTTTCTTGCTATTGTTTTTCTTGATGTTCTCTTCAATGTCTTGGCACTGTTCACCGATCCATTTCTCTTTTGCCTCCGTCATGGACTTCCTGATTCTTTTGTTGACTGCCCTATATTGTTCTGCTCTTTCTTTTGTTTCATTTTTCTTTTTCTTCAACTCTCTACGCTTGTCGCATAGTTGTAGGATGTTAGGTGTGACCCATGGTTTTTTGACTGGTCAGCGTTTGCCAAGAAGCTCGTTTGCTGTTTCAGTCACTGCTGTATTGAAACTATTCGTCAGTGTATCTATGTCTGAGTCTATCACAGTGAGTGCTGCAAACTTTCCACCTATCCTTGCTTGAAAATATTCTAATACCTCTGGGTCCTTCAGCTTCTCGAGGTCAAATTTGATCCTGATGTTGTTCCGCTTGTGGATTTTCTTTAGACGTAGTCGGAAAGTCATCATCACAAGATCATGATCACTCCCTATGTCTGCTCCTGGAAAACTTCGTGTCTGTGCGATGTTAACGCTAGACTGAAACCGTCTTTTCACCATGATGTATCTATTTGGTTGTGGTGTTCTCCATTTGGGCTATGCCATGTCCATTTTCTGGACTTTTGTGTGGGCCAAGTGTATTCACTAGCTGGAGGTGGTTGTTATGGCAAACTCCAGGAGTCTCAAGCCTCTTTCATTTGATTGGTTATTACAATGTGGCCCACAAACGCCCTCCCAGTCTTTCCATGCATCTTCTCCTACCTTGGCGTTCAGTCGCCTTGCACAACGAGGGATGTCTTTCTTGGGTGTTTGATTCAGAACTCTTGTAGCTGGTCATAAAATTCTTCTACGGCTTCATCTGTGCAGCCTGATGTAGGGGCGCATGCCTGTACTATAGTTATGTTAAAGGGGGTTGCTCTCAGGCGGATGGTAATAAGTCTGCTGGACACAGGCTGACAGCTCATGACGGTGTCACGGTGTCTTTGTGAACGGAAACCCCACGCCGTGTTCATGTTTATCCTGTTTTCCACTGTAGTATAATTTGGGGTCTTCCTGGGTCGTTGTTTCTCCCATGTTTTTCCACTGATTTCGCAGAGCCCAAGGATGTGCCATTGATATCTGGACATCTCATGTGTCAGTTCTTCCACTTTGCCTGCAGCTCTTAGTGTCCGTACATTCCATGTGCCAATGATGGTGTTGTTTCTGGCACGAATTTTGCTGCGTTTTACATCAGTAGCATACTTTCGACATCTGTCCTGATGAGCAACAGAAGGCGCGGTCCTTGGTAACCCGGGCGACGACCGATCCGGTATGGAGATTCTGGTTGTCTTTGTCATTGGTGTATCTTGGGCAAATCAAACATGGCGGAGCCCATCCCTCTCCAGGTCGGATTGTTTGGTTGGGTTTACTCCCCACATGTGGCAGGTGGTACTGGGTTACATGGTTACTAGTAGCAGAGGGAGTCTCTGACCTGACCAGACAAATAAATAAGTCTACTTGACTTAAATGGCAATAAAATATTCTGAATCTGACTCTGAATCTGAATCTGAATCAGTGCATTGCCACCTACACTAAACTACACGCATTCAGTACATTGCTCACACCACTTAACTACACACATTCAATGCATTGCCAACATCACTACACTACACGCATTCAGTGCATTGCTCACACCACTACACACATTCAGTTCATTGCTCACACAACTACACTGCACACATTGCGTGCATTGCTCACACCACTATATTACACACATTAAGTGCATTGCTCATTCCAGTACACTACAGCACATTCAGTGCATAGTAGGATGTGAGCATTGCACTGAATGTGTGTAGTGGTGTGAGCAATGCACTGAATGTAGTATGTGTGTAGTGTGTAGTGTGTAGTGTAGTGTAGTGTAGAGGTGTGAGCAATGCACTGAATGTGTGTACACTACACTACACACATTCACTGCATTGCTCAGAACACTACAAATATTCACTGCATTGCTCACAACACTACAAACATTCACTGCATTGCTCACAACACTACAATCATTCACTGCATTGCTCACAACACTACAAACATTCACTGCATTGCTCACAACACTACACTACACACATTCAATGCATTGCCAACATCACTACACTACACACATTCACTGCATTGCTCACAACACTACACTACACACATTCAATGCATTGCCAACATCACTACACTACACACATTCACTGCATTGCTCACAACACTACACTACACACATTCAATGCATTGCCAACATCACTACACTACACACATTCACTGCATTGCTCACAACACTACACTACACACATTCAATGCATTGCCAACATCACTACACTACACCTTGGAAACACCACGCTAAAATTTGAGGATCATCAAACCTGCGTGGAAGTCACTTTTGACAAGCGAATGACATGGAAAGCTCATATAAATGAAGCAGAGAACAAAGCCAGAAGAAAACTAAACATCATGCGGAAACTGGCCGGAACCAACTGGGGAGCAAACGCAAAATTACTGAAGACAGTCTACCAAGGCGCAGTAAGACCTTACCTTGAATATGGATCTAACTCTTGGATGACAGCTGCCAAGACTCACCATCAAACTCTTGACAAGGTCCAAAATCAAGCACTAAGAATCATTACAGGGGCAATGAAGTCTACACCAATCAACAAAATGGAAGAAGTGACTGGCATTCCTCCCCTATCTACCAGAAGAGAACAGAAGGCCCTGATACAATCAAAGAAATACGAGTGCACTACAGATCACCCAATGAAGACAAGGATAAAACAACTATCCTCAGGCAGGCTAAAGCGATCTAGCTTTGCCCTTGAAACTAGAGGCCTAGTACGAAAATACCAAGCAAAGCTTCCAGACCATGTCAAACCTTTCTCTTTCTCTCTTGACACACCACCATGGGAAGAAAGAAGAACCGATACCAAAGTAAATGCCTCTGTTCCCCACATAACAACAAAAAATGAGCAGAGTGAAATTGTGAAAAAGACTCTCACACTAGCCATGTTGGAAGAAAGATACCCCCAAGAAAGCTGGATTCACATATACACCGATGGATCAGCAACTGATGCTGTCAAGTGTGGAGAAGCCCTGATCCATGCAGCAAATGTCATCAACAGCAGAGTGGACAACAACACCCAAGTCGTCTTCCTGACCGACGCACTCTCTGTGCTGAAGTCCTATAATGCCGGACAACTGAAAGATCTGGAGAAGGCACTGCACAGCCTTAACGCCCTATGCATAGAGCTCCAGTGGATCCCCTCCCACTGCGGCGTTAAAGGAAATGAACAAGCAGACAAGATGGCCAAAATAGTGGCAAGAGAGGAGCAAGAGAACAATCATGTCAACCAAATGGAAGAGAAAACCCATCAAATTCTCTTAGATCACCACTCAAAAAGACCCTTACACCGCTTTCACGACAAGCACAGTGGTCATTTTCAGACTTCGACAGGCCAACAGGGTGAATAAACACCTACACATACAATTGAAATTAAAACCATCTGTATGTGCCCCTGGGGAAAAGAACAGGATACGGCCCACATCCCACAAGACTGCAGGACCCCCCCGCAAAAGGGGGTGGAAGTGTGGCCTGAGCCCACGCCCTGGAGCAAAACTGTACGGCCGGTGGGTGACCTGCGGCAACTGCTGAAAAACCTTAAAAGATCCCGGTCCACAATTAACCCAGGCAACGCAAAGAAGAAGAACTACCTACACACATTCACTGCTTGCCACAACAACACACACACATTTAATGCATTGCCCAAATCTTACACTACACACATTCATTCATTGCTCACTCCACCACTACACACATCAACGCATGCTCACAAAACTCCTACAAACATTCACTGCATTGCTTCAAACATACAAACTTCACTGCATTGCTCAAAACACTACAAACATTCCTGCATTGTCCAACATACACACATTCACTGCATTCTCACAAACTACACACATTCACCATTGCTCACAAAAAACACATTCACTGCTTGCTCACAACACTCTACTGCCAACCCGTCATGGGCCCCACCTAAACAACCATAAATTCCATGCATTCTCCCCAAAATCTCTCCCATACAGTGCATTGCCCAACAGCTCCAAAAACATTTCAGTGCATTGCCCCATTACACTACACAAATTGTAATGCTCACAAACCATACACCCATTCATGAATTGCTCACACAACAAAACTACACCAATTGCGTGCATTCCACACCATACCACACAATTCAGTGCATTTCTTAAAAAAACCCCACACAATGCATTCAATTGCTCAAAAAACTACACGACCATACAAGCATTTGCTCACCCACTCCCCCCATTCAAAGCATTGCTAAAAAACTGCTTATTTTTCTTACTTTACTTTTTCCTTCCCCCTTTTACTCTGTGGCGTCGGGGGGAGAATCTGTCTTCTGCTCAAGGCGGGGCTTGGAGGAGGGGGAAAAACCATGGACTTTCAGTGGGTTTTTTCTGCCCCGGAATTACTCCGCTCGCCTGGTCTACCTTGGCCCCCGTGCCCGGGGTACCTCAAGTTTTTTTTAAAGCACGCAAGGATCGCTGGGGTTTTAAACGCATCCGTTTTTGGGGGAGGGGCCCGAACCATTGGGTTTGTTTGTTTGTTTTCAATATGGTGTAGCGGGGGGGCTTCCCCCCATGTCCTCATCCTCGTTTTTATCTTTTTCTCCGGGCTTGTTGAGGATTTCCCCCACTTCATCTCACACGTTTTCCGTTTGCCCAGGGCTTTTGTCAGGGGCCATGTCCCCGGGACTGGAAAAGTAAAGAGTTGGCAGGAAGAAAAGGCGTTTATCCTTTGCCCTTTTGCCATAAGGGGTTTAGGAAGTCGCAAAGTGGGACAAAATTTATAGCTGACGCTTTTGCTTTTTACCCTGTTTTTCCTATTTTTTTCTGTCCAGTTTTTTTATTTCTGTGAATAAACGCCCAAGTACTTAATTCAGTTTTGTCCACGTATTTTGGGCTCCCTTTATGTTTTATTTTTAGCTTTCCTTTTAGTTTACTGACTGCATGGGTTCGGGGCTTTCTTACGTGATTTCATGGCTTTGGTTTCACAGCAATTTTACCTTTTTGGGGTTTTGCAGCTTGTCTTTTTTGTCATTTATCATGACTTGATGTCGCAAACCGAAGTTCGTTGAGGGCCCCCAGGTCGAGTTGGCTCCTTTTGGATCTGGTCATAAATTTTAAAGAAGGCAGAGGGGAAAAGGGCCAGCCCTGTCTTTCCCGGGCGAAAACAGTCCGGGGAAGGAGTTTTGGGTGTCTTCCTTTATGAGTGTCCTTGGGCAAAAACAAAGAGCGGAGCCCCTCCGTCTCCAGGGCGGATTTTTTTGGTTTGGGTTTCTCCCCCCATGTGGGAGGTGGTACTTTGGGGTACATGGTTAACCCGACAGGGGAGTCTCTGCCTGACCCCTGCTACATAATACACTACAAACAAACAGGGCATTGCTCACACCAAACACTACACACATTCAGTGCATTCCTCACGGAATCTAATTTACACACATTCGGTGCAATTCTCACATCCACATCACTACAACAGTGCGTGCATTGCTCACACAACTACACTACACACATTCTCAGTGCATTTCTTCGAAACACTTTTCTACAAAACATTCTCGGCATTGCTCAACACCATTACAGTAACATCATTTAGTGCAATGCTCACTATACACATTTCATTCCATTGCTCACGCCATACACAACCACAGTCAGTGCATTGTTCAATCACTACTACTCACATTCAGCACATTGCTCACAACCACTACACTTACCACTTTCAGCACATCGCTCACACCACTAACACAAATTCAATGCTTTGCCAGCTACACTAAACATAACACATTCAGTGCATTGCTACATTCTTCTACACTTCAAACCATTAGGTCATTGTCATCACCTTGACACTCAACACATTCAATATATTGATCACAGCGCTACATTACACACATTCAATGAATGCTACAACCACTATACTACCATACACTTAGTGCATTGCACATTCCACTCTCTTATACATAACACATTCAGTGCATTGCTTGTCTACACTACACTACACACATTTAGTGCATTGATCAAATCAACTCTATATCTCACATACAGTGCATGCTAACAAAAATCTATACACACATTCATTGATTTGCTCACACACTACACTTCACACATTCAGTGCATTGCTCACACCACTAACAACTACAACACAGTGAGTGAATTGCTCAAATCACTACACATACACACATTCAGTGCGCCATTGCGCACATCACTTACACTACACACTCTTCCAGTGCATTGCTCACAACACTACACTACACAAAATTTAAAGCATTTGCCAACTTTCACTACACTACACACTATGCACTGCCATTGCTCACTACACGCTACACTACACACTATTCAGTGAATTGCTCACACCACGTATCTAAACACAATAAATTGGCATTTATCAAATCAATACACTGCACACATTCAATGCATTGCCTAACATACTATACACTAAACATTTCAGTGCATTGTCACACTATACACTATACTCAATTTTAAATTGGCATTTATCAAATCACTACACTGCACACATTCAATGCATTGCTAACCATACTACTACTACACATATTCAGTGCATTTGCTCACAATACTACACTTACAAGAATTCTGTGCATTGCTCACAACACTCTTCTTTACACATTTAGTGCATTGCTACACCAACACTCTACCTTACACATCACTGCATTGCTTCACAACACTCTACCTTTTCACATTCAGTGCATTGCTCACAACACTCTACATACACACTTTGCGTGCAATGCTCCACAATCAGTACACTTTCACACTTCAGTGCATTGCTCACACCAATACACTCACTACAATAATTCAGGTAATTGTTCAACACCACAACTTGCTCATACAGTTCATTGCTTACACACTCTACTGCCTCATTCAATGCATTGTCACACCACTAACTACAAACATTCATTGCATTTGCTCACACCCTTTTGCACTACACACATTCAGTCTATTGCTCACATCATTATAATTACACACATTCGGTGCATTGCTCACAAACACTACACTACGAACATTAATTGTGCATTGTTAAAAGTCAAGTCAAGTCAAGTCAAAAACACTTTAATCATCCATGATGGGCAAATTACAATTCTGAACAGGGCAGATTGATATCTATAATTATTCACAAGACACAGAAAAACACATTTCGATTGTTATAAAATTCCAAGATAGCTTTAAAAATTATCATTCACAAACCCAGGTGCGCGCACACACACGCACCGCGTACACAGTTTTGAATTGGCTATTTATATTACAGTAATTACCCACACACACAACCAATAGATAACACACACACACACACACACACACACTCACACACACCACAACACACCAACACACACACACACACACACACATACATACATACATACAAATGCCCACGCACACACACACACGCAACACACACACCAATAGATTGATGGTGTCTTGCCCATGAAGTGGAACAGTCTATAGTTGTTCCTGTTACATAAGCAGGGGATAAGCAAATAACAGATATAAGTACCCCCCCACCCACACAGTCCATATTGCCTTGACTTTTTTTTCCCCCCCACAAAATACTTGCAAATTGATGGAGCGATTATTCTTAACGATTGATATATTATGTCATAAAAATACATTATCCAGTCTATCAAGCAGGTTTTTCACAAAGACGATTTGCCATAGACAATTTGGTATAAACTTTCAAACATTGCATTAAAAGCCAATTTGCACGACGAAAAGAACGTTCTAGCGACATTTTTTGACCATTAAAAAGGCTTTATGATCAAGTTTTTGCACGCTCGCATTGTTGCTCAAATAAAAGATCTCCCCCCAGGTTTTCCGGTCATATATATCATTTCATTAAAGCTTTCTGTGTACGAAGCATACAAGTCCGTGTAAAATAATGCATATTTCAGGTTTCAGGTCTCTTCATATGGGTTACACCCAAGGTTCTGTATATAGCTCACGGTCTTGTTCTAATTTTATTACCACGATCTTCCAGAATGTTATCAAATGATGTGGGTATCTAGCTGCAAATTGCAGATAAACAACATTACGGTAAACCAGATCAACTAACATAAAGAGATAAAAATTACAATCTACAGCTAACAACTACACACTAAAACAACCACGATAAAAAAATACGACAATAATATACAATAAAAAAACAAATTAAACAAAACTCAAGAATGCAATTCTCGTAGTAACAAACACATATATGAATAATTACGAAATATGTAATGGATGAATGTTAATATGAAGCGAAACGCATCATCACGGGCTATAATATTACATCAGAAAATTTATCCAAAAAACAACTTGACAACATAAATTGATTATATTATTTGTGAATGAGACTTTCTTTTCTTCAGAAATGACTCTCTAGGATACTTTTTAACAATGGTAGTAACCAGAGGCGTTACCAGTGATCAGGATTGGCGGTGAATCATCCTATATAAAATATAATAAAATTCTTGGGTGTCATTCTTACGTCCTAAATAGCTTGGAATTGCAATATCGAATATATCTTACTAAAGCAAGAAAAGAGTTTGAATTTACTTAAAATGGTAAGTAAGCAGTTTTGGGGACAAAGCACTTTAAATCTGAAATGTTTAGCAACATCCTTATTCGTTCCAAACTGTCTTATGGGCAAGAGGTCTTTTTCAATGCACCCAAGTACCTATCAAAAAGTTACAAAGTATGGACTGTAAGGCATACAGGCTTGCCCTCGGAGTACCTTTTCATGCACCGGCTCTTGGAACTTATCATGAAATTGGAGAATTGCCCCTAGATGAATACCGACAATTGGCATGTGCAAAATATGTACTCAGAAGCAAAAACCACAAAAATTTTTACTTCAGACGAAGTAAAAATAAAATCAGAAATCAATTTTCCAAAAAGAGCAAAACAAATATCTTCTTTAAAGCCAATTGGTACGTATGTTTCAGACCTTTTTGAAAAGTCTGGAATCAATCAACATACCATGGACACACAAACTAAAGTTCTACCTTATCCTTCATGGGAAATGAACAAAGCAAATTTTGACATAGAGTACATTAATATGGCAAAGAGTGAAAATCAAAATATTGTGATCTCCAAAGTTCGATCTCATATTCATCATAAATATTCTCATCATTTAAAGGTATTTACAGATGGTTCACATCTGATGATCAAGAAACAGGTTCAGCTTTTGTAATACCATCGCTTAAAATAGAAAAATGTTATTATGCTGGTAAACACCCATTTCGAATTTTCACTGCTGAAGATAATAGCAATTTTTTAATGGTACTTATTTATATTCTTGATCTTCGGTAATTGTTTTCAAAATCTTTATATTGCGTTGATTCGAATTCGGTACTCTATGCCTTAAAAATCCACAAGTTCTTAAGAAATGTCTACGGTTGTACTTGAGATCAATCATGCCATACATGTTTTAGCTTTAAGGGGTATTTTGTGTTACCTTTGTTGTGGTACTTTCGATGTGGGGTTCTTGCCAATTGAGTGGGTGACTGAGCAGCGAAGAGAGGTGCATAGGCATGGAGTGGATTCTGTAGAACTACATGTTCCATTATATTTACATTGAGGGCTCTCATTTACTTGATGAGGCATCGTGGAGCAGGCTAAAGAAGTTATCATCATTATGAGCATTTTTCAGACTGATCTTTAATCCATATCCCTGTTATTAGGAATTATTGATCACTCTGAAACCTACACAAGTTTTTTTCATGGCAACAAAGAAAGGGTTAGCGCTTTATTTTTAGAATAAATCTGATTGCTTTTATCACTTAATATAGTAAAAGTATAAAATGTTGTTGTGTGGAGAGAAAATTATAGCATTAACTTAATTTTTGAATGTATAGAGTCTAAAACCTTTATTACCTTCTTTTTCTGAAAAAGTCCTTGGATAGATATTCAAAAAATATTTGTTTGTTGCATTTCGTATAACTAAATTCTTTAATGAACATCCTATAGGACATTTCTTATAGTTATAAGTGCATGCCATTAGCATTCTTATGTTATTTATTTGTTGTTATCATTGCTTAGCTTTTTCTGTATACTGCCTAGGATATTTTAGCATAACAGCTAACAATTTCACAGACACAACCTTCAACATCAATGTCCCCTCCCTCCACTTCCCCATCGTCTAATAATCCACTTTGAGTGAACAGACGTAAAATCGAAGCAACAAACAACAACACACACCTCACACACAACACCACACACACACATACACAACACACTCACACAACACACACACAAACACACACACACACACACAACAACACACCACCACACACACACACACCACACCACTGGACAGCAACTGGATCAAAGCGTTAATGGACGGTACCCTTTGTCTCCTCTTCCCCTGCATAATGGGTGTTTTCTGACGATGGTTCCTCAATGTATATCAATGTGTACTCTTGCTGCTGCTGCTGCTGCTGCTGCTGCTGCTGGTGTGTGTGTTTGTCATTTGTTTTGCTGTTGTGGTTGTTGTTGTTCGGACAATGGAATTTCAGTATGAAGGGTTAAGGGTAGGATGTGTGAAGTGAGAGCCAGAGGAGAGAGAGAGAGAGAGAGAGAGAGGGGGGCGTTACCAGGAAATTGGAGAAGAGATGGGTTGCGTTGGAATTAGTTTCAAATTTCTGTCTGTCTTGGGGAGTTATGCAGAGTTAATTTTATTCTCTTTTGTTTTGTGGTTTTGGACGTCGTGTTGCATGTGAATTGCGTGCGTGCATGCGTGCACGTGTGTGCTTGTATGTTGTGTGTGTGTGTCGTGTGTTTGTGTGTCCGTGTGTGTGTGTTTGTTTTGATTAGGCTCATGCGTCAGTTATGCGTGCAAATTGCAGGGTCTACTGGGTATTAATAAAAAAATCACCATGTGGGTATGTTCATACGTCCAGTTACAGGCTGCGCTAGACTTCTCATACGAAAGCTCTGCTAAATCATTCATTCTACTTTGGAAGCGGGGAGAAGCGTAGTGGGTAGACCATTTTATAAAAGTGAGCTTATTTTCATCACTTCAAAAGGGCTACGTTTACCTTCTTCAGTTTAAACGAGTTAAGATTATCTTCTTCATCTCAAAAGAGCTAAGTTTATCTTCTTCAGTTTAAAAGAGCTAAGTTTTTACCTTCAGAGATTTCTATACGAGTACGGCTTATCTTTGTCACTTTACAAGAATGATATTTATCGCCCGATTTGCTAGGCACAGGTCAAACTGACCATCAAAACAATTCGCTACAACTTTAGTCTTTGATATGAGGAAAAGTTCGAGAGTATGAACGTCAAACAGTAATTAACAGAAACAAGTTTCGTTACCTAAAGGACATAGGCGGAAGCTCCAAAGCTAATGATTGTTTACGATACAAAGTAGGGAAGAAGACAGTAGAACAAAGGGAAATATTTGGCAGGGACACTTTTGAAACAACGCATTTCTGATGTTGTGTGTGTGTTGTGTGTTTGTGTTTGTGTGTGTGTGTGTGTGTGTGGCGTGGGGTGCGTTGCGTAGTGTGCTGGGCGTTGCGTGCAGGGTTCCTTTTTGTGCGGGCGCCTCTTTCCTGTCGTCCTTTGCCTTGTTGCT
>CM054161.1:22546792-22570518 GCA_028751875.1 Rapana venosa | reverse complement strand
ATCAATATAGTATGAATGTTTTAAGAAAAGAGAAAATGAGAAGTAAAATGCAACATGCATTAGTGTACAATAATTTGAGCCAAGGAGATGATTATAACTGATGTTTGCTTGTTTTGTTGTTGTGTCAAATAAGTCTACTTGACTTAAATGGCAATAAAATATTCTGAATCTGAATCTGAATCAGTGCATTGCCACCTACACTAAACTACACACACTCAGTACATTGCTCACAACACTACACTACACACATTCAGTACATTGCTCACACCACTTAACTACACACATTCAAGCATTGCCAACATCACTACACTACACGCATTCGGTGCATTGCTCACACCACTACACACATTCAGTTCATTGCTCACACAACTACACTGCACACATTGCGTGCATTGCTCACACCACTACATTACACACATTAAGTGCATTGCTCATTCCTGTACACTACAGCACATTCAGTGCATAGTAGGATGTGAGCATTGCACTGAATGTGTGTAGTGGTGTGAGCAATGCACTGAATGTAGTATGTGTGTAGTGTGTAGAGTGTAGTGTAATATAGAGGTGTGAGCAATGAACTGAATGTGTGTACACTACACTACACACATTCAATGCATTGCTCACTCCACTCCACTACACTACACACATTCAATGCATTGCCAACATCACTACACTACACACATTCACTGCATTGCTCACAACACTACAAACATTCACTGCATTGCTCACAACACTACAAACATTCACTGCATTGCTCACAACACTACAAACATTCACTGCATTGCTCACAACACTACACTACACACATTTAATGCATTGCCAACATCACTACACTACACACATTCACTGCATTGCTCACAACACTACACTACACACATTCAATGCATTGCTCAGAACACAACACTACACACATTCAATGCATTGCCAACATCACTACACTACACCTTGGAAACACCACGCTAAAATTTGAGGATCATCAAACCTACCTGGGAGTCACTTTTGACAAGCGAATGACATGGAAAGCTCATATAAATGAAGCAGAGAACAAAGCCAGAAGAAAACTAAACATCATGCGGAAACTGGCCGGAACCAACTGGGGAGCAAACGCAAAATTACTGAAGACAGTCTACCAAGGCGCAGTAAGACCTTACCTTGAATATGGATCTAACTCTTGGATGAAATCTGCCAAGACTCACCATCAAACTCTTGACAAGGTCCAAAATCAAGCACTAAGAATCATTACAGGGACAATGAAGTCTACACCAATCAACAAAATGGAAGAAGTGATGGGCACTCCTCCCTATCTACAAGGAGAGAACAGAAGGCCCTGATACAATCAAAGAAATACAAGTGCACTACAGATCACCCAATGAAGACAAGGATAAAACAACTATCCTCAGGCAGGCTAAAGCGATCTAGCTTTGCCCTTGAAACTAGAGGCCTAGTACGAAAATACCAAGCAAAGCTTCCAGACCATGTCAAACCTTTCTCTTTCTCTCTTGACACACCACCATGGGAAGAAAGAAGAACCGATACCAAAGTAAATACCTCTGTCCCCCACATAACAACAAAAAATGAGCAGAGTGAAATTGTGAAAAAGACTCTCACACTAGCCATGTTGGAAGAAAGATAAACCCCCAAGAAAGCTGGATTCACATATACACCGATGGACCAGCAACTGATGCTGTCAAGTGTGGAGGTGCGGGGTCTACATTCAGTACCCTAATGGAGAATGGCAGGCTGAAGCTATTCCAACGGGCCTGCATTGTACTAACTACAAAGGCTGAAGTAGAAGCCCTGATCCATGCAGCAAATGTCATCAACAGCAGAGTGGACAACAACACCCAAGTCGTCTTCCTGACCGACGCACTCTCTGTGCTGAAGTCCTATAATGCCGGACAACTGAAAGATCTGGAGAAGGCACTGCACAGCCTTAACGCCCTATGCATAGAGCTCTAGTGGATCCCCTGCCACTGCGGCATTAAAGGAAATGAACAAGCAGACAAGATGGCCAAAATAGGGGCAAGAGAGGAGCAAGAGAACAATCATGTCAACCAAATGGAGATGAAAACCATCATCAAATCTCTCTTCAGATCACCACTCAAACCAGACCCTTATCACCAGCTTTCACGACAAGCACAGGTGGTCATTTTTAGACTACGCACAGGGCACAACAGGCTGAATAAACACCTCCACATAAAATTGAAAATTGCACCATCTGCTATGTGCCCCTGTGGAGAAGAAGAACAGGATACGGCCCACATCCTACAAGACTGCAGGACCCTCCAGACGCTAAGGCTGGAAGTGTGGCCTGAGCCCACGCCTCTGGAGCAGAAACTGTACGGCACGGTGGATGACCTGCAGGCAACTGCTGAATTCCTTAGAAGATCTGGTCTCACAATATAACCCAGGCAACGCAAAGAAGAAGAAGAACTACAATACACACATTCACTGCATTGCTCACAACACTTCACTACACACATTCAATGCATTGCCAACATCTTTACACTACACACATTCACTGCATTGCTCACTCCACTACACTACACACATTCAACGCATTGCTCACAACACTACACTACACACATTCACTGCATTACTCACAACACTACAAACATTCACTGCATTGCTCACAACACTACACACATTCACTGCATTGCTCACAACACTACAATCATTCACTGCATTGCTCACAACACTACACACATTCACTGCATTGCTCACAACACTACAAACATTCACTGCATTGCTCACAACACTACAAACATTTACTGCATTGCTCACAACACTACACACATTCACTGCATTGCTCACAACACTACACACATTCACTGCATTGCTCACAACACTACACACATTCACTGCATTGCTCACAACACTCTACTGCACACACTCAGTGCATGGCCCTCATCACTACACAACACATATTCAGTGCATTGCTCACAAAACTCTACTACACCCATACAGTGCATTGCTCACACACACTGCTCCAAAAACATTCAGTGCATTGCCCCACTGATACACTACACACATTGTGTGAATTGCTCACACCACTACACACATTCAGTGAATTGCTCACACAACTACACTACACCAATTGCGTGCATTGCTCACACCACTACACTACACACATTCAGTGCATTGCTAAAAACACTACACACATGCATTCAATTGCTCAAAACACTACACTACACACATTCAATGCATTGCTCACACCACTACACTACACACATTCAATGCATTGCTAACAACACTGACTTACTTTACTTAATTTACTTTTTCCTTCCGCTTGTACTCTGTGGCGTCGCGGGGAGATATAAATGTCTGTCTGCTGCCAATCCATGGACTTTCAGTGTTTCTGCCACGGAATTACTCCAGCGTCGCCTGGGTCTACCTCTGGCCCTCGTGCCAGAGTACCTCAAGTTGTAAGCACGCAAGGCTCGCTGGTTTAAACGGCATCCGTGTGAGGTGCCCGAACCACTTGGTTTGTTGTTGTTCAATATGGTGTATGACGGACGTGGCTCCTACCATGTCTCTGATCACCTCGTTTCTTATCTTGTCTCTCCTGGTCTTGTTGACGGCTTTCCTCAAGCACCTCATCTCACACGTTACCAGTTTCTTCTCCAGGGCTTTTGTCAGGGGCCATGTCTGGCACTGGTAAGTGAGAGTTGGCAGGAAGATGGCGTTGATCAACTTTGCCTTGGTGCTCATAGGGATGTTAGGATGTCGCAGAAGTGGGGCAAATTGATAGCTGACTGCGTTTGCTTTTTGACAACGGGTTTCTATTTTTCTGTCCAGTTTTCCATCTTCTGTGAATAAACTGCCTAAGTACTTGAATTCAGTCGTCCACTTTAGTTGGGCTCCGTTGATGTTGATTTTGAGCTTTTCTGGAGTTCTACTGACTGTCATGGCTTCGGTCTTGCTTACGCTGATTTTCATGGCTTTGGTTTCACAGCATGTATTGAGCTGGTCTGTGTGTTCTTGCAGCTTGTCTTTGTTATGATTGATCATGACTTGATCGTCAGCAAACAGAAGTTCGTTGAGTGCCTCCAGGTCTGAGTTGGCTTCCTTTGTGATCTGGTTCATATATATGATGAAGAGCAGAGGGGAAAGGACGCAGCCCTGTCTCACCCCAGACATCACAGGGAACCAGTTGGAAAGTCCGCTTGGAGTGCGAACTGCGCTCTTGCTGTTGTTGTATATAGCTCTGATGATATCTAAGAGCTGCCCCTTGATGTCATACTGCTCCAGGACCCTCCAGAGCTCATCTCTGTTCACTCTGTCAAATGCCTTTTCTTGGTCGACAAATACTAGGTGGAGTGCTTGATTGTACTCAAGAGCTCTCTCACTCAGTTGTCTCAGTGCAAAGATCAGTCAGTACAGCCTCTCCCTTTCCTGAAGCCAAACTGGGCGTCACACAGCAGGTGTTCTGCTTTTGCTCTGGAGCGCTGCTCTAGGATTTTTGCGTTCATCTTTCCTGCATGGCTGAGGAGTGAAATTCCCCTGTAGTAACTACAGTCCTTTTTACTGCCCTTCTTTTTCCATATTGGCACTACAATAGCGTTCTGCCAGTCTTCTGGAACTCTTCTTTCCTCCCATGCCTTTTGGAAGATGGTTGTGATCCATTTGACTCCAGTCTCTCCACAGGCCAGGATGGCTTCTGTTGTTATGCCATCTGCATCTCCTGCCTTCCCTTAAGGGCTAATCTTGATGGCCCTTCTTTTTTTTTTTTTGGCTGCCTCATCTTCTGTGACGTCCTCCGTCCTGCTGTTCCCACGCCGCTCATTCCAATCTCCCCGCCACAGCCATACCTAGATTTGTTATGTCTCATCCTCAGAATCGGAGGTCCACAGGGAGCCAATCACTATCAGGCCGCCGTGGGGCCATCAGCCAGAGGGGCCCTGCAATGCTGCTGGGTCACTTTGGCGGTGTTTAGTGGTGCCTGTTCTGAGCTAACATACGCAGGACACCACCTACTAAGCCCCCTACTAACGACAGTATTAGCTCAGTCGCGGAGCCAGACTGAGTGAGTTACCCACCCGAGGTGGCAACCACCACAACGTCCCTCCAACGACCGTCCCCCGCGAACCTCCAACCCCAAAGGCTTTGACACAAAATCACCACAGGCACAGAAGTGTATGGGCAAACCGAATCTGAGGTCACCATGAGACCAGAGCAACTGGGACCACCGAATCAGAGGCAATTTTTTTTAATTGTATGATGATCAATGACAATGAAGATGACGTAATCATGCTGCTGTGGAAGTGCATATGCTTTGAGACTACTTGACAGGGTTGTACTCTACGCTTACTATCATAATATATCCCGGCGTCAACCGGGCCCGAGATATACAGACACCTGCAGTGTTGGTCAGGTAATTTGAGCAACACTCTTAAAATCGCATCCGTTACGTGGATGAAGCTCGACTATGTGGTCCCAGTCTTCCCACTGAGCCCACAGCACACTCACTCTGGGTAGGAGCCGGCCGGAGTCCGAAAAATCCCTATGACTCTTATGGGAATCGAACCCGCGACCTTCCAGTCCGTAACCCAAGGCGCTAACCACTGCGCCATGGCGGCTGGTTGATGGCCCTTCTTACTTCACACTCCAAAATAGTGGGTTCTGAGTGGTCTGGGTGGTTGGGAACAATGTGTAACAACACTACACTACACATATTCAGTGCATTGCTCACACTATCTATCTATCTATCTATCTATCTATCTATCTATCTATCTATCTATCTATCTATCTATCTATCTATCTATCTATCTATCTATCTATCTATCTATCCCGTAGTCTGACGACCGTGGGGGCACCCTCAAAGACTCAACAACCAGTTCTCTCCATTCATCTCTCTGTTCTGCCTTTCTCAGGGTTTTGTTGAGTTCTAGGCCTGTCCATTCGCTGATGTTATCCTCCCAGCTCTTCCTTGGTCTGCCTCTTCTTCTTCCTCCTTGGACAGTGCCTTGTAAAATTGTCTTTGCAATTTCTTTGGATCTTGTGACATGCCCATACCATTTAAGTTAACGCTTTTTCACGATCGTTAGAAGGTTCTCATAGGGTCAAATGGTTTGCTGGAGTCTGTTATGCACGCGTTCGTTGCTTATGTGGTCTTTGTAGGAGATGCCGAGGAGTCTCCGAAAGCATCTCATCTCCACCGCCTGTACTCTTCTCTCTAAATCTGCAGTCAGGGTCCATGATTCACAGGCATACAGAAATATGGATATGACAAGGGAGCGCATTAGTCTGATCTTGGAGATAAGTGAGATATTTTTATCTCTCCAGATGGTGTTTTAGTTTGACAGTGCTGTTATTGTCTGTGCAGTCCTGCATACTACTTCTGGCTTGGATCCCTGGTCTGATACAATGGCTCCCAGGTACTTGAAGCTTTGAACTGTTTCCAGCTTCTGGTCATTAACCCTGATATCAGTGCTAATGCCGTTGGTGTTATTAGTCATCAGTTTGGTCTTCTCGCACTGATTTCCATGCCGTATGTTTTGGAGGCCTTAGTCAGGTGTTCTGTTAGGCTGGCAAGCTCTTTTTCTGATCCTGCTATTCCATCAAGGTCATCTGCGAAGCGGAGGTTTGTGATCGTTCTGCCACCAATGCTGACTGATCCTTCATGATGTTCCAGTGCATCAGCCATGATTCTCTCAAGGAAGATGTTGAAAAGAATGGGTGAGAGTAGACAGCCCTGCCTTACTCCAACTGTTGTTCGAAACCATTCTCCAGTGTTGTTGTTGTAGTACACTGCACTGGTGGCCTCGCTGTACAGCTGTTTGATGACTCTGATCAGGTTTACATTGATGCTGTACAAATTCATGGTTGCCCACAAAGCTGCATGCAACACCCTGTCAAATGCCTTCTTAAAATCGATAAATGCATGGTAAAGGTCTTGTTGATGTTGAAGGTACCGTTCACATAGTATTCTGAGGTTGAATATCTGTTCTGTTGTGCTGCGCCCTGCTCTGAAACCTACTTGTTCCTCAGCAATGATGATCTCTGCTTGTGGCTTCAGTCTATTCAATATTATCTGCATCATGACCTTGCTTGGGTGACATATGAGGCTGATTGTGCGGTAATTATGGCATTGTTGTAGATTTCCTTTCTTGGGGAGGGTGATGATGAGTGAAAGTGTCCATGGTGTTGGCCATTTTCCTGTCTGCCAGATCTTGTTGCAGATTCTTAGTAGGGCGCTGATCATTGCTTCCCCTCCAGCTTGAACCAACTCAGCTGGAATGTTGTCAGCCCCTGCTGACTTCCCCTTTTTCCAGCGATCTGACTGCTGTTTCCACTTCTTTTCGGAGGATAGGGTGACTGTCTGTGTCTTTGCTTGCGGGTACATTAAGGACTTCTGGATCTCCTGCGGTTTTTATAGTTATACAGGTCGGAGCAGTATTCTGTCCATCTGTTCAGAATATCCTGGTCGTCAGTGAGACACTTCCATTTTTGTCTTGGATTGTTAAACCTTTTCCCTGTTTTGTGCTAGTCAGGTCTTTCACCAGCTGATATCCTTTCTTGCTATTGTTTTTCTTGATGTTCTCTTCAATGTCTTGGCACTGTTCACGATCCATTTCTCTTTGCCTCCGTCATGGACTTCCTGATTCTTTTGTTGACTGCCCTATATTGTTCTGCTCTTTCTTTGTTTCATTTTTTCTTTTTTCTTCAACTCTCTACGCTTGTCGCATAGTTGTAGGATGTTAGGTGTGACCCATGGTTTTTGACTGGTTGGTGTTTGCCAAGAAGCTCGCTTGCTGTTTCAGTCACTGCTGTATTGAAACTATTCATCAGTGTATCTATGTCTGAGTCTATCACAGTGAGTGCTGCAAACTTTCCACCTATCCTTGCTTGAAATATTTTTACTACCTCTGGGTCCTTCAGCTTCTCGAGGTCAAATTTGATCCTGATGTTGTTCCGCTTGTGAATTTTCTTTAGACGTAGTCGGAAAGTCATCATCACAAGATCATGATCACTCCCTATGTCTGCTCCTGGAAAACTTCGTGTCTGTGTGATGTTAACGCTAGACTGAAACCGTCTTTTCACCACGATGTAGTCTATTTGGTTGTGGTGTTCTCCATTTGGGCTATGCCATGTCCATTTTCTGGATTTATTGTGTGGGCCAAGTGTATTCACTAGCTGGAGGTGGTTGTTACTGGCAAACTCCAGGAGTCTCAAGCTTCTTTCATTTGATTGGTTATTGCAATGTGGCCCACACACGCCCTCCCAATCTTTCCATGCATCTTCTCCTACCTTGGCGTTCCAGTCACCTTGCACAACAAGGATGTCTTTCTTGGGAGTTTGATTCAGAACCTCTTGTAGCTGGTCATAAAATTCTTCTATGGCTTCATCTGTGCAGTCTGATGTAGGGGCGTATGCCTGTACTATAGTTATGTTAAAGGGGGTTGCTCTCAGGCGGATGGTAATAAGTCTGCTGGACACAGGCTGACAGCTCATGACGGTGTTCACGGTGTCTTGTGAACGAAAACCCCACGCCGTGTTCATGTTTATCCTGTTTTCCACTGTAGTATAATTTGTGGTCTCCTGGTTCGTTGTTTCTCCCATGTTTTTCCACCTGACTTCGCAGAGCCCAAGGATGTGCCATTGATATCTGGACATCTCATGTGTCAGTTCTTCCACTTTGCCTGCAGCTCTTAGTGTCCGTACATTCCATGTGCCAATGATGGTGATGTTTCTGGCACGGATTTTGCTGTGTTTTACATCAGTAGCATACTTTCGACCTCTGTCCTGATGAGCAACAGAAGGCGCGGTCCTTGGTAACCCGGGAGACGACCGATCCGGTATGGAGATTCTGGCTGTCTTCTTTATGGATGTGTCTTGGGCAAATCAAACCTGGCGGAGCCCATCCGTCTCCAGGTCGGATTTTTTGATTGGGTTTACTCCCCACATGTGGCAGGTGGTACTGGGTTACATGGTTACCAGTAGCAGAGGGAGTCTCTGACCTGACCCTGCTCACACTACTACACTACAAACATTCAGGGCATTGCTCACACCACAACACTACACACATTCAGTGCATTGCTCACGACACTCTACTTTACACATTCGGTGCATTCTCACATCACAACACTACACACATTGCGTGCATTGCTCACACAACTACACTACACACATTCAGTGCATTTCTCGAAACACTCTACTACAAACATTCTCTGCATTGCTCACACCATTACAGTACACACATTTAGTGCAATGCTCACTTTACACATTCAGTCCATTGCTCACGCCACTACACTACACACATTCAGTGCATTGTTCACAACACTACTACACACATTCAGCACATTGCTCACACCACTACACTACACGCATTCAGCACATCGCTCACACCACTACACACATTCAATGCATTGCCAGCTACACTACACAACACACATTCAGTGCATTGCTCATTCTTCTACACTTCACACAATTAGGTTCATTGCTCACACCATGACACTAAACACATTCAATATATTGATCACAGCTCTACATTACACACATTCAATGAATTGCTCACACCACTATACTACACACACTTAGTGCATTGCACATTCCACTATACACACACATTCAGTGCATTGCTAGCTACACTACACTACACACATTTAGTGCATTGCTCACAACACTCTATAACTCACATACAGTGCATTGCTAACAACACTCTATAACACACATTCAATGCATTGCTCACATCACTACACTACACACATTCAGTGCATTGCTCACACCACTACACTACACACATTCAGTGCATTGCTCACATCACTACACTACACACATTCAGTGCATTGCTCACAACACTACACTACACACATTCAGTGCATTGCTCACACCACGACACTAAACACAATAAATGCATTTATCAAATCACTACACTGCACACATTCAATGCATTGCTAACAATACTACACTACACATATTCAGTGCATTGCTCACACTACTACACTACAAAAATCCAGTGCATTGCTCACAACACTCTACTTTACACATTCAGTGCATTGCTCACAACACTCTACTTTACACATTTAGTGCATTGCTCACCACACTCTACCTTACACATTCATTGCTCACAACACTCTACTACACACTTTGCGTGCACACCAGTACACTACACACTTCAGTGCATTGCTCACACCACAACACTGCACACATTCAGTACATTGCTAACAACACTCTACTTCACACATCCAGTGCATTGCTCACACCACTACACTACAAACATTCATTCCATTGCTCACACCATTACACTACACACATTCAGTCTATTGCTCACACATAACACTACACATATTCGGTGCATTGCTCACAACACTACACTACGAACATTAAGTGCATTGCTCAAGTCAAGTCAAGTCAAGTCAAAAACACTTTAATCATCCCATGAAGGGCAATTACAATACTGACAGGCACATTGATACCTATAATTATCTCACAAGACACAAGAAAAACACATTTCAGATTGTTATAAACATTCCAAGATAGCTTTTAAAAATTATCATACACAAACCCAGGTGCGAACACACACGCACCGCGTACACACACACACACACACACACACACACACACACACACACACACACACACACACACAACACACACACACACACACACACACACACACACACACACACATACACATGCACACGCACACACACACACGCACACACACACACCAATAGATTGATGGTGTCATGCCCATGAAGTGGAAGCAGTCTATAGTTGTTCCTATACATAAGCAGGGAAAGCCAAAAACAGATATAAGTAATTACAGACCTATTGCCTTGACTTCACATACTGGCAAATTGATGGAGCGAATTATTCTTAAACGATTGATATATTACTGTCATAAAAATAACATAATCCCAGTCAATCAAGCAGGTTTTCACAAAGACCGATGTGCCATAGACAATTTGGTTAAACTTTCAACATGCATTAAAAGCCAATTTGCACGACGAAAGAACGTTCTAGCGACATTTTTTGACATTAAAAAGGCTTATGATCAAGTTTGGCACGCTCGATTGTTGCTAAAACTAAAAATCTCAGGTTTTCCAGTCATATATATCATTACATTAAAAGCTTTCTGTGTAACAGAAGCATACAAGTCCGAGTAAATAATGCATACTCAGGTTTCAGGTCTCTCCACATGGGTTTACCCCAAGGTTCTGTAATAGCTCCTGTCTTGTTCAATATTTTATTACACGATCTTCCAAGAAAGTTATCAAATGATGTCGTTTTAGTGCAATATGCAGACGACATATGTATATGGATGAATGTTAATATGAAGCGAAACGCATCAAAACGGGCCTATAAATTACATCAGAAAAATTTATCAAAAACAACTTGACAACATAAATGATTATATATTTTGAGAATGGACTTTCTTTTTCTACAGAAAAGACACACCTAGTACTTTTTAACAATGTAGTAATCCAGAGGAGTTACCAGTGTTCAGGATTGGCGGTGAAATCATCCAATATAAAAATAATAATAAAATTCTTGGGTGTCATTCTTACGTCTAAACTAGCTTGGAATGCACATATCGAATATATCTTAACTAAAGCAAGAAAGAGTTTGAATTTACTTAAAATGGTAAGTAAGCAGTTTTGGGGACAAAGCACTTTAAATCTGAAATGTTTAGCAACATCCCTTATTCGTTCCAAACTGTCTTATGGGCAAGAGGTCTTTTTTCAATGCACCCAAGTACCTACTCAAAAAGTTACAAAGTATGGACTGTAAAGCATACAGGCTTGCCCTCGGTGTACCTTTTCATGCACCGGCTCTTGGAACTTATCGTGAAATTGGAGAATTGCCCCTAGATGAATACCGACAATTGGCATGTGCAAAATATGTACTCAGAAGCAAAACCACATTTTTTTTTACTTCAGACGAAGTAAAAATAAAACCAGAAATCAATTTTCCAAAAAGAGCAAAACAAATATCTTCTTTAAAGCCAATTGGTACGTATGTTTCAGACCTTTTTGAAAAGTCTGGAATCAATCAACATACCATGGACACACAAACTAAAGTTCTACCTTATCCTTCATGGGAAATGAACAAAGCAAATTTTGACATAGAGTACATTAATATGGCAAAGAGTGAAAATCAAAATATTATGATCTCTAAAGTTCGATCTCATATTCATCATAAATATTCTCATCATTTAAAAGTATTTACAGATGGTTCACACCTAGATGATCAAGAAACAGGTTCAGCTTTTGTAATACCATCGCTTAAAATAGAAAAATGTTATTATGCTGGTAAACACCATTCGATATTCACAGCTGAGCTAATAGCAATTTTAATGGCTTTTACTTATATTCTTGATCTTCCGTGAATGTATTTCAAACTTTGTTATGCGTTGATTCGAAATCGGTACTCTATGCATTAAAATCCACAAATTCTAAGAAAATGTCTACAGTTGTACTAGAGATCAATCATGCCATATATGTTTTAGCTTTAAGGGATATTTGTGTCACCTTCTGTTGGGTACCTTCGCATGTGGGGTTCTTACCAAATGAGTGGGCTGACAGAGCTGAAAAGAGAGATGCAAAGCATGGAGAGGATTCTGTAGAACTACATATTCCATTATCTTTACAAGAGGGCTATCATTTACTAGAAGAGGCATCGTGGAGCAGGGCTAAAGAAGCTTATCATCAAAATGAGCACCTTTCAGACAGATCTTTAATCACTATCCCTGTTTTTAGGAATATTGATCACTCTGAAACCTACACAAGTTTGTTCATGGCAAGAAGGGTTAGCGCTTTATTCTTTAGAATAAAACTGAATGCTTTTATCACTAAATATAGTAAAAATATAAAATGTTTGTGTGGTGAGAAAATTACTAGCATTCATATAATTTTTGAATGTAAGAGTCTAAAACCATTATTACCTTCTTTTTCTGAAAAGTCCTTGGAAAAGATATTCAAAAATATTGATTTGGCATTTCGTATAAAAAATCTTTAATGAACAGTCCTATAGGACATTTGTTATAGTTATAAGTCGCATTAGCATTTCTTATGTCTTTATTCGTTGTTATCATTGCTTAGCCTTTTTCTGTATACTGCCTAGGATATTTAGCAACAGATACCAATTTCACAGCACACAACCATCAACATCAATGTCCCCTCCCCTCCCCTTCCCATCGTCTATATCACTTTGAGTGAACAGACGTAAAATCGAAGCAACAACAACACCAATGCAGGAATACAACATTGTAAATACCATTGATTGGAAAAGAAATAGCAATTTTTTGTGCGTGCACGCACGTGCGTATTCACACACACGCGCACACCCATACATACACACACCAATATATGAACACAGTTTTATCACACATACACACACACACACGTGCACCCGCGCACCATAATGACCATTATCTAGTAAAGCCATAAACACACACACACACTCACGCACACAACACACACACACACACACACACACACACACACACACACACACACACAACACACACAATTTAGAAATCATTCTTGAAAGCCAAAAGCAAGATACAGGAGTACTTATTTTCATTACCACACACACGCACACACGCACTTGACAATCAGGGGGGTATATCAGAGAATGTAAAACTGTTTGGTCAGTACTGTTTTGAATTTAAAATTCGAATGACTACTGGGACAAAGGAATTTCTTTTTCTAATTGTTTTACTGTTGGAGCACCGAAAGCGGCGTCCCTAAGGCAACAACTGAAATTCCGAAGACATAGCATGGGATGGATCAGCCAAGATGGCAGTCGCTTTGCGCACAAGCTGCTGATCGCAGTACGGCTTGAGATCTCTTTGTTCTTCTCCAATTATTTTTGAGCAGATTCTAACTATGCACTAGCTGAAGGCACTGAAACACTGACTGGTACCTGGGTGCTAGAAGAATACAGTTATGGTCGGATGAACCCAGGGGAGGTAACGGCAGTGATTTATATGCACCTGCTACAGTCCCATAGCACAAGTCGAGGGTCTTATTTCTGCGTGTGGGGCAGGTCACGTACTGTTCCTAATTTTTCAGCGTTTTACTTAGTGAACATTTATTAAAATCACCCAGGATGAATTTAGGAGCATCAGGGAATATGGAATCTAACTTATGCAGGTGATTCACACCATTACACTACACACATTCAGTCCATTGCTCACACCACTACACTACATATATTCAGTGCATTGCTCACAACACTCCACTACACATATTCACTGTATTGCTCACACCATTACACAACACACACTCAATGCATTGCTCACACCACTACACTGCACATTTTGCGTGCATGGCTCACAACACTCCACTACACACATTCACTGCATTGCTCACACAACTACACTGTAAACATTCAGTGCATTGCTCACACCACTACACTATACACATTCAGCACATTTCTCACACAACTACACACATTCAGTGCATTGCCAGCTACACTACACTACACACATACAGTGCATTGCTAACAACACTCTAGAACACACATTCAGTGCATTGCTCACACCACTACACTACACACATTCAGTGCATTGCTCACACCACTACACTACACACATTCAGTGCATTGCTTACACCACTACACTACACACAGTCCTTCGGATGAGACTATAAACCGAGGCCCCGTGTGCGAACGCATTCAGAACATCTTGCGCACACGTTAAATCCTGTTCCACTTTTGGAAAGAGTAGGCCATCGTGTGCCGGTGGGAACAGATAACAAAATTTACAAAACCGCATACACACGGGGACTGGATGTAAAAAAAAGCCCATGAGTGCTTATTCCATTATATTCGATTAAAAAAAAAGTCATCTGGCGCTTTGATTTTTTGCTTTATAAGATTCAGCGCTATTAAATTCCATACATTATTATTCAATGCATTGATCACACCACTACACTACACACATTCACTGCATTGCTCACACCATAACACTACACAAATTCAATGCATTGTTCACAATACGACACTACACATTTTGCGTGCATTGCTCACAACACTCCACTAGACACATTCAATGCATTGCTCACACCATTACACTAGACACATTCTGTGCATTGCTCACAACACTCCACTACACACATTCACTGCATTGCTCACACCACTACACTACACACATTCACTGCATTGCTCACAACGCTATACTACACACATTCACTGCATTGCTCATTCCACTACACTACACACATTCAGCACATTGCTCAAGCCATTACACTACACACATTCGATGCATTGCTCACACAACTACACTACACACATTCGATGCATTGCCAGCTACACTACACAACACACATTCAGTGCATTGCTCAAGCCATTACACTACACACATTCGATGCATTGCTCACACAACTACACTACACACATTCGATGCATTGCCAGCTACACTACACAACACACATTCAGTGCATTGCTTACAACACTCTACTACACACATTCAGTGAATGGCTCACACCACTATTCTACACACATTCAGTGCATTGCTCACAACATTCTATAACACACATACAGCACATTGCTCACAACACTCTATCTTATACATTCAGTGCATTGCTCACAACACTCTATCTTATACATTCAGTGCATTGCTCACAACACTCTATCTTATACATTCAGTGCATTGCTCACAACACTCTACTAAACATATTCAGTGCATTGCTCACAACACTCTATCTTATACATTCAGTGCATTGCTCACAACACTCTATCTTATACATTCAGTGCATTGCTCACAACACTCTATCTTATACATACAGTGCATTGCTAACAACACTCTATCTTATACATTCAGTGCATTGCTCACAACACTCTATCTTATACATTCAGTGCATTGCTAACAACACTCTATCTTATACATTCAGTGCATTGCTCACAACATTCTACTAAACATATTCAGTGCATTGCTCACTCCATCAAAATACACACATTCAGTGCATTGCTCACATCACTACACTACACACATTTAGTGCACTGCTCACATAACTACACTACACACATCATAATAATAATAATAATAATAATAATAATAATAATAATAATAATAATAAATGGAACTTATATAGCGCTTTATCTTGCAAAGACAAATCAAAGCGCATGCATTCAACATAATCGTACACAGTCATGCAATCAATGATAAATAATCAATAGTTTAAACAAACAGATATTTACAAACATGGTGCGCTGCAGACTAAATCTGTGAAATACTATGTAAATAGTCAAATGTTTTTCAAAAGCACACACGCACTCACACAGGTCGTATACTTTAGCAGGGTGATAGGGCATGTGTTAGTGAAGGTGTGATAGCTCTGATATGAAACACAACACTCTATCTTATACATTCATTGCATTGCTCACAACACTCTACCAAACATATTCAGTGCATGACTCACTCCATCACAATACACATATTCAGCGCATTGCTCACATCACTACACTACACACGATGCATGCATTGCTCACACAACTACACTACACACATTCAGTGTATTGCTCACACAATTACACTACACACATTCAATGCATTGCTCATACCACTACACTACACTCATTCACTGCATTGCTCACAACACAACACTACACACTTTGCGTGCATTGCTCACACCAGTACACTATACACACTATACACACTACACTACACTCATTCAGTCCATTGCTCACAACAGTACACTACACACTTTGCGTGCATTGCTCACAAAACTTCACTACGCACATTCAGTGCATTGTTCACATCACCATACTACACACATTCAATGCATTGCCAGCTACACTACACTACACACATTCAATGCATTGCCAGCTACACTACACTACACACATTCAGTGCATTGTTCACAGCATTCTACTACACACATTGAGTGCATTGATCATTCTTCTACACTTCATACATTCAGTGCATTGCTCACACACCTACACTACAGTACACACATTCAGTGCATTGCTCATAACACTACAATATACACATTCAGTGCATTGCTCACACCAGTACACTACACACATTTAGTACATTGCTCACACCTCTACACTACACACATTCAGTGCATTTGTCACACCACTACACTACACACATTCAATGCATTGCTCACAACACTACACACATTCAGTGCATTGCTCACAACACTCTACTTTACACATTTAGTGCATTGCTCACACCACTACACTACACACATTCAGTGCATTGCTCACAACACTCTACTTTACACATTCAGTACATTGCTCACACCACTGCACTACACACATTGCATGCAGTGCTTTCACCCTTACACACATTCAGTGCATTGCTCACACCAGTACACTGCACACATTGCATGCATTGCTCACACCAAATCACTACACACTTTCAGTGCATTGCTCACACCAAATCACTACACACATTCAGTGCATTGCTCACACCAGTACACTGCACACATTGCATGCATTGCTCACACCAAATCACTACACACTTTCAGTGCATTGCTCACACCAAATCACTACACACATTCAGAGCATTGCTCACACCAGTACACTACACACATTCAGTGTATTGCTCACACCAGTACACTACACACATTCAGTGTATTGCTCACACCAGTACACTACACACTTTCAGTGCGTTGCCCTAACTTCTCAGAAAGTGGTGATTTTCATTTTTATTTGATTTTATCTTCTTCTTTTTCGAGGATAATGGAATAAGCACTTATGTGCTTTTTACATCCAGTGCCCATGTGTATGCAGTTTTGTAAAATTTTACATCCGTTCCCACCGGCGCAAAATCGCCTTCTCTTCCGAAAAGCGGAACGGGTATTAACAGTGCGCAAGACATTGCGCGTGTGTTCGCACCCAGGACTTCGGTGTATAGTCTCACCCGAAAGACTTTTGAGGAAGTTGAGTAGGCACTGATGTGAAGTCATCCTGGTCGCAAAGCGCAAACGCAGGCAACTAGAGCGGCAGTGGCGAAAATAAAAAACGGAAATTGATAAGCAGCTCTTTCGAAAACAAGTAAACAAAGTCAAATCTTTAAATCTTTCAGAAAAAAACAAAGTATTACTCTTCTCAAGTTCTTGATGCCACGTCTATGAAACCTCTCTTTTCCCTCACATCTACTCTTCTTGGATCTGCGAAGGCAAGCCCTCTGCCTTCCATCCACAACCACTCTGAACTTCCTTCTATATTTTCTGCATTATTTTCAGAAAAAGTCCATAACATTCGCTCCAAACTGGATCAGACTCCTTTCCAGCCTGCACTTCCTGATTCCCAATTCTCTGGCACTCCTCTCCTTTTCTTTCATCCGACAAGTGAGAAAGAAATCATGACAATTCTGAAAGAAATGACATTAAAATCATGTGATCTTGATGGAATCGAATGGACTTCCTCTGCACATTTTGCTAAAAGCCACTAACCCTATCCACAGACATAATTTATCAAAGTATGTGTTCCATGCAATCAACAGGCGGAAGAAAATATTTTAAACATTGAGCTTATCATGATCTGCACTTCTGTGTGAGTGTGCTTACCTAATGAATGGGGTATCAACTTTCCGCCCCTTTTTCGTTATTTTTATAAAAGCTTGGTACATTGGTATGCAGCAAAATGCAGGGAATACTGTGTATTATAGAATGTTAATAGTGTTGTATTCAAGAACAAAACAAATGATGACGAGAAAGACAGAAATATTTGCAAATGTTGTGCTGTAGTATTAGAACAGAAGGAAGGCATAATTACTGAAGTGTTGAGATTAAAGTATAATATCCAAGAATGAAAAAATACCCTCTTCATTGTAATAGAAGTAACCTAAAGTATGGAACAATGTTCTCCTCATTTTCCTATATTCGCATAATCTGGTGTCTGATTAAAGAAGGAAAGCGAAAATCAAGCAAAACTGAATTTACTCTGTATTGAAAATTGTTTAGTATCTTGAAAACGCATGAATATATATTGAATGTTGATTACTGTGTGTTTTGTACTGCGTTATAACGTGATGCTTTCCCTAACCTACTTTGCATTGTATTGTGGCCCAAGGCCGATGTGCAATTAAACTAGTTCAGAGTTCAGAGATCCCATACCTGCTTCTCTTTTCACAAAGTGCCTACCACAACTCATACCCGCTATTACGAAAATAGTTAACTCATCTCTTGTTTCAGGAAATGTTCCATCAGCTCTCAAAAATGCTATAGTCACACCACTATTCAAAAAGCATGTCCTTGACCCTAACATTCTGAAGAATTATAGATCTGTTTCCAATCTACCTTTTATTTCTAAAGTCCTTGAAAAAGTAGTTCTCAAACAGCTCAACAACCACCTTCTCTCCAACAATCTTCTTCCTGAGTTTCAGTCTGCCTATCGCGTCAACCACAGCACTGAAACCACCCTAGTACACACTTTAAACACGCTTCTACTCGCTTCTGACTCAGGGAAAATCTCCCTTCTCACTCTACTCGACTTATCAGCAGCCTTCGATACTATAGACCACTCAATTCTTCTCTCCCGTCTTCTAAAACACAGCCCTCACATGGTTTAATTCATACCTTACTGACCGATTCCAGACAGTTGCAGTAAACAAGATTCAATCAATAGCTGCCAAACTGGAATGCGAAGTACCACAGGGATCAGTTCTAGGCCCTGTTCTTTTCACTCTTTACACTGCCCCACTGTCACATACAATAAACCGTCATCAACTCAACCATCATTTTTAGCAGATGACTCTCATATGCAAAGCAGTGTTACTCCTGAAAATCTTCCTTCTCTCCTGACAAATATGGCCCGCTGCTTTGAAGATATTAAAAACTGGATGACACAGAACAAATTACAGCTAAATGCAGATGAAACCGAAGCCATACTCGTAGGGACCAAACACAAACTCTCTTCCATTGCAACAGATTCAATAGAACTCGGCAACACATCAGTCCCTCTATCCACTGCTGTGAAGTATCTAGGTGTCGTTATCGACAACACACTCTGTATGAAAAAATTCATCACCCAGACCTGTCAGTCGTGCTACTATCAATTACGGCGTATTAGTGCAATTCGAAAGTACCTGTCCACCGATGCAACATCCAAACTTGTCACTTCTCTCATTCTTTCACGTCTGGACTATTGCAATTCTCTTTTGTCTGGTCTGCCAGCATCATCTATTCACTCGCTTCAACGTATACAAAACACCACAGCTCGACTAGTTCTCAGAAAGAAAAAATCTGAGCACATTACCCCTCTCTTGCGATCTCTCCACTGGCTGCCTGTGCCACAGAGAGTAGATTATAAGATCAGTACCCTCTGTTACAAATGTCTCCACAAAACTGCACCCTCCTACCTCTGTGAATGTCTTAACCTGTACACTCCTTCACGTTCCCTCCGCTCTGCTGCAGATACCTTGTACCTACGAATACCTAGATTCAACCAATCCACCGCTCTTTCTCTATTTCGGGTCCATCGACCTGGAATGAGCTCCCTCTCTCTCTTTTCGCCAGAAACCTAGTTATGACACTTATAAAAATCCAGCCTCAAGATATATTTATTTCAAACTTTAGATTTCTCCCCTCCTGTTTCATATCAGAGCTATCCCACCTTCACTAGCCCATGTCCTATCACCCTGCTAAAGTATACGACCTGTGTGAGTGTGTGTGTGCTTTTGAAAAACATTTGACTATTGAAATTTTATTTCATAGATTTTGTCTGCGGCGCACCATGTTTGTAAATATCCGTTTATTTAAACTATTGATTATTTATCATTGATTGCATGACTGTGTAAGATTAGGTTGAATGCATGCGCTTTGATTTGTCTTTGCAAGATATAGCGCTATTTAAGTTCCATTATTATTATTATTATTATTATTATTATTATTATTATCAAGTCCAGAGGAAAAATCCTCAAGAGCGAGATTCGAACCGGGGTCATCAGATCCCAAATGCATCCCTCTGACCACCAGGCTGTCCCGTGTGAGAAGTCTAGACGGACCATAGGGTTGCCAGTTTATTTCCAAGCAGGACCAGACAAATCAGGGTGAGGGGAGGCCCAGTTCCAGTAGGCTAGACCAGGCTAGGCTGCCTCACCTCGCCAAACCATCAGTGGCCACAAGTTGAAGAAGTGGGAGGAGAAGGAAGAGGGAGGAGGAAGAAGAAGAGGAGGAGGAGGAGGAAGGGGGGGGGAGGGGAAGAAGGAGAAGCCTGCTTGACTGGCTGGCTGGCTGGCTGGCAGCGGGGCTGCTTGCTGTCCTCCTCACGTGAACTGTATTTAAATGGCCGCTCTCATTCTCGGGCCCTCTCACTCTTCACACAGCCAGATACACACAGTTTTCCGGGTTGGGGAAAACATCATTGGCCACCTTTGTCTTCACCACATGGGGGTGGGTGTTTAGGAACCAGAACACGTTAACATTGTCAAGAGACGTTTATGCAGGTTGCTTGATCTACCATTAGACTTTGACAGGGGAAAGCTGGCTTTGTTCTGGTGAGGTTTCTGGCCAAAGTCCTCTGCTGTCGCCGTGAAGGAGAGTCTAGCCTGGCTTAGAGGAGCACTTGGGGCAAAGAGAGGTGAACTACAGACCTGCCAGTGACAGGTTCCAAAAGAGGGGCCAGGTATCAACGCGAAATCACCACACAGAAAGTAAGGTTGGTGGCAACAGTTTCACACCACAGCAGTGCCTCGGTCCCCCGTGCTTCAGCGGCAGTTTCTGTCTGATACATTCCCTCAACCTACCCCTGGTTCACCTCGGTCTGTTTACAGGTGAGTGTGTCAGTGAGTGTGTGTGTGTGTGTGTGTGTGTGTCAGTGAGTGTGTGTGTCAGTGTGTGTGTGTGTGTCAGTGTTTGTGTGTGTGTCTGTGTGTGTGTGTGTGTGTTTGTCTCTCTCTCTCTCTCTCTCTCTCTCTCTCTCTCTCTCTCTCTCTCTCTCTCTCTCTCTATTATTAAGATGTATCCCTAACGGGCGGGGACTGGATGTAAAAAAGCACATGTGTGCTTATTCATTATCCTCGAAATAAAAGAATTTGTCATTGTCTCTCTCTCTCTGAAATTGTTTTCTATGTTCTTATATTCATACGTATTATATCAGTGTGAGTAAACAGACGTCACCTAACTGTTCCTTTTGTGCAATGGTAACGTAAACAAGGACAAGCGGTCTGTTTAGACCACTGCCAACATCGGCATCAGGTTGCAGGAATCTGCCAGCTGTCGATATTGCTGGTAGCATTATGATAGCAGCAAGGTGAAGAACTTTTCAAACGTCACCATTCTCATCTCATTTTCGTCTCCTATCTGTCCCTGCCTTCAACAGCCGACATTCCCATCACCCTGCCAAAGTGTACAGCCTTCATGTGTTCGTGAGCGCGCGTGCGTGTGCATGTGTATGTGTGTGGGTATGTATATTTGAATGTGTTAATTTTGTTAGTGATTATTGGTTGAGTATGTAGGAGTGTGTTGAATGCAAGTGCTTTGATTTGTTTTTGCAATATATAGGGCTATAAAAAGTTCATTTATTATTACCATTATTATTATTTTTATTATTATTATTATTATTGTTATTGTTATTATCATTATTGTGCCATCGGACTCTCTCCCTCTCTCGCATCATCATCATTGTCATCGTTGTCATCATTACTACCTTCTTCATCTTGTGTGTGTTTGTCAGTTTGTCTATGTGTCTGTCTGTCTGTCTGTCTGTTTCTCTGTCTGTCAGGTGATTTTTGTCACTGTTTGCTTGTGTGTTTTGTTTCCTTCTTTCTTATTTTCCTTTTTCCTCCCCCACCCCTCCCCCTCCGTCCCTCTGTTTCTTTCCTGCTGGCTTTATTTATCTTTCTTTCTTCATGTATTGCTTTATTTTATCTATCTTTCTTCATCTATTGCTTTATTTTATCTATCTTTCTTCATTTATTGCTTTATTTTATCAATCTTTCTTCATCTATTGCTTTATTTTATCTTCTTTCTTATTGTTTGCTTTATTTCATCTTTCGTTCTTCATATATTGCTTTCTTTTATCTTTCTTCCTTATTGTGTTGCTTTATTTCATCTTTCTTTCTTCATTTATTGCTTTATTTCATCTATCTTCTTCATTTATTGCTTTATTTTATCTTTCTTTCTTCATTTATTGCTTTATTTTATCTATCTTTCTTCATGTATTGCTTTATTTTATCTTTCTTTCTTCATTTATTGCTTTATTTATCTATCTTTCTTCATTTATTGCTTTCTTTTATCTTTCTTCCTTATTGTTTGCTTTATTTCATCTATCGTTCTCTTATTATTGCTTTATTTATCTATCGTTCTTCATTATTGCTTTATTTTCATCTATCGTTCTTCATTTATTGCTTTATTTTATCATTCTTTCTTCATTTATTGCTTTATTTTATCTTTCTTTCTTCATATATTGCTTTATTTTATCATTCTTTCTTCATTTATTGCTTTATTTTATCATTCTTTCTTCATGTATTGCTTTATTTTATCTTTCTTCATTTATTGCTTTATTTTATCATTCTTTCGTCATGTATTGCTTTATTTTATCTTTCTTTCTTCATTTATTGCTTTATTTTATCATTCTTTCGTCATGTATTGCTTTATTTTATCTTTCTTTCTTCATTTATTGCTTTATTTTATCATTCTTTCGTCATGTATTGCTTTATTTTATCTTTCTTTCTTCATTTATTGCTTTATTTTATCTTTCTTTCTTCATGTGTTTTTTTCGTTGTTCTGTCTTTTTCCTTTTTTTATTCATATATTTTTCGTTCTTTCTTTCCTCTCTGTTTTCCTTGTTTCTTTCTTTCCGTCGCTCTATTTCTTCCCTTTTGG
>CM054161.1:22516792-22536792 GCA_028751875.1 Rapana venosa | reverse complement strand
TCCCTGCTTGGCGCCACCCTTCATAACACTTGGAGAGAGCAATGATCCATCAAAGTGGGTGACTTCTTTCATAGCTCTGAGGAAAGACTGAAGCATTCTCAGAAGCTTGGTGGACATCCCACCCTTTCGAGAACACTGCAGAGGTAATCATGGCTTACAATATCACATGCCTTAGTAAGATCTCATGGCTTATAATATAACAGGCCTTAGTAAGATCTCATGGCTTACACTATCAAAGGCCTTTGTGAGATCTCTTGACTTACAATATCAAAGGCCTTTGTGAGATCTCATGGCTTACAATATCACAGGCCTTTGTGAAAACTCATGGCTTACACTATCAAAGGCCTTTGTGAGATCTCATGGCTTACGCTATCAAAGGCCTTTGTGAGATCTCATGGCTTACACTATCAAAGGCCTTTGTGAGATCTCATGGCTTACACTATCAAAGGCCTTTGTGAGATCTCATGGCTTACACTATCAAAGGCCTATGTGAGATCTTATGGCTTACACTATCAAAGGCCTTTGTCAGATCACACTTACTCCTGGCCATAAAACTCTGACTTTCCCAAGACTCTCCTGTGGAGGTGGCATTGGCATCATGTATGAAGACACACAGTGCTGCAGTGTTCACAGCTGAGTCTGGGCTAAAGAGAGGGGTGATGAAGGCTACAGTCCCGGTATTGTCCCTTTCCTGTGCCACCTTCTCTTTTCACCAGTCGTCCACACTGTCAGCAAAGCATTTGTGTGGCGACATGACCCATCTTGCTGTGTTTGCTCGTGGTATTGGGCGGGCGATTATTACCCACACTGACCATTAGCAACTCGGCGCTATCCATCGCCACTCTTTGTGTCTAGGATGGCTGTCAAGCAGCTCGCTAATGGTCCGTCTTCTCCGAAAGGAGAGGATTCAGGACAGCATTCCACATCTAGAGGAGGGCGTCGAAAAAAAATCTGCTCAGGGCTAAATTTACAGCGGGGATTTTTGGCTCTCTGGAGGAGCGAGGTAGCTTGGGGCTGTTGTCCCTGCCAGCCACTGTGTGTGTACTCCGGTCCTGACTGACTGACTGACTGACTGCAGGCAGCCTAGCCACTGACTAATCACACGTTTGGCCTGCAGCCATGTGTGCAGGCATTGTGGAACTTTCTCCTAGTATCTTCTCTTTAAACAACTGCATTAAAATATAACCTGAGGTTTCGACTGTTAAGTAACAATTTAATGGGTAATTATGGGTAGTGTATAGTTCGCGCGCGCGTGTGTGTATGTGCGTGTGCAAGCACGTCTATGTGTGTGTCTGTGAGTTTGGTAGTGTGTATCCGAGCAGGTATATTTGTTGTAGTGATTCTAACATGACCATTAGTGTTGTGTGTTGTGCTGTGTATGTATGTGAGAGAGAGAGAGCCTATGTTGAAAGAAAAGAAAAGAGGGTATGGCGTTGAACGATCTGGCAGGGAAGAAGGGCAGATAGGGTAGGGCAGGGCAGGGCAGGGCAGGGCAGGGCAGGGCAGGGCAGGGAAGAAGGGCAGATAGGGTAGGGCAGGGATGGCAGGGAAGAAGGGCACATAGGGTAGGGCAGGGATGGCAGGGAAGAAGGGCAGAGATGGCAGGGCAGGGCATGCAGGGATGGCAGGGCAGGGCAGGGCAGGGCAGGGCAGGGCAGGGCAGGGCAGGGCAGGGAAGGCAGGGCAGGGTTGTGGGTTCAGTTCCCTGTGCTTTTTCACACGTGTGCCTGTCAGCAGGAAGCACAGGGCCAGGCTGCCTGTGCTTGACAAGCACTGCTGTCACTGCACACCTCTGTGGGCAGTCCCTCAGTCCGTCAGTCCGTCAGTCCGTCAGTCTGTTTTAGTCTTAGTACTTGCAGAGGAAGCTTTGTGTCAGAGGTCAGACATATCAACTCGCCATCAGTGTCAGTCTCACATGACAATGGTCACACTTTAATGGATGCAGTCTGCAATCCATCTATTAGTGACAATTTGCACATTGTCATAAATGCTTTTGTGTCATCAGGTTCCAGGGGAGGGGAGACAGAGAGAGAGAAAGAGACAGACAGAGACAGACAGAGACAGACAGACAGACACACACACACACACACACACACACACACACACACACACACACACACACACACACACACACACACAGATTGACAGATGACTACAAAAGTCATAAGCTGAGAATGAGTTGTGTAGTTGCTGGGCTAGAACTCTGAGGTTCACTAACGGTGAGACTTTAGCGTGTGTCACTGTCTTTGCTCACCATGAAGGTAGCCGCATTCCGACTTCGGGATGCTGTCTAAACACGGCGCCCATGTGCACAATTCTATGAAGGTATCATCTATTTTGTGTCGTCCGTTCTTACCGACATGGATACTCTTCTTAAAGGCAGAACGGGTTTTAACGTGTGCGCCAGATGTTCTGATCGCATTCCCACATGACTGTGTCCTCGTTACTAATCTCGCCGCCAGAGTTGGGGCAGTGGAAGCAGCACTGGTCTGAACTCGGGGGAAGAATCGCCTTGAACGGCCTCCTCTTCTCGGTGGGGCCTCCTACCCGGGCCTCCTACCCGGGCCTCCTACCCGGGTTGTGAAATCACCAGCGCATCTCTCTGACAACGAGGCTCTCCCGTCCCAGATTTGTATTCAAAACATGCACATACAAAAACCAAGCCCAGTGATATGTGTAATAACAAACAATACGATTTACAGCTTGTTTTAAGAATGTCTGGTTTCAACAAAACAACAACAACAACAACAACGAAAATACAATCCTTTCACCGAGAACGTGTGACAAGCCGACAGAACAACAGCAGATACACTCACTCGTCAGAACAACAGCAGACACACTCGACAGAACAACAGCAGACACACTCGACAGAACAACAGCAGACACACTCACCAGAACAACAGCAGACACACACACTCGCCAGAACAACAGCAGACACACACACTCGCAGACAAGCAACACACACAGCAGACCACAACACTCGTCAGAACAACAGCAGACACACTCGTCAGAACAACAGCAGACACACTCGTCAGAACAACAGCAGACACACTCGTCAGAACAACAGCAGACACACACACTCGCCAGAACAACAGCAGACACACACACTCGCCAGAACAACAGCAGACACACTCGCCAGAACAACAGCAGACACACACACTCGCCAGAACAACAGCAGACACACACACTCGCCAGAACAACAGCAGACACACTCGCCCAGAACAACAGCAGACACACTCGTCAGAACAACAGCAGACACACACACTCGCCAGAACAACAGCAGACACACACACTCGCCAGAACAACAGCAGACACACATCGCAGAACAACAGCAGACACACACACTCGCCAGAACAACAGCAGACACACTACTGCAGAACAACAGCAGACACACACTCGCCAGAACAACAGCAGACACACACACTCGCCAGAACAACAGCAGACACACTCGCCAGAACAACAGCAGACACACTCGTCAGAACAACAGCAGACACACACACTCGCCAGAACAACAGCAGACACACACACTCGCCAGGACAACAGCAGACACACTCGACAGAACAACAGCAGACACACTCGTCAGAACAACAGCAGACACACACACTCGCCAGAACAACAGCAGACACACACACTCGCCAGGACAACAGCAGACACACTCGACAGAACAACAGCAGACACACACACTCGACAGAACAACAGCAGACACACACACTCGACAGAACAACAGCAGACACACACACTCGACAGAACAACAGCAGACACACACACTCGACAGAACAACAGCAGACACACTCACTCGTCAGAACAACAGCAGACACACTCGTCAGAACAACAGCAGACACACTCGTCAGAACAACAGCAGACACACTCGTCAGAACAACAGCAGACACAATTCTCTGAACTCCTGACTAGGACTTTCTTTGGCAGCGGTCTTTGCTTCAGATACTGCCCTGAAGCACTTATCTCTGAACCTGGGCCTCAGCCACCTGGCATACAGAACCGAGCTTTAGTGTCTTATCCGAAAGACTAGCAAACTGACCACGACACGTGGTCAAATGGATGAAAGAGAAACCCAGACTCAGATGGGAATGGAACTAGCGGTGCTGGGCTTTGCGCACACGTGGTTTTCATACAAAAGCCAGGCCAGTGGGTCAGGCTGTGTCAGGAACGACAACTTCCGTCAGAGCACTGCTAGGCACTCTGCAGTTCCCTCCTCCTTTATGTCTGTCAGCTTTCTTCTTCGCCTCTGATATCCAGATTCCTCCCTTTTCAACCTCCCCCACTCCTCCTCCGCTGCCCTCTCAAAGAATCCCTGCAGCCCTCAAAGAGAGAGAGAGAGAGCAGATGTCACGAGGGAGGAGACAGACAGGGTGGTGGGGGATGTCAGTGTTGAGAAGTCACTGGAGGGTCAAGCTCCGGCTGCCAGGTCAAGTGGACAGGCTGGAGGTCAGGGGTGACGCCGAGCCTGAAGAGCCCTGGCTGGAGGTCAGGGGTGACGCCGAGCCTGAAGAGCCCTGGCTGGAGGTCAGCGCTATGCTTCACCCGCTGGTCAACAAAACAGTGCCCTCTTTTCTTATTCCACGCTCAGAGCCCACATGTCAGAGGGAGCTGATTAGTGTTAGGCCTCTTGTTGGCCACCAGGCTGGAAGGCCCTGCCTTGCTGTTGAATATCCTTGGTAGTGTTCGACAAGCCGCCTTGGCGCAGTGGACAGCGTCTTGGGTCGCGGACTGGACTATCACTACTCCTTTCTTTCCCTCTTTTGTTCCCGGTTGGAGCGCCAAGATTCACCAGTGGGGAGATTCTGTACGTATGCCAACGGTTTTCCTCCACCATTAAGGTAACCACATTCCGGTTTCGGGAACACAGTTGAGAAATGAAACTACCAGTTTTGCCTGGACAGGTGGGAGAAGCCTCCCTGCTCTTTCCGATGTTCAACTGTCGTGGCTTCTTTGACGTGCACAAGTCCGTAAGCACACGGGTCGGACTAGTTTAGAGTGTCCTCCGAAAGACTTGACATTCAGTTAGATTTCCCCGTCACACTGCAAAGAAAGAGCCAGACTGGGACCACACAGGAGAGCTTCGTCCACTTTATGGATGTGAGTTTGAGAGCGCTGCTCCGATTACCTGACCAACACTGCAGGTGTCTGTATCTCTCAAGCCCTGTTGACGCTGGAGTACATTGTGACACAACAGACAGAGTACAGCCCTGTCAAGAAGCCTCAAAGCACATGCTCTCCCATGGCGGCATCATGCCATCCCCTCCATCACCATCGATCCTCATGCAATAAAAGACAATGTCTCTGACTCCCTGACCTCGGTTCCTGTGGTCTCTGTGTGCTCAGTCAGCTTGCTGTTGTTCCATGCTTTCTTTGTCAGTCTGGTCATGGTGGTAACTGCTTTGCTGATGTGCCTGTTGAGCTCTGCATCAAGTGAGAGGGTGTCTGAGATAGTTGAGCCCAGGTACACGAAGTCAAGGATGTAGTAACAACAATAACAACAGCAGCAGTAACAACAATAACAACAACAGCAGCAGTCACAGCAATAAAAAAAGAACAACAGCAGCAGTAACAACAATAAAAACAACAGCAGTAGTAACAACAATAAACACAACAGCAGCAGCAGTAACAACAATAAACACAACAGCAGCAGTAACAACAATAAACACGACAGCAGCAGCAGTAACAACAATAACAACAGCAGCAGTAACAACAATAAACACAACAGCAGCAGTAACAACAATAAACACAACAGCAGCAGTAACAACAATAAACACAACAGCAGCAGTAACAACAATAAAAACAACAACAGCAGCAGCAGTAACAACATTAAACACAACAGCAGCAGTAACAACAATAACAACAACAGCAGCAGCAGTAACAACATTAAACACAACAGCAGCAGTAACAACAATAAACACAACAGCAGCAGTAACAACAAAAAACACAACAGCAGCAGTAACAACAGTAACAACTATGTCACACACAACACATAATTTCTCTTTGAAGCTTGACGATTCAGATCAAATACAGTCTATTTTAAGGCATCTAACTAGTTAATTAACTAGCTAACTAATTAGTTCATTCACTCACTCGCTCACTTGCTTGCTCGCTCACTCGCTAACTAGATAACTAACAAACTAGCTAGCTAACTAAATAACTAAAGTATCTAACTACTAACTCACTAACTAGCTAACTAACTAACTGACTATCTAACTAACTAGCTAACTTACTAACAGACAAACTGACTATCTAACTAACTAGCTTACTCACTAATTGACTAACTGACTATCTAACTAACTAGCTAACTCACTAATTGACTAACTGACTATCTAACTGACTAGCTAACTTACTAATTGACTATCTAACTAACTAGCTAACTTACTAATTGACTAATTGACTATCTAACTAACTAGCTAACACTAGCTAGCTAGCTACCTAGCTAGTTAATCTGATACCAAAATAGCTAACTAACCTACTAGCTACCAAGCTAAGGAGCTATCTATCTAACATACCAAAGAACTGTCTGTCTGACTAGCTGATTGTCTCGATAGCTAACTTTGTAGCTTTTTGTAAGTAAACGATACTTCACAAACTAACCAGCAACAAAGCAACTCTCGATAAAGGCCTTCCGGTGAGACTATAAATCAAGGTCTCGTGTGCGAACGTACGCAGAACATCTTGTGCACACGTTAAAACCTGTTCCACTTTTTATCAGAGCAGGCCATTGTGCGCCAGTGGAAACGGCTCTGCATACACAAAGGGACTAGATGTGAAAAAGCACATGAGTGCTTATTCCATTATCCTCGAAATAAAAGAATAGAAAAAATAAAAAAATAAAAAAATAACTAATAAAATAAATATAGATACATAAATACATAGCTAAACGAAAAATAATTGCAGTCAGAGACAGCGGGCAAAATTTCAAATCAAAATAAGAGAGAAACAGTTGGAATTGTTGGTTTGATCTTTGGCTGGCTGACATAATCCCCAAATCCTCCGTGCAATGTAGACTGTTTATGGGCAGGCCTGACAGTCCATTGTTGCAGACACAGTCATATTGTTGCGTGTTGTTACAGCCGCCACAGTGGCGTTTTCCTCTTTTCTACAAAAAGCCAGTAGATTTCATGAGCGCCGAATGGCTTCCCTTTAAGAACAGTACATTGGTAACAATCGCCTGTATCTTGGAAATTCTGCCATTTATCCAATTTTCATCTACCTCGCCTTTCCTTGTGTGTGTGTGTGTGTGTGTGTGTGTGTGTGTGTGTGTGTGTGTGTGTGCGTGTGAGTGTGTGTGTGTGTCTTTGAGTGTGCCTCTGTCAGTCTCTCTCTAAATCTCTGTCTATCTGTCTGTATCTCTGTCTGTCTATCTGTCTATCTGTCTGTCTGTCTGTCTGTCTCTCTCTCTGTCTCTCTGTCTCTGTCTCTCTGTCTCTCTGTCTCTCCCTCGCTCTCTCTCTCTCTCTCTCTCTCTCTCTCTCTCTCTCTCTCTCCTCTCTCTCTCTCTCTCTCTCTCTCTCTGTGGATGTTCCGACCTTTCTTGTTCATGTGCTTCTGAACAATTGCATGCAAATTAAAGATCTAATCAACAGTAGAGTATTTTTTCCTGAAGCCTGCCTGATTTTCAGTTATCATTTGATTATTTTCTAGCCAAGAATTCAATCTACTGTTTAGTATAGATGTGAAGCACTTTGACAGGATACTCAACAATGAAATTCCCCTATAATTGTCCACGTTATTGGGATCTCCCTTCTTAAAGATTGGAACTATGATAGCTTTTGCCCAGGCTTGTGGATAAATACCTTTGTCAAAAATAGAATTGAATAGTTTTATGAGAAAACAGTGAACCTTTTGGCCTCCATTCTTTAGCATTTCAGCAGTTATGCCATCCAGTCCACTTTCCTTACTGCATTTTAGTTTATCTATTGCTCTTTTTAGCTCTTCTTCTGAAATGCTTTGGTTAAGTTCGTGATCTGCCTGCTCTAATAAGTCTGTATCACTATGACAGTAATTATAGCTAGTACTTCTGTTACTTTGTAAAACAACTTAAAATGATTTACCCAATCAACTGTTTCTATAGTGTTCTTGAAATTAGCTCTAGTACCACACTCCATACTTTTTAACTGTCTCCAAAAATTTGAAGAATCGGAAATATTGTTAACTAAGCTTTCTGCTTTTAGTTTCCTGAATTACTGTCTTTTTGTCGTTAGTATCTTTTTGTATATTTTCCTTGCATGCACATAGTTAATTCTGTCTTCTTCATGCCTGGTCCTTCTAAAATGCCTTAAGGTACGTCTGACTGTCTTTTTTGCCTCGCTACAGTCTCTATCAAACCATTCCGATGTCTTTTTCTGACCCTTACGATGTCTAACATACATACACTTGCTGGCTTCCTTTAAATATTCTACAATTGTCGACAAAGCTCCATCTACATCAAAGTGTAACAAATTCATAGCATCTTCCATTCTAGTCGGAAGTTATATGTTGCATTAATAGATTTTAAAAAAGCTTTTCATTCTGTCAGCCATGATTTACTTATGGGGTGCATCAAAGATCAGGGAGTAAAGGGAAAGTTCCTTGCAGCAATGTCAGCAATGTATCAAACATTATATTCATGTATACGGGCAAACTGTGAATTGTTTGAACTTTTTGAATGCCCAATTGGTGTGAGACAAGGATGTGTGTTAAGCCCTACTCTGTTTTCTTTATTTATCAACCATTTATCTGAGACCATGGGTAAAAAAGGTAAACATGGAATACAACTAGTACCAGACATCATGGAAATCTTTATTTTACTCTTTGCAGATGATGTGGCTCTTATTTCAACAACTCCTGGAGGTTTACAAAACCAACTGAATGTATTGAAATCGTGTTGTGATGATTTGCAATTAAATGTTAATTATGAAAAAAGTAAAGTAATGGTCTTTAGAAAAGGAGATTTTCTTGGAAAAAATGAACTGTGGGTTTACGATTATTTCAAATTAGAAGTGGTAAAGAAGTATTGCTATTTGGGGTTTAATTTTACGAAAAAACTTAGTGCTAAGCTGGGCACAGATCATCTCATGACTAGGGGAAAGAAAGCTGTTGTAGAAATAAATAGGGTTTTTCATAAAATGTAAAGACATTAACGCTGAAACATTTTTCAAGATCTTTGACATTAAAATACAGCCAATCTTACTATATTCATCAGAGATATGGGGGTTACATAAATTGGAACATATAGAGAAAGTACACATGATGGCTTGCAAGAGTTTTGTGGGTGTACTATTGAAAACTCCAAATAAAATTATATATGGTGAGCTGGGTCGATGTATGTGTGTGTATGTTTTTCCCTCGTGTTCGACTTTGACCTCCAAAACAGCAGAGGAGGCAGCTGCTGTTTCCGAAATTGGACATACATTTGATTATAGTGGAGATGCCACAGTACATCCACACTCTCTTGGCCAAGTGGGCATAATAATAATAATAATAATAAATGGAATTTATATAGCGCTGTATCTTGCACAGACAAATCAAAGCGCTTGCACTCAACTCATTCTTACACAGTCTTGCAACCAATAGCAAGTAATAGTTCTAACAAGTCCAAATGCACACACACACACACACACACACACACACACCACACGCACACACACACTCGTCATACACTTTGGCAGGGTGATAGATTCTGGGCTGTTGAAAAGCAGGGATAGCTATGAAATGAAAAAGGATAGGAAATTCTTAGGTTTGAAACAAATATGTCTTGAGGCCAGATTTAAAAGAGTCACAAGAAGGCCTTTGGCGAAGAGAGATAGGGAGGCCATTCCAAATGGATGGACCAGAAACAGAGAAAGAGCCACGGCCAACAGTTGACTGGTTGAATCTAGGTGTTTGTAAGCACAAGGAATCTGCAGCTGAGCGAAGGGAACGAGAAGGGGTGTACAGGTGGAGACATTCACAGAGGTAGGAGGGTGCTGTTTTGTGGAGACATTTGTAACAGAGAGTACTGATCTTATAGTTTATTCTTTGTGGCACAGGCAGCCAGTGGAGAGATCGCAAGAGAGGGGTAATGTGCTCAGAGGACATAAGGACAGTCAGCGTTGGAGATGTTCTCCAAAGGCCAACTAGCCCCCAGGGCTGCAGCACATAAGGACTGTGCGAATCAAGCCTCCTAGTCAGAGAGTCAAAGTCGAACACTAAAGATTAAGCTGTAAAGTGGAATTCCATGGGTGGGAAAGCCACTGATCATACAGCCTCTCACTTTGCTGTTGCCTCCAGCGTCAATGGTTTAATCAAGAACTGTGATAAAGCCCAGGCGCTGACGGCTGGGTCGATATCCTCTATACATCAACTCATGTATAAATACTCTTAGAAATTGGTTTAAATTATTACAAATGAATTCTAACAGACTACCATATAATGCTTATCAAATGTTGCTTGACATGGATATATCTGGAAAGAATTGTTGGGTTTCTATGATTAGACAAATTTTACGTGATGCAGGATTCAGCTTTGTATGGCTTCAACAGGGAGTTTGTGATGTCAAGGTATTCTTACATCTGTTTAAGCAAAGACTAGTTGATATGTTTATCCAGGAATGGTATAGTACAATCAGAGACCGAGACAGATACCATAGCTACGGGTGTTTCAAAACAATATTTGTTAAAGAAGAATATCTTCTACACTCAGATACTTACTGCTTTAGAGTTGCTGTGCACAGGTGAGATGTAATGTTTTACCACTCAACAACAATGTACATTGATATAGTGCACAGAATCAGAAGAAACAATGTCCATTTTGTAAACCCAAAGTTGAAGATGAAAAGCATTTCCTTTATGAATATTTTGTGTATAATGATTTAAGAATTGAATTTTTAAGGGGTTGTGTTGATACACCTTTACACGATCTACTTAAAGCAGAAAACAGTAACAAAAATCACTGCCTGTCTAGCTATATCTTCCATGCCATCAACAAGAGAAAAAGCTTGTTGTATTAAGATATTTACATCACAAACGAACATACGGTTATCGTTTTCTTATGATTTTGAGAAATCATATATATATTTTTTCCAGACATAAGGAAGGTACACTTAGATTAATATAGTGAATTGTGTTTGATACATTTGTATGTTTATGCATTTGTGCATTGTCTTCATTATTTCTTTCACTGAAATTGAGCTTGGTATTGTGTATTTTATTCGGGTTTTTGCCCACTCTGTGGCATTGTCAATTTCTCCTGCGCCAACCATGTATTATGGTCTAAGGCCGAGATACATTAAATTTCTGAGTTCTGAGTTCTCTCTGGATGTTTTTTCTTGTCCACTACTTCACAGAAGAAAACAGATTACTTAGTACACCTAGCCTATGGTCGGAATCCTCATCATTGTAATCACAAAGAACGTTGATTATGTTGGTGTTTTTAGAATTATCACACACTATTCAATTCACTTCAATTGAAACACTTAATTATCTGAGAGACAGAGAAATTCACGCGGGTTACAAGTCATACATAAAAAAGTAAACATATAAACATAGTATCACGGGAAAAATACAACAGTATTCGAACAAGCTTATATACAATTTTCAATAGGTTATGCTTCAACCCTGTGGGATTCTGCTAGTGCAAACACTATGAAACCATTATTAAGTCTGTATAAACGTGCTCTTAAACTGGTTCTTCTGAAGAAGACTACCTTACTAGAAGTGTATTATATTCAGTTAAATGTTTCCCCTACACCAAAGACTAAGATTTAACAAAGGCCTCATGATGTTTAAGATAATGACAGGAACTTTTCCCTCATCCTTAAAAGACAAGTTCCCGATGAATCATTCCAGAAATACTGAAGAGCCGAGTGTCCCAATCCCAAGAATAGATTTGTTCAAATCTAGCTTACTTTACTCAGGCTCTGTGCTGTGGAACAACCTTCTGGACTCATTAAATTAGACAACACCAATCATTAACAATCTTCAAAAGTCATTTTTTTCATCCACTTGATGCATCAAAAATAAAAATCCACACTTGATCTGTTGGAAACAAAGTAAATATATCCTCCCTTACATTATACCAAATTATCCTCTCTCTCCTCCTCCCCCCCCCCCCTCTCTCTCTCTCTCTCTCTCTCTCTCTCTCTCTCTCTCTCTGTCTGTCTGTCTGTCTGTCTGTCTCTATCTCTTTTATTCTATCTAAATTGTTTAATTGTAATCAATGTATCTGTTTTGATATTATTGTTCAAGCCAGTTGGGAATTGTACGTTTATTGAAGACATACTTATCTCCTTTCTCGAAGTAATTGTAATTGATGTATCTCTTTGACATTTTTGTTCAGGTCAATTTAGGAGTTGTTGTTCTCCAATGTTGTTGTTGTTGTTGTAGTACACTGCACTGGTGGCCTCGCTGTACAGCTGTTTGATGACTCTGATCAGGTTTGCATTGATGCTGTACAAGTTCATGGTTGCCCACAAAGCTGCATGCCACACCCTGTCAAATGCCTTCTTAAAATCGATAAATACGTGGTATAGGTCTTGTTGATGTTGAAGGTACCGCTCACATAGTATTCTGAGGTTGAATATCTGTTCTGTTGTGCTGCGTCCTGCTCTGAAACCTGCTTGTTCCTCAGCAATGATGGTCTCTGCTTGTGGCTTCAGTCTATTCAATATTATCTGCAGCATGACCTTGCTTGGGTGACATATGAGGCTGATTGTGCGGTAATTATGGCATTGTTGTAGATTTCCTTTCTTGGGGAGGGTGATGATGAGCGACTGCGTCCATGGTGTTGGCCATTTTCCTGTCTGCCAGATCTTGTTGCAGATTCTTAGTAGGGCGCTGATCATGGCTTCCCCTCCAGCTTGGACCAACTCAGCTGGAATGTTGTCAGCCCCTGCTGACTTCCCCTTTTTCAGCGATCTGACTGCTGTTTCCACTTCTTCTCGGAGGATAGGGTGACTGTCTGTGTCTTTGCTTTCGGGTACATTAAGGACTTCTGGATCTCCTGCGGTTCTATAGTTATACAGGTCGGAGCAGTATTCTGTCCATCTGTTCAGAATATCCTGGTCGTCAGTGAGACACTTCCCATTTTTGTCTTGGATTGTTAAACCTTTTCTCTGTTTCGTGCTAGTCAGGTCTTTCACCAGCTGATATGCTTTCTTGCTATTGCTTTTCTTGATATTCTCTTCAATGTCAACAACAACATTGGAGAATGGTTTCGAACAACAGTTGGAGTAAGGCAGGGCTGTCTACTCTCACCCACCCTTTTCAACATCTTCCTTGAGAGAATCATGGCTGATGCACTGGAACATCATGAAGGATCAGTCAGCATTGGTGGCAGAACGATCACAAACCTCCGCTTCGCAGATGACATTGATGGAATAGCAGGATCAGAAAAAGAGCTTGCCAGCCTAACAGAACACTTGGATAAGGCCTCCAAAACATACGGCATGGAAATCAGTGCAGAGAAGACCAAACTGATGACTAATAACACCAACGGCATTAGCACTGATATCAGGGTTAATGACCAGAAGCTGGAAACAGTTCAAAGCTTCAAGTACCTGGGAGCCATTGTATCCGACCAGGGATCCAAGCCAGAAGTAGTATGCAGGACTGCACAGACAATAACAGCTTTGTCAAAACTAAACACCATCTGGAGAGATAAGAATATCTCACTTATCTCCAAGATCAGACTAATGCGCTCCCTTGTCATATCTATATTTCTGTATGCCTGTGAATCATGGACCCTGACTGCAGATTTGGAGAGAAGAGTACAGGCAGTGGAGATGAGATGCTTTCGGAGACTCCTTGGCATCTCCTACAAAGACCACATAAGCAACGAAAGCGTGCATAACAGAATCCAGCAAACCATTGGACCCTATGAGAACCTTCTAACGATCGTGAAAAAGCGTAAACTTAAGTGGTATGGGCATGTCACAAGATCCCAAGGAATTACAAAGACAGTTTTGCAAGGCACTGTCCAAGGAGGAAGAAGAAGAGGCAGACCAAGGAAGAGCTGGGAGGATAACATCAGTGAATGGACAGGCCTAGAACTCAACAAAACCCTGAGAAAGGCAGAACAGAGAGAAGAATGGAGGGAACTGGTTGCTGAGTCTTTGAAGGTGCCCCCACGGTCGTCAGACTACGGGACAGATAGATAGATAGATAGAATTTAGGAGTATGTGTTTGTTGAGTATACATGATCTCTTGTTTTAAATCACAGGTTGAACTTTTGTTGTCGTTGTTGTAGCTGGGGTTTTGGTTTTGGTATTTTGTGTGTGTGTATTTTGTTCATAGTCCCTAATCAGGGCAAGGGCCGAATGAAAAAAGTATACACATACTTACTCTGGAACATTTGGAATATAAAGATCATTCATTCATTCATTTATTAATTCATTCTCTCTCTCTCTCTCTCTCTCTCTCTCTCTCTCTCTCTCTCTCTCTCTCTCTCTCTCTCTCTCTCTCTCCTTTATGTTATGGAGGTTTTGCTTTGTTTGGTTCTGTTTTGGTTTGGGTTTGGGGTTGTTTTGTTGCTGTTGTTAGAAAAATTCTTAGAAAAAAGCCACTCTGATAGGGAAACAAGTACAGTTGCAGACATGAAAAAAAAAAAAAAGGGTGGCGCTGCGCTTGTGGCAACGCGCTCTCCCGCTCTCCCCGGGGAGAGCAGCCCGAATTTCACGGAGAGAAATCTGCCGTGACTTAAAGTGGTATGAAATGAAATCTGAGCGCTTTGATTTGTTGCTTTACAAGATTCAGCGCTATATAGATTCCATACATTTTCTTCTTCTTCTTCTTCTTCTTCTTCTTCTTCTTCTTCTTCTTCTTATTATTATTGTTGTTGTTGTTGTTGTTGTTGTTGTTGAGGAGGGACTATTCAGTTGTCCCCTCTCCCCTTGTTGTTGCCGCTTTTGTTTTGCTCTTGGTTCTTGCTATTTTTTCGGTTGTTTCTGTCGTTTTCTGTTTTGCTTTCTTTCTTACTTGTTGCTACTTTTTTTCCTTCTCTCTCTCTCTCTCTCTCTCTCTCTCTCTCTCTCTCTCTCTCTCTCTCTCTCTCTCTCTCTCTCTCTCTCTCTCTCTCTCTCTCTCTCTCTCTCTCTCTCTCTTCGGTGATTTATGTGGGGATTTTTGTGTAGATATTTTTCCCCGTATACTGTGTAAGTGTATTGCTATGGGCTTTATTTTATTTTATTTTATTATCACATATATCCTTAAGGACGGGGACTGGATGTAAAAAAGCACATGGGTGCTTATTCATTATCCTCGAAATAAAACAATTTGTCATTTGTCATTGTCATTGTCATTGTCTCTCTCTCTCTCTCTGCAGTGTCGTGGAGGTCTGTTTCTGTGGCAGTGTGTAAGTGCTGTAGCAGGCTGAGTGAAAGTCTTGCTGCTGTGAAGGCACAGAGATGCCGGTACAACTCATCAGGGTTTGGAGATGGAGGACTCGCCCAGCGCTCAGCTACACATGACCTCATTAATCTCGTTATCCTCAGCTACACATGACCTCATTAACCTTGTTATCCTCAGCTACACATGACCTCATTAATCTCGTTATCCTCAGCTACACATGACCTCATTAATCTCGTTATCCTCAGCTATACATGACCTCATTAACCTTGTTATCCTCAGCTACAGATGAACTCATTAACCTTGTTATCCTCAGCTACAGATGACCTCATTAACCTTGTTATCCTCAGCTACAGATGACCTCATTAACCTTGTTATTCTCAGCTACACATGAACTCATTAACCTTGTTATCCTCAGCTACACATGACCTCATTAACCTTGTTATCCTCAGCTACAGATGACCTCATTAACCTTGTTATCCTCAGCTACAGATGAACTCATTAACCTTGTTATCCTCAGCTACACATGACCTCACTAACCTCATTATCCTTAGCTACACATGACCTCATTAACCTCGTTATCCTCAGCTACACATGACCTCATTAACCTTGTTATCCTCAGCTACACATGACCTCATTAACCTTGTTATCCTCAGCTACAGATGACCTCATTAACCTCGTTATCCTCAGCTACAGATGAACTCATTAACCTTGTTATCTTCAGCTGTAGATAACCTCATTAGCCTTGTTATCTTCAGCTGTAGATAACTTTAGTATTCTTGTTATCTTTAGCTACAGATAAACTCATTAGCCTTGTATCTTCAGCTACAGATAACCTCATTAGCCTTGTTATCTTCAGCTGTAGATAACTTTATTATTCTTGTTATCTTTAGCTACAGATAAACTCATTAGCCTTGTTATCTTCAGCTACAGATAACCTTATTAGCCTTGTTATCTTCAGCTGTAGATAACCTCATTAGTCTTGTTATCGTCAGCTACAGATAACCTCATTATCTTTGTTCTCAGATGTAGATAACCTCATTATCCTTGTTATCTTCAGCAACAGATAATCTCATTATTCTTGTTCTCAGCCGTAGATAACCTCATTATCCTTGTTCTCAGCTGTAGATAACCTCATTATCCTTGTTCTCAGCTGTAGATAACCTTATTATCCTTGTTATCTTCAGCTACAGATAACCTCATTATCCTTGTTCTCAGCTGTAGATAACCTCATTATCCTTGTTCTCAGCTGTAGATAACCTCATTATCCTTTCTCTCAGCCGTAGATAACCTCATTATCCTTGTTATCTTCAGCTACAGATTACCTAATTATCCTTGTTCTCAGCTGTAGATAACCTTATTAGCCTTGTTATCCTCAGCTACAGATAACCTCATTAGCCTTATTCTCAGCTACAGATAACCTCATTAGCCTTATTCTCAGCTACAGATAACCTCATTATCCTTCTTCTCAGCTACGGATAACCTCATTATCCTTATTCTCAGCTATGGATGACCTCATTAGCCTTCTTCTCAGCTACGGATAACCTCATTAGCCTTATTCTCAGCTACAGATAACCTCATTAGCCTTGTTAGCTCTGCCTCTCCTTCTGTATGTTACCTGTTGTTTATACAGCGGAAGTTCTTGGGTGTCCTGCCCACAATCTCGCCACACCATTTTCTGAAATACAATTTCGTTCAGTATTTTTTAATTTATTTCCCGCTTCCATGCCATAAGGATGATGACGAAGCAAACACAGAAGAAAACTGCGAGGAAAACAATTCCGGAGACTCTGTGAGCTGACCGATACATTTGGAAATGCGCCAGAGAACAGACGTGGGGAGTAGTGCCTCTTCTGCTTCAGATTTGTTCGCGGTCAAATGACATTTCTTTCTGTTAGCAAAGAGAGATGTACTCCTGTATTCATGCACATGTTTCCTCTTCTCCTATCAGTGAACAGATCTGGAACAACATGTTTGAATCCCTACAGAAGTCAGATGATAAATTATATTTTTATAAACATTTCCCTCGAGGTAGATTTTAGTCTGGAGAGGGATTGTTGGAGAGGTGACCTTCACCAGGCCAGAAGTCTGCGCCTGATGAGAGAGCTGGCGATGTGCCACAGCCCTGCTGGCCCTGCCAAGGCTTGGTCTTGAGCACTACTTCTTTTCGGGGTGCGCGCGCTCGCGCGCACACACACACACACACACACACACAAACGCACGCACACACACACACAACCGCACGCGCACACACACACACACAACCGCACGCACACACACGCACACAAACGCACGCACACACACACACACACACACACACACACACACACACACCTACATCACACTGTCTACAGTTCTGCACAGGTTATGACCATTTTTCCATCTGTAATTTCACAGCAGACGATCGTGCTATTCAGTGACTGTGCCCATAAGCTAACGCTGCACATAAAACTCCACTCTGAATGGTAACGGAGGCGGCGCCGACAGTGAACATACTGCAGATATGGCGGCCATAAAGTCACCGTGACGTCAGAGGAAGAGCGTGTCACCTGGTACACAGGTGTCAGTTGTCGTGTGCCTGGTGACGTCTCTCCAGCCTGATGATGTTGTGGGTAGCCTTTCTTTGCAGGATGCCTCATGCGTTATGCCTCCTTGTGACATCACTGGGGTACTTAACACTGAGCTGTGGGTAGTTGTGAGAAAGAGAGAGTCAGAGAGAGACAGAGAGAGAGAGACAGAGAGAGAGAGATAGAGAGAGAGAGAGGGAGAGAGAGAGAAAGAGAAAGAGAAGAGAGAGAAGAGAGAGAGAGAGAAAGAGAGAGGGAGAGAGAAAGAGAGCGAGCAATAAAAGCCATTTTCAGATCATGTAATGTTCAAGGTAAAACTCCAACCCTACATTTCCTAAGAACAGACCTCACAACCACGCAGACAAAAATATGCCCGGACATAAAATCAAAATAAACTTGCTTCCCTCTAAGTGAAAGGGTCTAAGTTAATGGTGAGGATCAAGACCATGGTCTTTAGTGTCACCATAGCTTCCCGACATTCTGAAACACTGGAGGAGGGAGAAGGACAGGCCGCACACAGATAGAGGAACGCTGATGCCAGATCTAGCCAATAACAAGGACATCAAAGCCCGCCAGCAAAACACGGTCATACATACTGGCTGCCTACATTTTTTTAAATCATAAATATTTTTCGAAGTGAATGCCTAGCAAACACACACACACACACACACACACACACACACACACACACACACACACACACACACACACACACCCTACAGTGTGCTTACTTGCTGTATCTGACTGCTGTCTGTGACAGCTATCGGCAGTTCTGTCAGTATGCCGTGTGTTAAAAACGGTCATGCAGGTGGATTAGATGACAGTTGCAAAGTGGCATGCAGAAAGGGCTTGCTGTATTACCACTCAGCGGCCAGAGCTCAGTGTGCCCTGCTTAGCAGCCGCGGCATCTCCTGTCATGGCGAGGTGCGGCGTTCTTCTGCAGGCAGCCAGCTGTGGGTTGTGTGTGTGTGTGGGTGTGTGTGTGTGTGTGTGTGTGGGTGTGTGTGTGTGTGGGTGGGTGTGTGTGTGTGTGTGTGTGTGTGTGTGTGGAGTGGCTGTCAGGAGCTGCTGTGTGCTCGTATGGCCGGGGTCTGAGCTCCCGTGACGAGGCAGTTTTCAGGACTGTTCTGCAGGTGTGGTAGATTATGGGCTTGAGCTGTCTGCAGTTTCCACCATTGACCTTTAACAACGGAGAGTTGGGTGTATTTATGAGCAGCTGTAAAACAAAAACTTTAACACGTAAAATTGTTTCTGCCTGTAGGTATGTACTTGTGAATAGGAGCAAGGGAACAGGGGTGAGTTATGAGATCCTTGCAAGCAGGCTGAGTGGTGTGCTGCAGTTGATGGCGGTGGTTGTCTGGCCTGCCTGCATAACAGGGCGCAGCTTTCCTCCTGCTGCTCCTGCTGCTGCTTCCCCAGTCCTCTTCCAGGGATGTGTTGGTCATCATGTAGTCTGGAGTCAGTGCGGAAGGAAAGAAAAGAGAGTGTGACAGGGATCACTTCTAGGCCCTGTCCTCTTTACGCCACACTGCCGGCTTTGTTCCTGTCAGCGGTCATCAGGTCAGTCACCATGGCGATGCTGAGGGGGTCAGCCTGCCTGCCTGCCTGCCTGCCTGCCTGCCTGCCTGCCTGCCTGCCTGCCTGCCTGCCTGTGCTTCTTTCCTTTGTGGAGGCTGGTTCCAACTTCTCAAAACTATTATTATAATAATAATAATAATAAATAAAATATAAAAAAAATAAATAATAATAATAATAATAATAATAATAATAACGATGATGGTGGTGATGACGATGATGATAAATGGAATTTATATAGCGCTATATCTTGCAGGGACAATAAAAGCGCTTGCATTCAACTCATTCTTACACAGTCATACAACCAGTAACAATTAATAGTTCCAACAAGTCCAAATGTGCACACACACACACACACACACACACACACACACACACACACACACACACACACACACACACACACACACACACAAAGGCCATACATCCTGACAGGGCGATAGAATCAGATGGTGTAGTACAATCACTGCTATATGACACACAGAACAATCACTGCTATATGACACACAGAACAATCATTGCTATATGACACATACAACAATCACTGCTATAC
>CM054161.1:22509292-22511792 GCA_028751875.1 Rapana venosa | reverse complement strand
AAATGATCTATGCTAGACAAATCCGGAAAACAGTGCTGGGTTTCAAAAATAAGAGAAATCTTATGCTTAACTGGATTTAACATTGTTTGGTTGCAGCAGGGTGTTGGGGGTGTGAAAAAGTTTCTAAGCATATTTAAACATAGGCTCATCGATATGTTTATTCAAGAATGGTCAGGAATTATAAGAGATCGTGATAGATATCAACCATATAGATCATTTAAGAGAGAGAGAGGGAGAGAGGGAGAGAAAGAGGGAGAGAGGGAGAGAGAGGGAGAGAGGGAGAGAGAGGGAGAGAGAGAGGGAGAGAGGGAGAGAGGGAGAGAGAGAGGGAGAGAGAGGGAGAGAGAACTCTGAACTCTGAACTCTGAACTCTGAAATGATTTAATGTACATTGGCCTTGGACCACAATACATTTTTTGGGCTCAGGATGGAACAGTGAGCTCATTCATATCAGTGGCAAAACAAATGCACAAACAAATAATGATTTATAACTGATTAAAGAAGAAATACACACAAATATAGATATCGAACTCATACAAAAAGATGATGTCAGTAACAATTTATGACTGAATACAGAAGAAAATTACATGATTATAAACCTTAAATCAACCATAACCCAATCATAGAAAGAAGATGCTATCTAAGAAAAATCATCCATAATGAGTATATCAAATCGTAGCAGCTTTTCAATAAAGTGTTTGAGAGAGAGAGAGTGAGAAACTCTCTCTGAAACTCTGAAATGATTTAATTGCACATTGGCCATAGGTCACAATACAATATAGAAAATAAAATAGGAAAATATCTTATTTAGCAGCACCTATCTATATTCTACAATCATTTGGTTACCTGAAAATCATATACATCTCATACCTACTACGGTTCAAATTTTAAGGATAGTTGTCAAATCACAGTTTTCATTTCACATATACTGAAATGATCAGTCATAGACATTAGTATAAAAGGGGGAGATGCAGAAAATCATGATCATGTTATGCCACGAATTCTTGATAATACGCAATATAAACAAAGGTGAAAATGTTTACGTGGTTTAACAGACGTACATCATAGGATTGATTACCTTGTAGACTTAAAGTATTTTCTTCCGCCTATTGCTTGCATGAAACACAAATCTAGATAAATTGTATCTGTGGATAGGATCAGTGGCTCTAAGTAACATGTGCAGAGGAAGTTCTTTTGACTCTTTTAGAAATTTGACCCTTAAATCTTCAAACGTAGCACAAAATAACACAAAATGTTTTTCATTTTCGATCTGATTTTTACAAAATGGACAGAATTTATCATGAATAGATTCGCTATAGCGATGTACATTGTTATTCAGTGGGAGTACATTAAACCTCAACTGCGTGATGGCAACACGAAAACAATAATTTTCCATATCTAGAACATAACTTTCTTTTTCGAATATAGTCTTAAATGATCTATATGGTTGATATCTATCTCGATCTCTTATAGTTCCTGACCATTCTTGAATAAACATATCGATGAGCCTATGTTTAAATATGCTTAGAAACTTTTTCACATCCCCAACACCCTGCTGCAACCAAACAATGTTAAATCCAGTTAAGCATAAGATTTCTCTTATTTTCGAAACCCAGCACTGTTTTTCGGAATTATCTAGCTGCAACAGCATTTGATACGTCTTATATTGTAACCGTTCATTATTCATTTGTAGTAATTTAAACCAATATCTTATACAGGCAATGTATGAATTTACATAGAGAGGATATCTACACAAATCTCCATATATCATTTTGTTTGGTGTTTTGGTTGGTACACCTAAAAACCTTTTGCATGCCATCATGTGGACTTTTTCTATATGTTCTAACTGGTTTATTCCCCATACTTCAGCAGCATAAAGCAATATTGGCTGTATTTTTTTTATCAAAAATGTTAAAAAAAGTGTTTACTGTCATCTCTTCATATTGCCGAAAAACTCTATTAAGCTGAACTACTGCCTTTTTCCCTTTTGTTACTAGATGCTGTGTACCGTTTTTCGCACTGATCATAGTTGTGAACCTGAACCCTAAATAGCAATAATTGTTTACTACCTCTAAGCACTTACCATCATAGAACCATTTCTCATGTTTACCCAAAAAGCCCCCTTTTCTAAATACCATAACTTTTGTTTTATCTATGTTTACATCTAACTTTATCTTATTACAGCAAGTTTTTACAACATTTAACTGATTCTGAAGACCACTCGGTGTTGTTGATATCAATGCCACATCATCTGCAAATAACAAGATGAATAATTCCATAATATCTGGAAATAACTGTACCCCTGTTTACCCCTTCGTTAATTTGATCTGCTAACTGGTTTACAAATAGTGAAAACAGTGTCGGGCTAAGAACACAGCCTTGCCTTACCCCAATGGGACAATCAAACATTTCGGTTAATTCAAAATTTGCTCGAACGCATGATTTTAATGACCTGTACATAGCTTGTAGTGCAGCAAAGAATTTACCCTGTACATCTTGA
>CM054161.1:22499292-22504292 GCA_028751875.1 Rapana venosa | reverse complement strand
AGTGTTGATTATTCATAAAGTGTTGATTATTCATAAAGTGTTGATTATTCGCGCGCATTGCACTCTGCCAACTATGTCCCTGCCATCACCCCCCCCCCTTCTCACAGACAGTGCAGGACCCCCACACTGCTGCAGGCCTCAGACAGCAGGCTTCTTGTCAGACACAGACACGCCAGGCCAGTCACCGGACCCTGCCCCATGCGACCGGATCTTGATGCGGGGCAATGCAAGAGTTGTGGCTGTTGTTGTTGTTGTTGTTGTTGTTGTTGTGGTTGTTGTGGCTGTTGTTGTTGTTGTGGTTGTTGTGGCTGTTGTTGTTGTTGTTGTGGCTGTTGTTGTTGTGGCTGTTGTGGCTGTTGTTGTTGAGGCTGTTGTGGCTGTTGTTGTTGTTGTGGTTGTTGTGGCTGTTGTTGTTGTTGTTGTTGTTGTTGTTGTGGGTGTGGCTGTTGTTGTTGAGGCTGTTGTGGCTGTTGTTGTTGTTGTTGTTGTTGTTGTTGTTGTTGCTGCTGTGGCTGTTGTTGTTGTGGCTGTTGTGGCTGTTGTTGTTGTGGCTGTTGTTGTTGAGACTGTTGTGGCTGTTGTTGTTGTTGTGGCTGTTGTTGTTGTTGTTGTTGTGGCTGTTGTGGCTGTTGTTGTTGAGGCTGTTGTGGCTGTTGTTGTTGTTGTTGTTGTTGTGGCTGTTGTGTCTGTTGTTGTTGTGGTTGTTGTTGTTGTTGTTGTTGTTGTTGTTGTGGCTGTTGTTGTTGTTGTTGTTGTGGCTGTTGTGGCTGTTGTTGTTGTTGTTGTGGCTGTTGTGGCTGTTGTTGTTGAGGCTGTTGTGGCTGTTGTTGTTGTTGTTGTTGTTGTTGTTGTGGTTGTTGTTGTTGTTGTGGTTGTTGTTGTTGTTGTTGTGGCTGTTGTTGTTGTGGCTGTTGTTGTTGTTGTTGTGGCTGTTGTGGCTGTTGTTGTTGAGGCTGTTGTGGCTGTTGTTGTTGAGGCTGTTGTGGCTGTTGTTGTTGTTGTTTTGATCTCAGAGGTGAGCAAGTCTGATGTACCTGACCTGTTTTACAGACCACATGTCAGCAGAACCGAATGCTGAAATGCCTTTCCCTGGCTCTGCCTCTGGGTAGCCAGGACGTGTCAAACAGTTTTCATTTGCATATCCAGTTCTTGGGGTGATCTCTTCTATGGAACAAAGTGTGTCACTGTGATGTGGTGCACAGCTAGGCTGTGTGCTGATGCTGAATGGTTACAAAGTTGATTAGAATTACTTTGATGACTTACCATGTCCAATATTTTCCCCAAAAAATTAATATGTTGTAGCCATGTTTAAGCTGAACTTAGAACAAAGAAAACCCAAAACGAAAAAAGGTCAAAAGAAGAAGCAAACAAACAACCATGTTTTAAACTTTGCAATAAGAAACTGGTTGTGGTTTCAAGCTAAAAATCGAGTTTCAAAGTGGGAAAATCCCTATGAATTGTGAACGCTAGGTAGGAAAAAGGTAAAGGAGTCCCATAACCTATAAGGTCGTAGGGGAGCGAGGCGTCAGAGACCTCACTTCTCTAGGGCCAGCATATTGAGGGCGGCGCCCATCTCCTCTCCCTCGCTGCTTTACCTTCCCTGACCCTAAAGAGGGTAGGTACCCATTTACAGCTGGGTGAACTGGGGGAACTGTACTGAAGCCAAGGCGCGCAAACGGTCACCCATCCAACTGGTAACCACGCTCGACGCTGCTTAACTTGGCTGGGGGAAAGCGAGTGCTCCGACCACTGAGCTATCCCGTCCCCAACAATACGCTAACAATAGCTTAAAAAGCATTGGCAAATTGAAGTGTTGGTGATTTATTGTGTTGGCAATTCATTGTGCTGGCAATTCGAAGTGCTGGCAATTCATAGTGCTGGAAATATAAAATTGCTTGACTTTAAAGTGCTAGAATTTATATAGTGCTATATCTTGCAACAAAACAAATTAAAACGCTTAAAATGTATAGTAGTTCTGGCAATTTACAGTGTTGGCACTTTACAGAGTTCGAATTCAAAGTGTTGGAATTCAAAGTGTTGGAATTCAAGGTGATGGCACTTACAACATTCGTACAACCATTTAAACAAGGTGCTTTTTCAAACACTGCCTCAGAACTGCAGACAGCAGTGCTTATGTCAGACAGATGAACGCCAGACAGCAGGAATGTTGTCAGACTGATGAACGCCAGACAGCAGGAATGTTGTCAGACAGATGAACGCCAGACAGCAGGAATGTTGTCAGACTGATGAACGCCAGACAGCAGGAATGTTGTCAGACTGATGAACGCCAGACAGCAGGAATGTTGTCAGACAGATGAACGCCAGACAGCAGGAAAGTTGTCAGACTGATGAACGCCAGACAGCAGGAATGTTGTCAGACTGATGAACGCCAGACAGCAGGAATGGTGTCAGATGAACGCCAGACAGCAGGAAAGTTGTCAGACAGATAAACGCCAGATCTTCATGTCCCTACGTGACTGTGACTAGCACACCGGCTCTGCTGCTGTGAACAGGGAAGCTGTTTTTGTCGTGTAGTGTTTTCTTCCTGCAGCAGCTGGCCGATGTCCGTGCAGTGTACGTGACCGGCCTGCAGCCAGACACAGGCCCTACAGGAAGGGCGGACAGTTCACCCCAGTGACGGCAGAGATTTCCGCTGGTGCACCTTTGAGTATTCATGATGTGTAAAACAGCTGTGTGCAAAGCCAGAGTGAGATGCTTGTCAGCACTTCTGCATGCAGGATTGATGACCAAATATCCGGACGCCTTAAATGCTAAAGTCCCTGTGTGATGCAGCAGACACCCCCTGTAACCCCGCAATGCTGATGTGAATACCCGCATAACCCAAGCCCTGCACTGTGTGTGTGATGCAGCAGACACCTCCTGTGACACCGCAGTGCTGATGTGAATACCTGCATAACCCAAGCCCTGCACTGTGTGTGTGATGCAGCAGACATGCCAGCCGCGGTGCTGCACCCCACACAGCGTGTTCAGGCTTCGGGCGATAGCGTCTTCACTGGAGGGTCAGCCACAGCGTTCATGGTGACAAGATTCAGCGCGATATCAATTCCATAGAGTAGTATTATAATCATTATTATTAACAATGTCTAATCAAGCATCATTTACCATCGATTTAGACTTTTCAGGATGCAGATTTGGCCATGTCTTTATCTTTAAATTGAATCATTTGGAACACTCGTAAAATAGGTTGATCTCTCTTGATGGTTTTAGCTGCAGAATGTCCACACATAGAACAGTTCTATTCTGGATACACAGTTCATGTCCTGCCGACATAAGCCAGTGCCGGGAAAGACGTGCTTTGACTAAAATAGTCCTCACCCTGTTTCCGCTGTTTCAGCGCCCATCTTTAATGACAGACTTCCAGACTGAAGGCTGTCTTCCATCTTGTTGAGGGACAGGGGGGTGTACAAAATGAGGACACCGAGTCCTTCTCTGCCATAAATAGTCCCCCTGCCACAGACTCGTGCAGTGGCTCCAGTCCTTCTCTGCCATAAATAGTCCCCCTGCCACAGACTCGTGGAGTGGCTCCAGTCCTTCTCTGCCATAAATAGTCCCCCTGCCACAGACTCGTGCAGTGGCTCCAGTCCTTCTCATGTCTTCCCATGCCGGACGGAAGGGCGCTCCAGGAAGGATAGTGATGGTGTCGCCAGACTGAAGGCCTGTCGGCAATGGGATGGCGTCAGCGGACCCTTCTGCCTGGATGCCCACCTGCCCGTGCCGTGTGGTGACTACGTGTGGCTGACAGGGCTGGCCGTCACTGTGACAGGCATTGATTGCCTGTCCCCCAGCTGCCGGTGTTGGCCAGCTGGCATTCAGGCAGGGGGAGCAGCCGGTCATTTCCTGACGGAGGAGAGACAGTCTGCCCCCGGGTCAGCCAGGCTCCGGGATTTGAACCCGCTCAGATTTGGAATTCCCTCCCCTCCCCCATAAGTGTATACCCCAAGTGATTTCTAGATCTGGTGTTTTCTTTCTGTCTGTCCGTCTTTCTGTCTGTCTTTCTTTCTGTCTGTCTGTCTTATTTCTTTCTTTCTTTCTGTCTGTCTTTATTTCTGTCTGTCTGTCTTTATTTCTGTCTGTCTGTCTTTATTTCTGTCTGTCTGTCTTATTTCTTTCTTTCTTTCTGTCTGTCTTTATTTCTTTCTGTCTGTCTTTCTTTCTTTCTGTCTGTCTTTATTTCTGTCTGTCTGTCTTTATTTCTGTCTGTCTGTCTTTATTTCTTTCTGTCTGTCTTTATTTCTTTCTGTCTGTCTTTATTTCTGTCTGTCTGTCTTTATTTCTTTCTGTCTGTCTTATTTCTTTCTTTCTGTCTGTCTTTATTTCTGTCGTCTGTCTGTCTGTTATTTCTGTCTGTCTGTCTTTATTTCTGTCTGTCTGTCTTTATTTCTGTCTGTCTGTCTTTCTTTCTGTCTGTCTTTCTTTCTGTCTGTCTTTATTTCTGTCTGTCTGTCTTTATTTCTGTCTGTCTGTCTTTCTTTCTGTCTGTCTTTCTTTCTGTCTGTCTTTATTTCTGTCTGTCTGTCTTTATTTCTGTCTGTCTGTCTTTATTTCTGTCTGTCTGTCTTTCTTTCTGTCTGTCTTTCTTTCTGTCTGTCTTTCTTTCTGTCTGTCTGTCTGTCTTTCTTTCTGTCTGTCTTTATTTCTGTCTGTCTGTCTTTATTTCTTTCTGTCTGTCTGTCTGTCTGTCTTTCTGTCTGTCTGTCTGTATTTGTCTTTATTTCTCTCTGTCTTTCACTCTGTCTTTATCTATGTCTGTCTTTGTTTCTTTCTGTCTGTCTTTGTTTCTGTCTGTCTTTGTTTCTTTCTGTCTGTCTTTCTGTCTGTCCGTCTTTCACTCTGTCTGTCTGTCTTTCTTTCTGTCTGTCTTTGTTTCTGTCTGTCTGTCTGTATTTGTCTTTCTTTCTGTCTGTCTTTCACTCTGTCTGTCTGTCTTTATCTATGTCTGTCTTTGTTTCTTTCTGTCTTTCTTTCTATTTTTTTTTTCA
>CM054161.1:22484292-22491792 GCA_028751875.1 Rapana venosa | reverse complement strand
CTTCGCTAGCTCAATGACGAGTTCACTCTGACGAACTTCCTTCGTCAGTCATTCACTTACTGCTTACGTGCTTGCTTGATTGCTTGCTCAATTACTTACTTACTTGATGTTATGCTGGATTAATTACCTGAATATCATGCTATCTATCTATCTATCTATCTATCTATCTATCTATCTATCTATCTATCTATCTATCTATCTATCTATCTATCTATCTATCTATCTATCTATATCTGGCTGCCTGTCTGCTTGTCTCTTTATCTTTCTTTCTTTCTGTCTCTCTATCTGTCTCTATCTTCGATTTTACGTCTGTCTTCTCTCAATCTCTCAATCTTTCTATTTCTCTGTCTCTCTCTCTATCTATCTATCTGTCTGTCTTTCTGTCCGTCTATCTATCTATCTATCTATCTATCTATCTATCTATCTATCTATCTATCTATCTATCTATCCATCTATCCATCTATCTATCTATGTCTGTCTTTCAGTCTGTCTGTCTCTATCTATGTATCTATCTTTGAATCTATGTATCTATTATCTATCTGTCTGTCGGTCTATCTGCCTGCCTGTATGTCTGCCTGTAACTTTATCTATCTTTCTCTATCTCCTAGTCTCTCAATCTATCTTTCTATCTCTCTATGTGTATGTCTATCTATCTATCATATATAATATATATCTATCATAGATGTATCTATCTGTCTATCATATATCTATCTATCATCTATATATCTATCTATCTATCTGTCTACATATCTATCATCTATCTATCTATCTGTCTTTCTATCTACTATCTATTTGTCTGTTTGTCTGTCTATCTATGTACAAGTCTGTTGGCATCTCTCTCTCTCTCTCTCTCTCTCTCTCTCTCTCTCTCTCTCTCTTGGAAAGGCAGGGCAGAATGCCAATGAAGAAAAAGGGGATATGTCCTATGCTGTTCCTGTGGCCATTGCCACCTTGTTGCCAAAGCAAACACCAGGCCATTTGGGAAGTGTTGTCCAAGGCAGCGGGTGTCCATCCCGTGTTGTCCAAATGGAAATCTGTGTTAGTATTTGGCATCAGCAGAAACACCGCTGCTACCGTTTTTAAGTCAGGCTAAAGAAAATGGCGGTTTATTTTCCCAGAGTTCTTTCCCCTCCCAAGCACTGCAGGCGTGGTGATGCACGGCTGACTGACGCGTTTTGTGAGAAAATGACACACACCTCGCCCTCACCACAACCATGGCCGCCAAAATAATGAAGGCCGCATCTTTTCTGTTTTGTTTCGAAAGAAAAATGGGATTTGAGGATAGTGGACTGGTCAATTTGGGTTTTTGGAGGCTATTGATGTCAAATGCAGAGTTGTCGTTTTCCTCTCATGTTTTGATTTGTGTCACTTTTCTTGCTGTAGAAGGTGAGGCTTTATTTTATTGATGTATTTGTTTATTTATTTATTTATTTATTTATTTTATTATTTTATTTCGAGGATAATGAAATAAGCATTCATGTGCTTTTTCTAAACATCCAGTCCCCATGTTTAAGCAGTTTTGTAAATATTGTCGTCCGTTCCCACCGGTACGTAATGGCCTACTCTTCCCAAAAGCGTAACGGGTTTTTAACGTGTGTGCAAGATGTTCTGCGTGCGGTCGCACACGGGGCCTCGACTTATAGTCTCATCCGAAGGACTTTTTGGGGAGAGTAGAGTCGGCACTGATGTTAACTCCAGAGGAAAAATCTTCGTGAACGAGATTCGTGGTGTGATTGGAGATTCGGGAGATGGGGTGGGGGGAAGAAGAAGCGTCCTTTGTGCTGACTTGGTGGCTTGTTAGCTGGGGCAGTCGGTTTGTTGTTCGTTCCCTCGTTTGTTGTTTGTTAGTTTCTTTGCTGGCTTGTTGGGTAGACTGATGGTTCTGCTTGGCTGGCTTTCCAAGAGGGGCGGGTTGCAGAGGGTTGCGCTGTCATGTCCTGCACAGCTTCTCCATCAGCCTGAATGTCAGGCTGCTCTCCCTGGGAAGAGCGCCACAAGAGCAGCGCCATCAACTTCTCTCTGTTCCTGCTCTATGGCTGAGTGTTTTCCTACACCGCTGTAGTGAGTGATTGATGCAGGCGTGTGCCGGGCGTCCTGTCTGACCATTCACCCAGAACACAACACAACACAACACAACACAACACAACACACCAGAACACAACATAACACAGCACAACCCAACACAACACAACACAACACAACACAACACAATACAACACAACACAAACACAACACAACACAACACAACACAACACAACACAACACAACAGAACACAACACAACACAACAGAACACAACACAACAAACACAACACAACAGAACAGAACGAAACACAACACAACAGAACAGAACGCAACAGAACAAAAAAGAACACAACACAACACAGCAGAACACCAACACAACACAACACAACAGAACAGAACACAACACAACAAAACACAGCAGAACACAACACAGCAGAACACAACACAACACAGCAGAACACAACACAGAAGAACACGACACAACACAACACGACACAACAGAAACACAACACAGACAGCAGAACACAACACAACACAACACAACCACAGCAGAACACAACAAAACACAACACGACAGAACACAACACAACACAACACAACACAACAGAACACAACACAACAGAACACAACATAGCAGAACACAACACAACACAACACAAACACAACACGAAAACGACACAACACAACACAAACACAACACGACACGACACAACACAACACAACACGACACGACACGACACGACACGACACAAACACATCGACACGAACAACAGAACACAAACACACAACAGGAACACAACACAGCTGAACATACATAGAGAACAAACAGTGAGACAAAACAGCAAAACGATACAGGTCAGGTACAGGGGGAATAATGAATCATACAGCACAAGATAGCAAGATGGGGGAAAGCGGCAGTGTGCTGTGGGAGATTTCGACAAAACATAGAATTGTGGTGATGATCGATGAGATGATGATGATGGGTGTGGTGATGATATGATGGACGTGATGATCATGATGATGATAATGATGATGATGGTCATGATCATGGTCATGATGATGATGATCACATCATGATGAGACGTGGTAGGTGTGGTGACGATGAATGGTGATGATGACGAACGATGATCAAACGCTGGGAAAGCAGACACTTTACTGACACATCCTCGTCCTGCTTTTCGGCTAGACAATGACGAGTTCACTGCGTACACACCTTGTCCATAATCACTTCCTTAACACGGCACTTGTTGCTTGCTGTTTCCACCTTCCTAACTGACTTTGCATTAACTACTGATATCTGTCTCTGTGCCCTATCATCTACTATCTAATCTATCTATCTATCTATCTATTAACACACTACTACTATCTATCTTCCTATTCGGCTGCCTGTCCTAACTTGGGACCTTCCTTCTTCTGTCGACACTGTCTCTATCTTCGATTTTCACGTCCTGTCTTTCTTCAATCTCTCAATCTTCTATGTTCTCTGTTCTCCTATTCTATCACCTTTGTCCGTCTATCTACTACTATCTTAACTACATCTACTTCTCTTCAGCTATTTCATCACTGTCCACTTATCCTTATCTAATAGTCTTCTTTCTGTCGTCTGTCCTATCCCATGTCATCACTTGAACTATGTTCTATTACTATCGTCTGCCCAGTCTATCTGCCTGACTGTATGTCATCACGGTCTCCCTATCTATCTTTCCTATCTCCTGCCTCTCGCTTCTTCTGATCTCTCATGTGTATGTCTATCTATGCATCATAGTATCTATATCATCACCTGTTCACCTGTGGTAATATTCTTCAGGCTGTTACCTCTATCTATCTGGTCTACTATTGAATCCATGGGCATATGGTCTTTGTATCGCCTTATCTGCCTGTTGTCGTCTTCTTTTACAAGTCTGTTGGACGCCTTGGCTCAGTCCTTGCCCTTCTAGTCTCCTGCTACCGGCTCTCTCGCCTGTCCGCCTTGCTCAGCTCTTCGGAAATGCCAGCCTGCGAGCCTTAAGCAAAAGGGATAGTCCTTGTGCTGTCGGGCCATTGCCACCTTGTTGCCAAAGCAAACCCAGGCCATTGGGATGTGTCCAGGCTAGCGCGGTCGATGCCTGTGTCAAAGAAATGTGAGGTTAGCTGGCACAGTAGAACACCGCCTGCTACCGGCTTTTAGTCAGGCTAAAGACATGGCGGTTTACTTGCCAGCTTTACCCTCCCAGCACTGCATGGCGAGGTTGGCTGCAGCTGACGGCTTTTGAGCAATGACTACCGGCCCTCAGCCACACCATGGCCGCCAAATGAAAGAAGGCCGCTCTTTTCTGTTGTTTCGAAGAATAATGGATCGAGGATGTGAGCTGGCATTGGAGTTTTGAGCTATCAGCCGCAAATTGCAGATGTCGTTCCCTCATGTTCTTGATTGTGTCACTTTCTTGCTGTAGAAGGGGAGGCGTTGTGTTTACTGGACCCATTTGTTTTATGAGGGGTATGTATTATTTTGATAGATTTGAGGATAATGAAAGAAGCATCATGTGCTTTTTAGAGAAGATCAGTCCAGTTAAGCAGATTGTAAATAATGACGTCGAACCTCACTTAATCAATGGCACTTTGCCAAAAGCGAAGGGTTTTAACGTGTCGCAAGATGATCTGCGGCGGCGCAACGAGGCCACGACTATAGTGCCGATCAAGGACTTTGGGAGAGTGGAAGCAGGCACTGATGTTAAAAGGAGAGAAAATCTTCGTAACAGAGACATGGTGAAAGGATTCTGGTTGGTGGTGGCAATTGCCCCCTGGGGGGGACTTGGTGGCTTGTTAGTAGGCAGCGTGTTGTTATCCCCAAATGTTGTTGTTAGTTCGTTGCTGGTGGTGACCCTTGTCGTGCTTGGCTGGCTTCCAGAGCGTTCAGTAGGCGCTGTCATGTCCTGACAGCTTGCTGCTCAGCTTTGTGAGGCTGCTCAACCTGGGAGAGGCCAAATGCACTAGGCCACACAAGAATCACTGCGTTCATGCTAAATTTCCTGGCAATTTTTGAAACACTACTATTGATGATCGCAAGCCCGTTGCGGGCGTCCTGTCTGAACAAACAAACAATAGCAAGCACACAGCAACCGCTCACAACAACACACCAATTACGCAATAACATCGCACTAATCAACACAACTCCATACAACCAAACACACAAACACGAACACACGACCTGCAACTAAGAGAAACTGATATTCTAACCTAAACCAACTGTTGTCCAGCTGTACACTACAGGAAACAGAACCAGGCACACTAACACAGCACGGTCCAATAACTTACATCAAAGCAAACAAACTTCATTCAGAAATACAACAAACAGCAAAATGCATTAACAATACAACACACAGCACACAATACACAGAAAAAAGAGAAACAAACAATAAACAAAGGAATTACAAAAAACCTATCAATAGAACACAACAAATACAGCAGAAGAAACAAACACAGCAGAACAGAATAAAAAAAACAAACAAACCCTAAGCAGAAACAAACCAACACAGCAACACACACACACAACACACACACAAAACAACACAACACACACAACACACTGAGACATAGAGATGCATAACGTGTGATACTGAACAGCAGTAACAACACGACACATCACGCTGCAACCTAACCTACACAGCAGACACACACGTTTAACAAAGGGAGCGGTCAAACACAAACAGAAGATCATGCTGACATCCCAACAGAACGAAAGCAAAGAGCGGCAGGGAAGGAAAGGAAGCGAAAACAGCAGACACCCAAACACAACACAGCCCCACGACAAGTTCCCCAGCACAGAAAGCCCCACACACCACACCAACACAGCACTCGCCACACCGACACAACACAGCACTAGGAAGCTATAGCACGGCACAGCAAAGCACAGCACAGACAGCCAACGAATCAAACACCAATCAAGCAAGACGCTTCCTTCTTCTAATCTACTACTGCACTATCACTCTATAGCACATCACCACTAGTCACTTCACTCTACGCTCAGCACAGCACTGCTACAGCAAGCACGTACAACGCCTGCCAGCACGCACAGCACCCACCAACACACTCCTACACACACTTTGCACCATCTCCACTAGGCCAAACACAGCAGCGAAACCATAAGAGTGCACAACTCAGTTCAGTGTGCGCATACAGACATCATCGAACATCTAGTCTGAAGGACATTCATGCACACTATACTAAGCGACTTAGTCACAACATGTTATTTTCATGCACAACGTTTATACAGACAGCATAGATTTCAGTCATACTTGTTTAGTGCACTGCTTTTAACAGACACACAACGGACGGGGGGGAGAACAACACACAAGTCCATCCACTTTCTGAGTACACCAGCACACACAGCACAGACAGCACACAGAACATACGCACACCACAGTCAGGCACAGCGGAACACACCACACGGGCTGCTTCTCAACACACCAGCACAACACAACAAGCAACCAGCACAGCACGCACACACAGCACACAGCACGCAGACGTGCACACTAACAGTACAACACACAACAGCACAGCCGACAAGCAAGACGTATCGCCAACACAACCATCACAGCACATCACAACACAACCACACCAACACACACAACACAACATCACCATCATCACACAACACACACACACACACAAACAACACAACACCAACATACACACACACATCACACACCAACATCACACGCAAACACAACGCAATTCTTCAGAACATCACTTCTCATGTCCCACTATTCCACACCTGTCCCTAACATGCACCTGTCCTTAACAGCAGACACTGTCTCTGTGCCGCTGTTCCACACCTGTCCCTAACCTGTACATGTCCTTAACAGCAGACACTGTCTCTGTGCTGCTATTCCGTGACTTAGGCCGTGACTTAGACCATACTGCACTCTGCAGGGGAGGCGTGACTTAGACCATACTGCACTCTGCAGGGGAGGCGTGACTTAGACCATACTGCACTCTGCAGGGAGGCGTGACTTAGACCATACTGCACTCTGCAGGGGAGGCGTGACTTAGACCATACTGCACTCTGCAGGGAGGCGTGACTTAGACCATACTGCACTCTGCAGGGGAGGCGTGACTTAGACCATACTGCACTCTGCAGGGAGGCGTGACTTAGACCATACTGCACTCTGCAGGGGAGGCGTGACTTAGACCATAGGCCTAATGCACTCTGCAGGGAGGCGTGACTTAGACCATACTGCACTCTGCAGGGGAGGCGTGACTTAGACCATACTGCACTCTGCAGGGGAGGCGTGACTTAGACCATACTGCACTCTGCAGGGAGGCGTGACTTAGACCATACTGCACTCTGCAGGGGAGGCGTGACTTAGACCATACTGCACTCTGCAGGGAGGCGTGACTTAGACCATACTGCACTCTGCAGGGAGGCGTGACTTAGACCATACTGCACTCTGCAGGGGAGGCGTGACTTAGACCATACTGCACTCTGCAGGGAGGC
>CM054161.1:22476567-22478792 GCA_028751875.1 Rapana venosa | reverse complement strand
AGTGGGTGAGAGTAGACAGCCCTGCCTTACTCCAACTGTTGTTCGAAACCATTCTCCAATGTTGTTGTTGTAGTACACTGCACTGGTGGCCTCGTTGTACAGCTGTTTGATGACTCTGATCAGGTTTGCATTGATGCTGTACAAATTCATGGTTGCCCACAAAGCTGCATGCCACACCCTGTCAAATGCCTTCTTAAAATCGATAAATATGTGGTAAAGGTCTTGTTGATGTTGAAGGTACCGCTCACATAGTATTCTGAGGTTGAATATCTGTTCTGTTGTGCTGCGCCCTGCTCTGAAACCTGCTTGTTCCTCAGCAATGATGGTCTCTGCTTGTGGCTTCAGTCTATTCAATATTATCTGCAGCATGACCTTGCTTGGGTGGCATATGAGGCTGATTGTGCGGTAATTATGGCATTGCTGTAGATTTCCTTTCTTGGGGAGGGTGATGATGAGTGACTGTGTCCATGGTGTTGGCCATTTTCCTGTCTGCCAGATCTTGTTGCAGATTCTTAGTAGCGCGCTGATCATGGCTTCCCCTCCAGCTTGAACCAACTCAGTTGGAATGTTGTCAGCCCCTGCTGACTTCCCCTTTTTCAGCGATCTGACTGCTGTTTCCACTTCTTCTCGGAGGATAGGGTGACTGTCTGTGTCTTTGCTTGCGGGTACATTAAGGACTTTTGGATCTCCTGCGGTTCTATAGTTATACAGGTCGGAGCAGTATTCTGTCCATCTGTTCAGAATATCCTGGTCGTCAGTGAGACACTTCCCATTTTTGTCTTGGATTGTTAAACCTTTTCCCTGTTTTGTGCTAGTCAGGTCTTTCACCAGCTGTTATGCTTTCTTGCTATTGTTTTTCTTGATGTTCTCTTTAATGTCTTGGCACTGTTCACCGATCCATTTCTCTTTTGCCTCCGTCATAGACTTCCTGATTCTTTTGTTGACTGCCCTATATTGTTCTGCTCTTTCTTTTGTTTCATTTTTCTTTTTCTTCAACTCTCTACGCTTGTCGCAGAGTTGTAGGATGTCAGGTGTGACCCATGGTTTTTTGACTGGTCGGTGTTTGCCAAGAAGCTCGCTTGCTGTTTCAGTCACTGCTGTATTGAAACTATTCGTCAGTGTATCTATGTCTGAGTCTATCACAGCGAGTGCTGCAAACTTTCCACCTATCCATGCTTGAAAAATTTCTAATACCTCTGGGTCCTTCAGCTTCTCGAGGTCAAATTTGATCCTGATGTTGTTCCGCTTGTGAATTTTCTTTAGACGTAGTCGGAAAATCATCATCACAAGGTTTTTTTTACGTGCGCTAAATGCATGTTGCACTGGGGACATCAATTCATCATCTCATTCGAAAGACTAACAGCCAAACCACCACTCAGGATCTAGTGGATGGAGGTGGGGGGGGGGGTGTTTCTGGCACAAGCGGAGATCGAGCCACCGCACACTTCCAGCCTGCACTCTTCACTTGCTGGGCAGATGCGTAACGGCTAGACCACTAGTCCTCCGAAAGACTGGGCGACTTGGGGCATAGGGCTCACCCAGAACAGACCCATGCCTCCTCTTTCACCTAGCCATGCCTCCTCTTTCACCTGGACATGCCTCCTCTTTCACCTGGACATGCCTCCTCTTTCACATGACCATGCCTCCTCTTTCACCTAGCCATGCCTTCTCTTTCACATGACCATGCCTCCTCTTTCACCTGGACATGCCTCCTCTTTCACCTGGACATGCCTCCTCTTTCACATGACCATGCCTCCTCTTTCACATGACCATGCCTCCTCTTTCACATGACCATGCCTCCTCTTTCACCTGGACATGCCTCCTCTTTCACCTGGACATGCCTCCTCTTTCACCTGGACATGCCTCCTCTTTCACATGACCATGCCTTCTCTGTGTCAGCTTTCTCTTTGGGTTTTTTGGGGGGTTTCCTTGCCCCTTCTCTCTGGATCAGCACAGACTCTTTCCCCGGGGACAGAGGGAGGGGGCGGAGTCTCCACCTGCCTGAGCCGCAGCCTGGAGCAGGCGGCACTGTGGCGCTGGGGAACTGCCTCCAGCAGCTGCCGCTGTCTCCGGCAGTCCTTGTCCCGCCCTCTCTTTGGCCGCTGCATTGTCTGTGGCTCTTGGCCTGTGCCTCTGCCTGTCTGTCTATCTGCCTGTCTGTCTTTCTCTCTGCCTCTGTCTGTCTGTCTGTCTGTCTTCCTCTCTGCCTCTGTCTGTCTGTCTCT
>CM054161.1:22431567-22471567 GCA_028751875.1 Rapana venosa | reverse complement strand
TTTTGGGCTTGTTGCTCTGTGTGTGTTTAGTGGGGGGCGTGTTGTCGGGGAAGTGTTGGTGAGTTGGTGTGTGGTTGGTGTTGTTGTTGTGTGTGTGTGTGGTGTGTGTGTTGTGTGTGGGTGTTGTGTGTGGTGTGGTGTGTGTGGTTGTGGTGTGTGGGTGTTGGTGTGGTGTGTGTGTGTGTGTGTGTGTGTGTGTGTGTGTGGTGTGTGTGTTGTTTGTGTGTGTGGTGTTGATGTGGTGTAATGTGGGGTAGGTGTTGTGGGGGTGTTGTGTGTGTGTGGTGTGTGGTGTTTGGTCGGGTGGTGGGTTGGTGGGGTTGTGGGTGGGGGGGTGGTTGGGGAGGGTGGGGGGGTAAGCTGTGTTTTAGCTCGGGGGGGGGGGGGGTGTCAGTGATGTGTTCAACGGGGGGGGGGGGGGTAGAGCGGGTTAGGGGGGGGGGGGGGGGGTAGGTGGTGGTGGGGGGGGTGGGGTCTGGTTGAGTAGGGGGGGGGTGGGGGAGTAGAGTAGTTTGTGCTGTTTCGGGGGGGGGGAGGGTAGTTGTTGTGGTGGGGGGGTGGGTGGTGGGGTGTGGTGTGTGGGTGTGTGGGGGGTGTGGGGGTGGGGGAGGGGGGGGTGGGTGGGTGGGGGGGGGGGGTGGGTGGGTAGTGGGGGGGTAGTGGGGGTGGTGGGGGGGGGGGGGGGGGGGGTGTGGGGGGGGTGTGTGGGGTTGGGGGTGGGGGGGGAGGGTGGTGGGTTTGGGGGGGTGGGGGAGGGGGGGTGGGGGGGGGGGGGGGGGGGTGGGGGTAGAGGTGTGGGGGGGGAGGGGGGTGGGGGGGGGGGAGGGGGGGGGGTGGGTGGGGGGGTGGGGGGGGGTGAGGGGGGTAGTGTGGGTGGGGTAGGGGGGGGGGGGGGGGTGGTGTGGGTGGGGGGGGGGTGGGGTGGTGGGGTGGTGGGGTGGTTGGGTAGGGGGGGTGGGGTTGTGGGGGGGGTGTGGGGGTGGTGGGTGGGTGGGTGGTGGGTTGGGGGGGGGGGTGTTTGGGTGGGTGGGGTTGGGGGGGGGGCGTGGGGTGGGGGGGGGGGTTTGGGAGGGGGGGGGGTGTGGGTTGGTGGGTTGGGTGGGTTGGGGTTGGGTGGGTGGTGTGTGGGGTGGTTGGTAGGGGGGGGGGGGGGGGGGGTTTAGGGTTGGTGGGGGTGGGGGGTGTTGGGGTGGTTTGAGGGGTGGGTTGATGAGGTGGTGTGGTTGGAGTTAGTGTTGGGGAGGGGGTTGGGGTTGTGGGTGATTGTGGGGGGTGGGTGGTTGTGGGGTGTTGGGGGGGTGGGGGTGGGGGGGGGGGGGGGGTTTGGGGGTGGTTGGGGGGGGGGGGGTAGGGGGTAGGGTGTTGGTTGTTAATGGTTTGGGTGGGTTGTTGGTGGTTGGGGTTGGGGTTTTGTGGTGGTTGGTTTGTTATTTGTATTTTTGGGTTGGGTATATTTTTTGTTTTTTTTTTTTTTTTGTTTTTTGTTGTTGTTTGTTTATTGTTTTTTGTTTGGTTAATGTTTTGGTTGGTTTTGGATGAGGAGGAGGTGGGAGGGTAGGGGGGGGTTGATAGTGTGTGGTTTGGTTAAGGGGGGGGGGGGGTAGAGGTGGGGTGTTTTATGGTGTGGGGGGGGTTGGGGGGGGGGGGGTTGGTTGGCTTGTGTTAAGTAGTTGGTTTTGGGGGGAGAGAGGGGGGTGGGGACGGTGGGGCGCGGTGAGCTGGGGGGTTGGGGGTGAGGGATGAGCGGTGGGGGGGGAGAAGGGTGAGAGTTGTGCGGGGAGGGGGGGAGGAAGAGTGGGAGGGGGGGGGAGAGGGGTGGGAGAGGGGAGGGGAGGGGGAAGTGGGGGGTTAGTCTCTTGGGGTGGGGTTGTCTGAGGTTTGGGCGGGGGGGGGGGGGGGAGTCTATGAAGGTAAGGGGTTGGGTAAAGGGATTGGGGGGGGGGGGGTAATTTGGTTGTGGCCTTGAGGGTTAGGGGTGTTGGGGGGGGGAGGGTGGGAGGGGGGGTGGGCGGAGGGGGGGGGGTGCAGGGTGCAGGTGGGGAGGGGGGGGGGGGGTTGAGGCGAGGGGGGGGGGTGGGAGAGTGTTGGGGTTGGTGGGGGGGGGGTGGGGGTTGTGAGGTAGTGGAGTGGTGTGGTTGGGGGTGGGTGGGGGGGGGGGGGGGGGTGGGGGGGGGTTGGGGTGGGGGGGGTGGGGGGGGGTGGGTGGTTAGTGTGGTGGTTGTGGGTGGGGGGGTGTGGTGTGGGTGTGGTTGGGTGGGTGTGGGTGGGTGTGTGGGGGGGTGTGGTGTGGTGGGGGGTTGGGTGGGGGGGGGAGGGGGTTGTAGGGGGGGGTTGGGTGTGGTGGGTTGGAGTGTGGGTGTGTGTTGTTGAGGGGGGGGTGGGTGGGTGTGGTGTGCGGGTTAGGGGGTGGTGGTTGGGGGTGGTGTGTGTGTGGTGGGGGTAGGTGTGGTGGTGTTGTGGTGGGGGTTAGAGTCGACTGATGTTGGCTGTGTGGGGGGGTGGTAGGAGTGTCTGGTGTGGTTGGAGTGGGGAGGGGGAGGGAGGGAGTAAGGTTGAAGATAGATTTGAAGGTAGGGAGATGGTAGTAGACAGAGGGGACGCTAGGAAGATTGAGGGGGGGGGGGAGGGAGTGGGGGGGGGGGTAGGGAAGAGTTCAGGGGGGGGGGGGTGTAGTAGTCGAGCTAGTTGGGGGGGGGGAAGAGTCAGTTGAGCAGCTTTAGGGAGGGGTGGGGACGGGTTGGGGGGGGGGTAGATGTTAGTGGGTGGGATGGGGGGGGGGTAAGAGTAAATGTGTAGCTTAGGGGGGGGTAGGGGTTTAGATGCTAGCTTGGGGGGGGGGGGGGTAGAGTCAGTATGATGGCTTCAGGGGGGGGGTGAGTCAGTTGAGGTTAGGGGGGGTAGAGTAGAGTGAGGGGGGGTAGAGTTAGAGTCAGTACGAGGGCTAGGTTAGGGGGGGTGAGTAGTATGTAGCTTCAGGGGGGGGGGGGAGAGTAGATAGTACGTCAGGGTTAGGGGGGGGAAGTAGTTGATTATAGGGGGGGGGGGTAGTAGTAGAGAGCTGTTCAGGGGGGGGAGGGATGGGGTTAGGGGGTTGGAGAGAGAGAGCTAGGGGGGGGAGTGTGAGAGGTAGATGGTTCGGGGGGGGGGTGAGGGGTAGGTCTGGGAGAGTCAGTGTGGCTTAGGGGGGGGGAGAGTGTGTGATGAGTCGGTAGGGGGGGTAGAGTTTAGCTGTTCGGGGGGGGGGGGGGGGTGATGGTTAGTGGGTAGTTCAGATGATGGCTTGGGGGGGGGGGGGGGGGGTAAGTAGTATGTGTGAAGGGAGGGGGGGGGGTAGAGTAGTACTGGTAGCTTCAGGGGGGGGGGGGTAGGGAGGTGTGATGTAGTAGGGGGGGGTAGCGTTAGAGTAGGGGGGGTAGATCATTTGGGTTGGGGGGGGGGGTCGGTGGTAGATTCAATGGGGGGGGGGTGGGTGTGGGTTGAGGGGGGAGTTAAGTGTTGGGGGGGGGGTGATGGCTTAGGGTGGGAGGGGGGGTAGGGGTGAGTCATTAGATGTAGTCAGGGGGGGGGGGGGGGTAGGTAGAGATAGTGAGGGGGGTTAGGGGGGAGTGAGGGGGTAGAGTCAGTTGTGGGTTGGGGGGGGGGGTAGAGTAGTACGTGCTAGCTTCAGGGGGGGGGGGGGGGGGGTAGAGTGTTGATGCTAGTGGGGGGGGGGGGTAGAGTCATACTGATGTAGCTTCAGGGAGGGGTGAGAGTCGATGCTCGCTTGGGGGGGGGGGGAGGGTAGGGGTGGGTGATGAGTTCGGGGGGGGGTAGAGTCAGTGATGGTTTCAGGGGGGGGGGGTAGAGTGTGTCTAGGGTTGGGGGGGGGGGGGGGGTCGGTCTGATGTAGCTTCGGGGGGGGGGGGGGGGGTTAGAGTCAGTATGATGCTATTCAGGGGGGGGGGGGGGTGAGTCAGTACTGATGGTTCAGGGTGGGGGGGGGGTAGAGTCAGTATGATGCTGCTTCAGGGGGGGGGGTGTTATGGGTGGGGGGGGGGGGGGGTAGGTGTGAGCTGTTGGGGGGGGGGGGGGGAGTAGTGATGCTAGCTTCAGGGGGGGGGGGGTTGAGGTATGATGCTAGCTTCAGGGGGGGGGTAGGTCGTATGATGCTAGTTGGGGGGGGTGAGTAGTACTATGCTAGCTTCAGGGGGGGGTGAGTCAGTACTGATGCGCTTCGGGGGGGGTAGAGTCGTACTGATGCTAGCTTCGGGTGGTAGAGGTGTGGGTGAGGGTGAGTAGATGGCTAGCTTCAGGGGGGGGGGGGGGGGGTGAGTCGTATGTGCTAGTTCAGGGGGGGGGGGGTGGTATGAGTCAGTACTATGTGAGCTTGGGGGGGGGGTGGGTGTGATGCTGGGGGGGGGGGGTGAGTCGTACTGCGCGCTTCGGGGGGGGGGGAGTCATAGGCTATTAGGGGGGGGGGGGTGGGTTACTGATGACTCAGGGGGGGGGGGGAAAGCCCTCCAACGGGTTCCTCTTTCCTCTATGGTGTCATGAACCCGGGCCGTCAGATCACGAGCGTAACTCTCTAACCACTAGACCCCCCCAAAAAAAACAACAACAAAAAAAACCCAGGTTTCTTCAGCTTGGCTTCTGCAGAGACGCTGACAGAGGAGGAGGGCATGCTGCAGGAGGGTAGAGACATGCTTCAGGAGGGTAGTGACATGCTGCAGGAGGGTAGAGACATGCTGCAGGAGGGTAGAGACATGCTGCAGGAGGGTAGAGACATGCTGCAGGAGGGTAGAGACATGCTGCAGGAGGGTAGAGACATGCTGCAGGAGGGCAGTGACATGCTGCAGGAGGGCAGTGACAAGCTGCAGGAGGGCAGTGACATGCTGCAGGAGGGTAGTGACATGGTTCAGGAGGGTAGAGACATGCTGCAGGAGGGTAGTGACATGCTGCAGGAGGGCAGTGACATGGTTCAGGAGGGTAGAGACATGGTTCAGGAGGGCAGTGACATGGTTCAGGAGGGCAGGGACATGGTTCAGGAGGGTAGAGACATGCTGCAGGAGGGCAGGGACAAGCCTGGAGCCCAGCCAACCGCCATCCAAGGGGCATGGCAGTACTGCAGGACCAGCTCCAGGAAAAGGACACCAGCCCTCAGACTTCACAGCCAGGCATTGACGTTGACACTGACACTGACACTGACGTTGACACTGACACTGACACTGACGTTGACACTGACACTGACGTTGACACTGACGTTGACACTGACACTGACACTGACGTTGAAACTGACGTTGACACTGACGTTGACACTGACACTGAAGTTGACACTGACACTGACACTGACGTTGACACTGACGTTGACACTGACACTGACGTTGACACTGACGTTGACACTGACACTGACATTGACACTGACGTTGACACTGACACTGACGTTGACACTGACACTGACGTTGACACTGACACTGACGTTGACACTGACACTGACGTTGAAACTGACACTGACGTTGAAACTGACGTTGACACTGACACTGACGTTGACACTGACGTTGAAACTGACACTGACGTTGACACTGACGTTGACACTGACACTGACGTTGACACTGACGTTGAAACTGACACTGACGTTGACACTGACGTTGACACTGACGTTGACACTGACGTTGACACTGACACTGGCGTTGACACTGACACTGGCGTTGACACTGACACTGGCGTTGACACTGACACTGGCGTTGACACTGATACTGACACTGACACTGACACTGACGTTGACACTGACACTGACACTGACACTGGCGTTGACACTGACACTGGCGTTGACACTGACGTTGAAACTGACACTGACGTTGACACTGACGTTGGCACTGACGTTGACACTGACGTTGACACTGACACTGGCGTTGACACTGACACTGGCGTTGACACTGACACTGGCGTTGACACTGACACTGGCGTTGACACTGACACTGACACTGACACTGGCGTTGACACTGACACTGACACTGACACTGACGTTGACACTGACACTGGCGTTGACACTGACGTTGACACTGACACTGACGTTGACACTGACACTGACACTGACGTTGACACTGACGTTGACACTGACACTGACGTTGACATTGGCTTTGACACTGACACTGACGTTGACACTGACGTTGACACTGACACTGACGTTGACATTGGCGTTGACACTGACACTGACGTTGACACTGACACTGACACTGACGGTGACACTGACGTTGACACTGACACTGACGTTGACACTGACACTGACGTTGACACTGACACTGACACTGACGTTGACACTGACATTGACACTGACGTTGACACTGACACTGACGTTGGCACTGACACTGACAGACACTCTTACTCTTCAACCTAGCAGCAAAAAAAATCTGGAAAAAAATGATTGAAGGAGAGAGAGAGAGAGAGAGAGAGAGAGAGAGAGAGAGAGAGAGAGAGGAGAGAGAGAGAGAGAGAGAGAGAGAGAGAGAGAGAAAGAAACACTGAACACTGAAAAGGTTTTATTGTACTTCGGCCTTGGGCCACTATACAAAACATGTTTGGGGAAGGGGGGAGGAAGACATAGCAAAAACGTTTATATCCATTTCCCATTTTCAATTCTACAAGCATACAGGATTACTCCCAATATCTTCTAGTCATCACCATCCCCATCATCATCTTCAGCATTTACATAATCATCACCATCAGCATCTTCATTACCTATAGCATCAGCTGCAGCCAGTATATCAACATAACCATCATTACTTACATCTTCTACATCATCATTATCAACATCATCATCTTCATCATCTACGCTATCACCATCTTCTACAACTGTATAGTCATTTTCGCCACGATTATCATCTTCAATCTCTGCATCATGGTCATAATCATCATCTTCATCATCGTTTCCATCGTTATCTTCAATATATACATCATTGTCATCATCTTCATCTTTGACATCTCCATCATAGTTACCGCCACCACTATCACCTTCAACATCCACGCCATCGTTCCCAACACCACCATCGTCACCCTCAGCATCTACATCAACATCACCTTCAACATTTCCATAATCATCGCCATCCTCCTCCTAAACATCTACATAATCATCGTCCTTTCAAAAAATAAATAAATAAATAATAAAAAGAACAAAATCTTTACGCGCGTGAGAGAGAGAGAGAGAGAGAGAGAGAGAGAGAGAGGAGAGAGAGAGAGAGAGAGAGAGAGGAGAGGAGAGAGAGAGAGAGAGAGAGAGAGAAACAATTTATTTTTGCAACAATTTTCGAACAATTTTTATTTTTCAGAGGGTAGTAGATTAAGCATTACATGCTTTTTACATCCAGCGCTTAAAATGATAAATAAATAAATAAATAAATAAATAAATAAATAAATATTTAAGAAAGGAAAATATGTATACTGACATAGAATTGCATTGAAAACAATACACACACACACACACACACACACACACACACACACACACACACACACAACACAACACACACACACACACACGGGATAGCCTAGTGGTTAGAACATTGCGACGACCCGGGTTCGATTCCCGATCGAGGGGATATTTTCCCCTGGAGTTAACATCAGTGCAGACTCCACTCTCCCCAAAAGTCCTTCAGATGAGACTATAAACCGAGGCCCCGTGTGTGAACGCACGCATAACATCTTGTGTACACGTTAAATCATGTTCTGCTTTTCGTAAGAGTAGGCCATTGTGTGCTGGTGGGAACAGATGACAGAATTGACAAAACTGCATACACACGGGGACTGGATGTAAACAAAAAGCACATAAGTGCTTATTCCATTATCCTCGGTATAAACGAATAAAATAAATAAATAAATAATTAAAACACACACACACAGGGTGGGGGGTGGTGGAAATAGAGCGAGAGAGAGAGACAGACAGACAGACAGACATAGAGAGAGAGAGAGAAAGAGAGAGGGGGGAGAGAGATAGAGAGAGAAAGAGAGACAGACAGACAGACATAGAGAGAGAGAGAAAGAGAGACAGGGAGACAGAGAGAGACAGACAGACAGAGACAGAGATACAGAGAGATAAAGACAGAGAGAGAGAGACAGAGAGTGACAGAGACAGAGAGAGACAGAAAAAGAGAGAGAGACAGAATATGACACAGACAGCAGATACTTAGGAGGCCATTTGAACAGACAGAGGCAGTCTTCATGACTGCACAGATCTGCAATCATGTAGGCAGCACAAGAAACTATACTCACACATTACAACTTGATGTTCTCTCTCTCTCTCTCTCTCTCTCTCTCTCTCTCTCTTCTCTCTCTCTCTCTCTCTCTCTCTCTCTCTCTCTCTCTCTCTCTCTCTCTCTCTCTCACACATACACACACACACACACACACACACACACACACACACACACACCTGTAGAGCTATGGCATTAACTTGCCTCCGGCAGTGTCACCAATAAAGTCAAACAGAACGACATATCTTTCCTAGTCTGTTTTGTGTGAAATGTCTGTCTGTCTGTTTCTCTAGCTACCTATCCATCCGTTTGTCTGTCTGTCTGTGTCTGTCTTTTTACTGCATCCCTCCCTGGTAGTCAGCGCAACGACAACTGCAGACGTGTTCTGGCAGAGCTGCCACTCGTTGCAGGAACAGTGTAGGGAGTTGGGTGGGTGTTATTTTTTTTAAAGCTTTCGGTTTCAGAATGTATGTAAATGTCTGCAATCAGTAGCTTGTACGCAAAGCCACTGCCATTTTGGCCGATCCCTCCCATGCTTTGTTTCCAGAATTTCAGTTGTTGCCTTTGGAATGCCGTTTTCAGTGTCCCATCAGCAAAACAAACAGAAAAAGACTTTTTGTGTGCCAGTAAGCATTCGAATTCTGAATTCACAATGATGTTGACTACCTAGTTTTTACATTTCTCTGAATTACTTGCCTGATTGTCATTGTTATGAGTGTAGTCAATACATAATTATGTATGTGTGTGTGAAATAAGTCTATATTCTAGTCAATGGTCTTTAAAACATTGAATTCATTCATTGGTGTATGGTGTGGGTGTGCGTGGGTGTGTACGTGTTGTGTATTTGCGTGCGTAAATAATAAGTTTTTATGTCTTCTAGTCTTCTAATGGCTTTGTTGTTTTTTAACATTGTGTTCACAATTGGTATGTGTGCATGTATGTGTGTATGTGTGTGTGCGCATGCGCGCGTGTGTGTTTGTGTGTGTGTGTGTGTGTGTGTGACATTTTATTTGAAGTCATTTTGGAATGTTTTGACCAATACGAAATATAGCTTTTTGTGTCTTTTGAGATTTTTTATGCGTATCAATGTGCCTGTCAGTATTGTAATTGCCCGTCATGGGATGATTACAGTGTTTCTGACTTGACTTGATAAACTTACATTGTTCAGAAGCGTAGACTTTTTTAAGACATTGTTTTTAAGTTCCCAAGAAAGTGTGTTGATAACTGTCGCAGTCAGTTACCAACTCGCCCCCCTTCTAAAACATTCCAGCATCCCAATGAGCACCAAGGCAAAACTCATCAACGCCATCTTCGTTCCAACACTCACATACCAGTGTCAGACATGGGCCCTAACAAAAGCCTTAAAGAGAAAATTGGTCACATGTGAAATGCGCTGCCTGAGAAAAGCTGTCAACAAGACCAGACGCGACAATATCAAGAATGAGGTGATCAGAGACATGGTCGGACTAACACCAATTCTCCACCATATCGAACAACAAAAGATCAGGTGGTTTGGTCACCTCACTAGAATGCCGCCCAACCAACCAGCCCTACGGGCATACACCATCAAATACAATGGCTGGAAAGCCAGAGGTAGACCAGGGAGACGATGGAGCGACTCCGTGGCTGACACCCTGCGAGCCCATGACCTGTCACTACATCAAGCCTCCCGCCTTGCTGCAGACAGACGTCTGTGTCTCCCCGCGACGCCGAAGGGCACCAGCGGCAGATGAAAGGGGGAAAAAAGAAAGAAGAAGAAGAAGAAAGTGTGGCAGGGAATGAAGTGCTAGATGCCATACACCATTCCTGATGCCTGGCTGGCTCTCGTTGTCTCTGATGGCACAGAGGAAGCAGACCTTCTTCTCTGGGCTCTTCTGTCAGTGACTGTCATCAGGAGATGGACAAAGGGCAGCCCTGTCCAGTCCTTCATGTCATCAGGAGATGGACAAAGGGCAGCCCTGTCCAGTCCTTCATGTCATCAGGAGATGGACAAAGGGCAGCCCTGTCCGGTCCTTCGTCACTCCAGTTCTCTTGTGTTACCTTCTACACTACCATTTAAGTCTTCTGGACAAAAACATCATTAATTCTATAACCCGGAACAGCTCTAGGATCCCGGAACAGCTCTAGGATCCCAGAACAGCTCTATGATCCCAGAACAGCTCTAGGATCCCAGAACAGCTCTAGGATCCACTGGACAGAGGCATCCTTCATTTTATAACCCGGAACAGCACAAGAAGAGTCTAAATGCATGCTGGGCATGTTGTTGACAGAGAATCCCAGTGGCTAGAGCTCTGGACAGGAGATAACAGTCCATGAGCCCGCTTGCTCCAGCTGTCACTGGCTGGTCCTCTGAACAATTTGCCGTAGCCTACATCGGTACTGAATCCATTCCCTGCAAGTCGTTGGATGAGAATTAAAAACAGAGATCATGTGTACGATTGTTGGCATTACATGTTGTGCACACATTCAAAACCACCCGTATGAGTTTTAGGCTTAAGCTTATGGTAACACACGATCCCTTCAGTATTTGCTTTGCCCAGGTTCCCACACCCATCCATTCCAGAGGGCACATGTGAGGCCCACTTAGGGATTCTCTTCAATGTGTTCCAGACAAAGAGCTGATAAATTATCCTCCAGCCAATCAGCACCAAGTACTGGGCCACAGACACTTACAGGCCTACATTGCAAACAGGTAAAGATGTCCATAGCCTATAAGGTCGTTGGGGAGCAAGGCGTCAGAGACTTCACTTCTCCAGGGGCCAGCATATTGAGGGCGGTGCCCATCTCTCCCTTGCTGCTTTAGCTTCCCTGACCCTAAAGAAGGCAGGTACCCATTTACAGTTGGGTGAACTGGGGGACTGTACAGACGCCAAGGTGGGCAAACGGTCACCCATCCAAGTGGTAACCACGCTCGATGCTGCTTAACCTTGGCTGGGGGAAAGCGAGTGCTCCGACCACTGAGCTATCGCGTCCCCTAACTATGTCTACCTATGTCAGTAAATTCTTAGCATTCCCAACACCTGACACAAGATTCACACGTATTGCGGGGTGGTTTGTCATGTTGTGCTGACAGGTCAGACTCACGAGTTCAAACAGTCCTCTCTAGCTGTAGGTTCAAACGGCACTTGTGTCAGTCATCCCCTGAATTAAGTTCAAGGAAGAAACCATCGGCCATGTCTGGAGCTCTCCTCGAGGCTCTCGACGAGGCTCTTTACCATATGCTAGAGACAGTGCGTTGAGGCACGTGACCTTAACTTTCTGTCTCGCTCCAAAGACTGACAGGAGAGTAGAGTCACACAACTGTTCATTTCAGGGTAGAGTGAACGTGCTGGGAGCATTGGTGGTGTCGACGTCAGACTGGTCAGCGGAATTCTTCACTAGCTGTTCGTCTTGAAAAAGCATACGGTGCGAGAGAAAATCTTCACATGTGACCTAGAACTTAAATGTGGAATAAGCGGAACTGTACAAAAGATACTAATAAACGGCTCCAGACATAAAGAAGTTTAGGTACTACATTACTTTCAGTTTATTATTGCAGAGAAAAAGAAGTATAGACAGCATAATAATATGAAGTTATCATCATAGACATAAAGAAGCGTGCCCAGCACTCTACAATAATGTTATTATCACAGACATATAGAAGTGTAGAAAGCTTGATACTACAGGGTAATCACCACATACATATAATAATAATAATAATAATAATAATAATAATAAATGGAATTTATATAACGCTATATCTTGCAATTACAAATCAGAGCACTTGCATTCAATCCACTCCTATACATGCAACCAACAATGATTAACAATATTCTAACAAATTCAAATGTACACACACACTCACACACACACACAGGTTATACATTTCAGCAGGGTGATGGAATTTTTGCTGTTAAAGGTAGTCAAGTCAAGTCAAGTCAAAAGCACTTTAATCATCCCATGAAGGACAATTACAATACTGACAGGCAGATTGATATGCATCAAAAATCTCAAAAGACACAAAGAGCTATATTTCATATTGGTCAAAACATTCCAAAATCACTTCAAATAAAAATGTCACGAACACACACACACACACACACAAAACACACACACAAACAGACACGCGCGCATGCCCACACACACACATTACACGTACACACACACACACACACACACACACACACACACACACACACACACACACCAATTGTGAACACAATGTTAAAAAAAAGAAACAAACAAAAAACTGTTGACTAGAAGACATAAAAACTTATTATATACGCACGCACATACGCAACACGTACACACGCACTTGCAGGCGTGTGCGAGCACACCCACGCACACCCACCCATATATCAATGTATGAATTCAATGTTTTAAGACCATTGAGTAGAAGACAGATTTATTTCACACACACACACACACACACACACACACACACACACACACACACACACACACAAAATTATGTATTGACTACACTCATAACAATTGCAATCAGGCAAGTACTTCAGAGATATGTAAAAACTAGGCAGTCAACATCATTGTGAATTCAGAATTCGAGTGCTTACTGACACAAAAGAATGTCTTTTTCTGTTAGTTTTGCTGATGGGACACTGAAAACGGCATTCCGAAGGCAACAACTGAAATTCTGGAAACAAAGCATGGGAGGGAACGGCCGAAATGGCAGTGGCTTTGCGTACAAACTGCTGATTACAGAACGACATGAGATCTCTTTGTTCTTCTCCAGTTATTTTTGAGCAGATTCTTACAATTCTCTGCAGGCCATTCTTCTTTTTAACACTAAGGTTATTGTACCAACAAATGATAGCAAAACTTAGAACACTCTATATGTAAGACTTGTAAAACAAGGAAAGAATCTTTTTGTCTACAAAAAATGAGTTCAGTTTCCTCAGAAAATACACACCTTGTTGTCCCTTTTTTACAATAGCGTCAGTGATAACGTCCCAATTTAACTTGTGGTCAAAAACAGTTCCCAGATACTTATTTTGATTATGGATAATAATATTCTTAGGAGTATGCCCTGATCTTCTGAAGTCGATAGGCAGATCTTTAGTTTTAGAAACATTTAGCTCCAGATAGGCCTCGTCACACCAGTGTACGAACTCGGTGAGGGCTGGACCGTGGTCTAATACTGATCCGGATAAGAGAGATAGCAGAGCACTGTCGTCTGCGAACTTTACCAGAAAGGAATTTCCATAATTGCTTCTGCAATCATCTGTGTATAGAAAGTACAGAAGTGGTGAGAGGACGCAACCCTGTGGAGAACCAGTGCAGGTAAATCTAACCAAAGAAGATATTTTGTTGGCAAAAACACGCTGTGGTCTGTTGGTTAAAAATTCAATCAGCCAACGAACAAGTTGATTGTCTACGTCAAATTTTGAAATTAGTTTGTTAAACAGAACGTGAGGCTGCATTGTATTGAAAGCTGAACTAAAATCAGCGAACAATATTCTGGCATGAGAGTCAGGTGTTTCCAAGTAGCTGTACAACTTGTTCAAAATGAATAGTTTGGCATCTTCGACACCCCTTCGAGACCTGTGCGCAAATTGGGTCAAGGTCTTTCTCTGTAGCGGAAAGAATGAGAAATTTTACGAACTTTTTCTAGCGTTTTCATCACAAGAGATGTGAGAGCTACAGGTAAAAAATCGTTAGGCCGAGAAGGATTGGGTTTCTTTGGTAGAGGTATTACATTGGAAGTTTTCCAAATAACTGGAAAGCTCAGTAGCACAGAATTTTAGGGTTCGTGCAATGTACCGTCTGGTCCGGGAGATCTGTTAATATTTATTGCCTTTAAGTGCTTACAACTAACTTCTTCATCAACAATGACGCTATTCTCAAAAACAAGGGATTGCTTCAGGTCATTTATTTCATCTGAGAAATCATGCTTTTCAAAGCGAGTAAAAAATGCGTTTAGATGGTCTGGTAAGTTGTTATCACATACTCCCTGCAAACTGATCTTTGACCTATGTTGGACACCTACCATGTTTACTGCAGACATATTTTTGATACCCTGCCATGCCACACGAAAATTGCTCCCTGCAAACTTGTCTTCTATCTTATTTATATATATATATATATATACGTCTGGCCTGTGCAACAGCAGCTTTGACTTCTTTGTTTACTTCCTTCTTTTGTTGTCCTGTGCCTGTGTAAAATACTACATTTTTGTTTAATACACATTTCACCTAATATCACTTAAAGTGAACAGACATTAAATTGAAGACACGTTTCAGATCCTTTGTAACCCAACGCTTGTTATTGGGGTAAATGGTTATCTCTTTAGTTGGAATGACACAACTAACACAAAATGAAATATAAGAACAAATAACATCAGTGAGCTCATTCAGGGATACATATGAGATGAAACAGGAGGGAAAAATCTTAGGTTTGAAATAGGTATGTTTTGAGGCTGAATTTAAAGCTGTTGTAAGTAGGCCTTTCACAAAGGGAGAGAGGGGGGTCATTCCAGATTGATGGACCAGAAATAGAGAAAGAGCCACGGTCAACAGTTAATTGGTTGAATCTAGGTATTCGTAAGCACAGGGTATCTGCAGCAGAGCAGAGGGAACGAGAAGGAGTGTACATTCACAGAGGTAGGAAGGTGCTGTTTTGTGGAGATATTTGTAACAGATGGCACTGATCTTGTACTTTACTCTCTGTGGCACAGGCAACCAGTGGAGAGATTGCAGGAGAGGAGCAATATGCTCAGATTGTTTTTCTTTTTGAGGACTAATCGAGCTGCAGAGTTTTGTTTGCGTTGAAGGAAGAGGACAGATGATGCTGGCGACCAGCCAAAAGGGGAATGACAATAGTCCAGACAGACCAGCCAACAGGGGAATGACAATAGTCCAGACAGACCAGCCAACAGGGGAATGACAATAGTCCAGACAGACCAGTCAAAAGGGGAATTACAATAGTCCAGACGTAAAGGAATAAGAGATGTGACAAGTTTGGATGTTGCATCAGTGGACAGGCACTTTCGGATTGCACTGATACGCTGTAATTGATAGTAGCAGGAATGGCAGGACTGGCAGGTCTGGGTGATGAATTTTTGCATAGAGAGTGTATTGTCAATAACAACACCTAGATACTTAAATGCAGTGGATAGCGGAACTGACGTATTGCCAAATTCTATTGAATCTGTTGTGATGGAAGAGAGTTTGTGTTTGGTCCCTATAATCATGGCTTCGGTTTTATCTGCGTTTAGCTGTAACTTGTTTTGTATCATACAGTTTTGAATGTCTTGAAGGAAGAGTGATATATTTGTCAAAAGAGAAGGCAGATTTTCGGGAGTTTATTGTGACAGTCTGGAATCGGTCAGTGAGGTATGAACTAAACCAGGTAAAGGCTGCACCTTTGATACCAAACGTTTTTTGAAGACGGGAGACAAGGATAGAGTGATCTATAGTGTCAAATGCTGCAGATAAGTTGAGAAGAGTTAGATGGGAAATGTTCCCTGAGTCAGAAGAATTTAGAAACGTGTTTAACGTATGGACTAGGGTGGTTTCAGTGCTGTGGTTGACGCGATAGGCAGACTGAAATGCGAGGAGACTATTTGAATGAAGATGGCTGTTGAGTTGTTTCAGAACTACTTATTCAAGGACTTTGGAGATGAAAGGTAGGTTAGAAGCTGGCCTGTAATTTTTCAGTATGTTAGGATCGAGGTCGTGCTTTTTGAGTAGAGGTGTAACTATTGCAGTATTGATTCCTGATGGAAAAATTCCCGAAAGAAGAGATGAGTTTACAATCTTCGTGATAGTTGGTATAAACTGTGGAAGGCACTGCCTGAAAAGAGAAGCAGGCATAGGATCAAGATCACATGATTTTATGGTCATTTTATTTAGAATTTTCCTGGTTTCTTCCTCACCTTTTGGCTGAAAGTAAAGGAGAGGAGTGCCAGTGAATTTGGAATCAGGAGATACAGGTTGGAAGGGAGTCTGATCCAATGTGGAGCGAATGTTACGGACTTTGTCTGAAAAGAACGAGGAAAATATTTCAGGAAGTTCGGAATGACTGTGGACAGTAGGCAGAGAGCTTGTCTTTGCAGATCCAAGAAGAGTTGAGATGAGGGGAAAAAGTGATTTCATGGATGTTTTATTGACAACTTGAGCAGAGTAGTAGTTTGTCTTGGCTGAGTGGATTAAGGTTTTGACTTTGTTGGTTTGTTTTCGAAAGAGCTGTTTGTTTATTTCAGTTTTTGTTTTTCGCCACTGCCGTTCTAGTTGTCGGGATTTGTGCTTTGCCACCAGGATATCGTGGGTGCACCATGGGGTGAAAGGCCTATCAAAAAGAATATGGTCAGTGGGAGGTGCATGCCCATCAAGCATAAATGTAGACAGCATGATGCTATACGGTTATCACTAGAGACATATAGAAATATAGACAGCTTGATACATACGGTTATCACCTCACAGACATAAATTATAGAAGTGTAGACAGCATGATACTATAGAGTTATCATCACAGACATATAGAAGTGTAGACAGCATGATACTATAGAGTTGTCACCACAGACATATAGAAGTGTAGACAGCATGATACTATAGGGTTATCACCACAGACATATAGAAGTGTAGACAGCATGATACTATAGTGTTATCACCACAGACATATAGAAGTGTAGACAGCATGATACTATAGGGTTATCACCACAGACATATAGAAGTGTAGACAGCATGATACTATAGGGTTATCACCACAGACATATAGAAGTGTAGACAGCATGATACTATAGGGTTATCACCACAGACATATAGAAGTGTAGACAGTATGATACTATAGGGTTATCACCACAGACATATAGAAGTGTAGACAGTTTGATATTTAAGGTTATCATCACAGACATGTATTTTATGTATGTTAGTCCGTCGTTTTCGACGATGACATCCAAAACAGCAGAGGGGGCAGCTTCTGTTTCGGAAACTGGGCAGAAATTTTATTATAGTAGAGATGTCTTGCCCTCAGTACATCCCCACTCTCTCGGCCAAGTGGGCATAAGGACAGTCAGCGTTGGAGATGTTCTCCAAAGGCCAACCAGCCCCCAGGGCTGCAGCACATAAGGAATGTTCAAGTCAAGCCTCCTAGTCAGAGAGTCATAGTCGATCACTAAAGACTAAGCTGTAAAGTGGAATTCCATGAGTGGAAAAGCCACTGGTCATTCAGCCTCTCACTTTCTTGTTCCCCCAGCGTCAATGGTTTAATCAAGAACTGTGATAAACCCCAGGCGCTGACGGCGCAAGAGATATAGAAGGTAGACAGCTTGATATCTAAGGGTTATCACCACAGACATATAAAAGGTAGACAGCTTGATATTTAAGGGTTATCACCACAGACATATAGAAGGTAGACAGCTTGATATTTAAGGATTATCACCACAGACATATAGAAGGTAGACAGCTTGCTATTTAAGGGTTATCATCACAGACATATAGAAGGTAGACAGCTTGATATTTAAGGGTTATCACCACAGACATATAGAAGGTAGACAGCTTGATATTTAAGGGTTATCATCACAGACACGTCAATGACAGAAAGACAACGACAAAGAAGCTGGGGTAAGCGTCCATCAAACCTGAGGAAGTGAAGCTGAAGCCATTAATTATGGACAGCGTTATGTCCAACGCGTTCTTTGGTCTTGTTTAGTTTGAAATGTATCGTCACCTTTCTGGAGGTCAGATCTGCAGAACGGCCTTTTGTAATATTCAGAGGAATCGTTTGGAAATCCTTCGCTGTTTATAAGATGATTTATTTATTTATTTATTTATTTAGTTATTTATTTATACCACTTTAAGTCAACAGATTTCTCTGCGTGAAATGTGGGCTGCTCTCCCCGGGCAGATGGTGTGGCTGCAAAGGTTCGGGTGATAGTTTGACATTTTCTGTTCGTGACACTTCATGAACAGCTCAGTCTTAGACTCCATTCCCTTGCAAGTCTGTGTTGATGTACATGTGTGTACCAGGACTAGCAGGTCTGCTCATAAACTGACCTAGGAGATTGTACAAATTCCCTCCCCCTTCCCTATGAGGAACCAGCGTCAGTGGACTCAGCCACTTCCGATGGAGAGATGACCAAACAAAGGTGCGGCCTCTGGTCTGCCTGATGATGTTTGTGTCCCCCAGTCGTGGCACAGAGAACTGATACCACCATTTCTGCCCCAAATGAGGCTATCGGCGTGATGTTTTCCTTGCAATCCCAGACACACTGTAGTTCAGATCTGAAAGAGGGAAGAGATGGGATGATAATGCCCAGACAGAGCGGCAATCATGTGTCCATACACTGCACACCTCTCCCGCCTAGTTTCCCTGGGGGGGGGGGGGGGGGGGGGGTTAGGGTGTCGTTAGTGTGTGTGTGTGTGTGTAGTCGTGTCAGAGTGTGTGTGTGTGGTGTGGTCATTGTTGTGTGGTGTGTGGTGTGGTCATTGTGTGTGTGTGTGTGTGGTGTGTGTGGTGTGGTCATTGTGTGTGTGTGTGTGTGTGTGGTTTGGTCATTGTGTGTGTGGTGTGTGTGTGTGGTGTGGTCATTGTGTGTGTGGTGTGTGTGGTGTGGTCATGTGGGTGTGTGTGTGTGGGTGTGGTCATTGTGTGTGTGTGTGTGTGTGTGTGGTGTGGTCATTGTGTGTGTGTGTGTGTGTGGTGTGGTCATTGTGTGTGGTGTGTGTGTGTGGTGTGGTCATTGTGTTGTGGTGTGTGTGTGGTGTGGGGGTCATTGTGTGTGTGTGTGTGTGTGTGTGTGTGGTGTGGTCATTGTGTGTGTGTGTTGTGTGTGTGTGTGTGTGTTTGTGGTCAGCGTCAGGATGTGTGTGGTGTGGTCAGTGTGAGTGTGTGTGTGGTGTGGTCAGTGTGTGTGGTGTGGTCAGTGTGAGTGTTGTGTGGTGTGGTCAGTGTGTGTGTGTGTGGTGGTGTGGTCAGTGTGTGTGAGAAGAACTTTGTTTACATTAATTCCATCATTTTTTCCATTATATACTTCTAATATTTTATGATAATATTCTCATGTTTTACTCATTTGTTGAATATTATTGTGAACACAGAGATCTTTTCAATGTGGTAAACAAAACATGTGCATATCATTTTAATGAATTATAGCTGTTATTTTTCCCGTTTTAATATCTCTAACTATTGAAATGCTTTTCATTCTTATAATTGTTTAACTGTCTATGATGCCAAAACAATAACGGCAACAAATTATATTATCATTAAAATTTACATCATCAAGAGATAAATTTTACATTAAAATTGTATTCATATTTTAACTATTAATTAACGAACTTGACAAACTTATCCGTTGTATCCGATAAAACAAAATTAAATATAGTAAATGATAACATGTGTTCAAAAGACTTAACAGGGACATACTTTCTTTGTGTTAATATCATTGCATGAGTCTGGTGTGTGTGTGTGTGTGTGTGTGTGTGTGTGTGTGTGTGTGTGTGTGTGCGCGTGCGTGCGGGCGGGCGTGCGTGCGTGTAACCGACATACTTTCTATATTTCACCATCTCCTGGACTTGTTTAGTCTATACACGCAAGTAGATCTACTTATGCCATGTAAAGTGTATAGGGCTAAGTACCTTAGATCAACAATTGAAACCAAAGAATTTTTTTTTTAAAGGATGTAGTTTCTAGTCATCTTCGTATCACAGTGTTGTAATTTGTATATGGTACTCAAGTGGTATGTGTGTGTGTGAATGCGTGCATGTTGTGTGCGCGTTTGTGTGTGTATGTATGTGTGTGCGCGCGCGCGTGTGTGTGAGTGTGGGGGGCGTACGTGAGTGTGGGTTGCGTACTTTGAGTGTGGGTAGGTTGTGTATGTGTGTGCAAGTGTTGTGTATCATGCGTACGGAGTGGGGGTAGGTTGTGTATGTGTGGCAAGTGTGTTATCATGAGGCAGGTGCTGTATGTGGATTGGAAGGGGGAAAGGGGGGGGAGTTGTCTTTATCTGTATGTTTCCTATTATTTGTGTATATGTACGAGATAGATGTATCCGTTATCTTAATACCTGTATGTGCCAGTCTTTGATTGCACATTTCAGTTTGCATTTCTCCAGTCATGGTGTTGATAATGGTAACCTTGTGGTCTCCACGTCAGTTCATCTTCCTCCTTTCTGTCGTCATGGTCGTACTTCCAGTCAGTGTTGTAGTGCCATCTGTTGCTCGTCCAGTCCTTCACACCACCTTCCCTGTCACCTCTCCATCCTTGTTGGTTTCTTTCTTGTTGACGTTGTCTGTAGCCACTGAGCCCCATCTTTCAGTCCACGGTCGTGATGTCTGGTTATTCCCATGTCTTCTGTCTCCATGCTGTGTGCGTCTTCTCCATTGTCGTCCGTTTCCATCCCAAGCAGTGTATCTTTGATGTGTCGCATTTATTGTCCCTGTTCTGGGGAAATGGCTCATCGGGGTTGTGTGTGTGTGTGTGTTGTGTGTGTGTGTGTTTTGTGGTGTGGTGTGGTGTGTGGGGTGTGTGTGTGTGTGTGTGTGGTAGGTGTGAGGATGTGTGTGTGTGGTCAGTGTAGTGTATGTGTGTGTGGGGTGTGTGTGGTCAGTGTGAGGATGTGTGTGTGTGGTCAGTGTGAGGATGTGTGAGATGTGGTCAGTGTGATGTATGTGTGTGTGTGTGTGTGGTCAGTGTGAGGATGTGTGTGTGTGGTCATGTGAGTTGTATGTTTTGTGGTTGTTGTGGTCATGTGTGAGGATGTGTGTGTGGTCAGTATGAGGGTGTGTGTGTGTGTGTGTGTGTGTGTGGTCATGTGAGGGTGTGTGTGGTGTGGTCAGTGTGAGTGCATGTATGAGTGTGTGTGCAGTGTGAGGATGTGTGTGGTTGGGTCAGTGTAGGGTGTGTGTGTTGTGTGTGTGGTCAGTGTGAGGGTGTGTGTGTGTGTGGTCCCGTTATGGGGTGTGTGTGTGTGTGTGGTCAGTTGGAGGATGTGTGTGTGGTCATTTTGAGTGCATGTGTGTGTGTGTGTGGTCAGTGTGAGGGTGTGTGTTTTGGGGTGGTCAGTATTTTTTTTTTTTTTTTTATAATTCTTTTATATCGAGGATAATGGAATAAGTACTTAAGTGCTTTTTTACATCCAGTCCTCGTGTGTATGCGGTTTTGTAAATTCTGTCATCTGTTCCCACCGGCACACAATGGCCTACTCTTACGAAAAGCGGAACAGGATTTAACGTGTGCGCAAGATGTTCTGCACGCGTTCGCACACGGGGCCTCGGTTTATAGTCTCATCCGAAGGACTATGAGGGTGTGTGGTTGTGTGGTCAGTGTGTGTGTGTGTGTGTGTGGGCAGTATGAGGTGTGTGTGTGTGTGGTCAGTATGAGGGTTGTGTGTGTGTGGTCAGTATGAGGGTGTGTGTGTGTGTGGTCAGTATAGGGTGTGTGTGTGTGTGTGGTCAGTATGAGGGTGTGTGTGTGTGGTCAGTGTGTGTGTGTGTGTGGGCAGTGTGAGGGTGTGTGTGTGTGGGCAGTGTGTGTGGGTGGTCAGTGTGAGGGTGTGTGTGTGTCAGTGTGTGTGTGTGTGGTCAGGGTGTGTGTGTGTGTGTGTGTGTGTGGTCAGTATGAGAGTATGTGTGTGTGTGTGGTCAGTATGAGGGTGTGTGTGTGTGGTCAGTATGACGGGGGGGTGGTCAGTGTGAGTGTGTGTTGTGTGGTCATGTGTGTGGTGGTGGTCAGTGTGTGTGGGGTGTGGTCAGTGTGTGTTTTGTGTGTGTGTGTGTGGTCAGTTGTGTGTGCGCTGTGGTCAGTGTGTCTGTGTGTGTGTGTTAGTGTCAGGGTGTGGGGTGTGTGGTCATATGTGTGTGTGTGTGGTCAGTGTGAGTGTGTGTGTTTCAGTGTGTGTGTGTGGTCAGTGTGTGTGTGTGTGGTCAGTGGTGTGTGTGTGGTCATGTGTGTGTGTGGTCAGTGTGAGTGTGGTGTGTGTGGTCAGTTTTGGGGTGTGTGTGGTCAGTTGTGTGTGTGGTCAGGTGTGTGTGTGTGGTCAGTGTGTGTGTGTGGTCAGTGTGAGTGTGTTTTGTGTGGTCCAGTGTGTGTGTGGTGGGGCCCGTGTGAGGGTGTGTGTGTGTTAGTGTGAGGGTTGGGGTGGTCAGTGTGTGTGTGTGGTGGTCAATGTGTGTGTGTGTGTGGTCATGTCACGGTTTTGGGGTGGTCAGTGTGGGGTGTGTGTGGTCAGTGTGAGGGTGTGTGGTCAGTGTGTGTGTGTGTGTGTGGTCAGTGTGGGGTGTGTTGGGTCAGTGTGGTTTGTGTGTGGTCAGGGGTGGGTGTGTGTGGTCAGTGGTGTGTGTGGGTAGTGTGTGTGTGTGGTCAGTGTGTGTGTGGGGTTCAGTGTGAGGGGTGGTGGTCAGGGGTGTGTGGTGGTCATTGTGTGTGGTGTGTGTGTGTGGTGTGTGTGGGGGTGTGGTGGTCAGTGTGTGTGGGTGGGCAGTGTGTTTTGGTGTGGGGTGTGGGTCAGTGTGGGTGGGGTGTGTGGTCAGTGTGAGGGTGTGTGGTCAGTGTGTGTGGTGTGTGGGGTGGGCAGTGGGGGGTGTTTTGTGGTCCCGTTGTGTGGTCATGTGTGGGGGCAGTGTGGTGGGTGTGGTTTATGTGAGGGTGTTGTGGTCATGTGTGTGGTCAGTGGTGTGTGTGGTCAGTGTGAGGGTGTGTGGTGGTCAGTGTGGGGTCAGTGTGTTTGTCAGTTGTGTGTGGTCATGTGAGGGTGTGTGTGGTCAGGTGTGGAGGGTGTGTGTGGTCAGTGTGTTTTTGTGTGTGTGTAGGTGTGTGTGTTGTCAGTGTGAGGGTGTGTGTGGTCAGTGTGGGGGGTGTGTGTGGTCAGTGTTGTGTGTGTGGTCAGTTGAGGGGTGTTGTGTGTGTCAGTGTGAGGGTGTGTGTGTCAGTGTGAGGGTGGTGTGTGTGGTCAGTGTGGGGTGTGTGTTGTCATGGTGAGGGGTTTTGTGTGTGATGGGGTGTGGTCAGTGTGAAGGGTGTGTGGTGGCAGTGTGAGGGTGTGTGTGTGGTCAGTATAGGGTGTGTGTGATCAGTGTGAGGGTGTGTGGGCAGTGTGAGGGTGTGTGTGGTCAGTATTGAGGGTGTGGGGTGGTCAGTTGAGGGGTGTGTGTGGTCAGTGTGAGGGTGTGGTGGGTCAGTATGAGGTGTGTGTGTGGTCAGTGTGAGGGGTGTGTGTGTGGGCAGTGTGAGGGGGTGTGTGTGGTCAGTTGAGGGTGTGTGGTTGGTCAGTGTGAGGGTTGTGGTGTGGTCAGTGTGAGGGGTGTGTGGGGTTGTCAGTGTGAGGGTGTGTGTGGTCAGTGTGAGGGTGTGGTGTGTGGCAGTGTGAGGGTGTGTGGTGTGGTCATGTGAGGGTTGTGTGTGTGGTCAGTTGAGGGTTGTGTGGTGTGGTCAGTGTGAGGGTGTGTTTGGTTTAGTGTGAGGGTTGTGGTTTTCAGTGTGAGGGTGTGTGTGTGGTCATGTGAGGGTGTGTGTGTGTCAGTGTGAGGGTGTGTGTGTGATCAGTGTGAGGTGTGTGGGTGGGGTCATTATTGTGTGTTCATTATTGTGGTTCATTATTGGGGGTGTCCTCACCCCTCCATCCTACGTGTCCTACTCCCCCATCCTAGCTGTGGGCCCTCTCCTCCATCTAGCGTGCCTCACTCCTCCATCCCAGCTGTTGTCTCACTCCCTCCATCTAGCTGTGTCAACACTCCCTCCATCCTAGCTGTGTCCTCACTCCCTCCATCCTAGCTGTGTCCTCACTCCCTCCATCCTAGCTGTGTCCTCACTCCCTCCATCCTAGCTGTGTCCTCACTCCCTCCATCCTAGCTGTGTCCTCACTCCCTCCATCCTAGCTGTGTCCTCCATCCTAGCTGTGTCCACACTCCCTCCATCCTAGCTGTGTCCACACTCCCTCCATCCCAGCTGTGTCCTCCAACTTTCCCCATCCTGCTTCCACTTCCTCCATCCTAGCTGTGTCCCACTCCCTCCATCCTAGCTTTTGTCAACCCCTCCATCCTAGCTGTGTCCCCACTCCCTCCATCCTAGCTGGTCCTCCATCCTAGCTGTGTCCCACCCCCACCTACTTTCCTCCATCCTAGCTGGGTCACACTCCCTCCATCCTAGCTGGGTCACACTCCCTCCATCCTAGCTGTGGTCACACTCCCTCCATCCTAGCTGTGGTCACACTCCCTCCATCCTAGCTGTGTCCTCCATCCTAGCTGTGTCCACACTCCCTCCATCCTAGCTGTGGTCACACTCCCTCCATCCTAGCTGTGGTCACACTCCCTCCATCCTAGCTGTGTCCTCCATCCTAGCCTCACATCTAGCGGTCAGTATCTTCTTTCTGCTTCTGCCTCTCTTGTCCTTCTGCTTACTTCTCTGTTTGTGTTCTTTGTAACTTTGTCTGTTTGTCTGTCTGCTTGTCTTCTGCTTGTCTGTAAATCTTCCTGTTTGTCTTCCTGTCTGTCTGTCTGTTTGTCTGTCTGTTTGTATGTCAGTCTGTTTGTCTGTCTGTTTGTCTGCCTGTCTGTTTGTCTGTCTGTCTGTTTGTTTGTCTCTCTGCCGTTTGCAGACAGTAGTTTTGTGGAACGTCGTGTACCTCCAGGGAGGTTTTCTTTAAGTAAGACTTTGGAATCTCTCTCTGCCTCTCTCCCTCTCTCTCTCTCGCTTTCTCGTTCTCTCTAACGCTGTTTTCTTAATCTAAGAAATGCCTCTTTCATGCTTTGTATGTTTTTCTGTGTGTGTGTGTGTTTTCGTGCGGACTTGCACGCGTTTGTGCGTACGTGCGCATGCATGTGGGAGAGAGAGAGAGGGAGAGAGCCAGCTAATGAGAAGTTAAGAAAGATAGAGAGACAGTGACTGAGAGACAGAGACAGAAAAAGCAGGTATCTGAATATATGAACCCATTAATTCCTTTAACCATGCATTCATTTCTGGAAATAAACAATCAATTAACTAACTTATTGATACATAATTACTTGATATATCTAGGAGAAAAGAATGAAACAAGACACGAGAGAGACGAAAGACAGAAAGAAAGACAGACTGACATAAATAAAGACTGAAAGACAAACAGAAAGACAAACATACAGAAAGAAAGGCAGACAGACAGACAGACTGACAGACCACAAAATAAGTTTCCTTTATGCGGGTCTGTTAGGGACAGCCAAGGGGCTGTCTGAATTTGATCATCATTATCTTGTTATTGAAGCAGACTTGTTGCCATCCAAGTCAGCAGCGCCTTGCCTTCTTCATCAACCAAAAAGATTGGAATGATCATTGGAATGATAATGATAATAATAATAATGTATGGAATTTATATAGCGCTGAATCTTGTAAAGCAACAAATCAAAGCGCTCAGATTTTATTTCATACCACTTTAAGTCACGGCAGATTTCTCTCCGTGAAATTCGGGCTGCTCTCCCCGGGGAGAGCGGGAGAACGCGTCGCCACTTAGCGCTGCGCCACCCTTTCACCCTTTTTTTTCTGCAGCTGTATTTGTTTCCCTATCAGAGTGGCTTTTTTAAGAATTTTGCCAGGACAACTCTCTTGTTGCCGTGGGTTTTTTTACGTGCGCTAAATAATTACGTGTAACACACGGGACCTCGGTTTATCGTCTCATCCGAAAGACTAGCGCCCAGACCACCACTCATGGTCTAATGGATGGGGGAAAAATTTCCGGTCCAAACGGGGTACGAACCGCCGCACACTTCAGACCCGGACTTTTCGCTTTCTAGACAGGCGCGTTACCTCTAGACCACCGATCCACCGGAATCATTGGAATGATCATTGGAATGACGATTCCCCCAACCCATCCCTATCCTCTGTGATAAAGTGTGTTGGTGCGCTGATATCTTTATCCATCAGTAGAAAATTGATTGTCATAAGCAGTGTGTGTTTGTTTGTTTGTTTGTTTGTTTGTTTGTTAGAAACTAAGAATACGGCTGCATATAGGGCCTAAAGGGAAACTAGCAGTGCTTCTTCTCCTGAGCATATTACTCCTCTCTTGCAAGCTCTCCACTGGCTGCCTGTGCCACAGAGAGTAAACTATAAGATCAGTACCCTCTGTTACAAATGTCTCCACAAAACAGCACCCGCCTACCTCTGTGAATGTCTTCACTTGTACACTCCGTCACGTTCTCTCCGCTCTGCTGCAGATACCTTGTCCTTACGAATACCTAGATTCAACCAATCCACCATCGGCCGTCGCTCTTTCTCTATTTCTGGTCCATCGATCTGGAATGACCTCCCTCTCTCTCTCTCCGGCAAAAGCTTTCTTAATACATTTTTAAATACAGTCTCAAGACAAACCTAAGATTTTCCTCTCCTGCTTCATCTCATAGTGTTTCCCTACCTTCAACAGCCAAGATTCTATTGCCCTGCCAGGGTGTGTGACCTGTGTGTGTGTGTGTTTGTGTGTGTGTGTGTGTGTGTGTGTGTGTGTGTGCGTGCGTGCGTGTGCGTGTGTGTGTGTGTGTGTGCACACATTTGGACTTGATGGAACTATTAGTTGTTACTGGTTGTATGACTGTGTAAGAATGAGTTGAGTGCAAGCGCTTTGATTTGTCTCTGCAAGATATAGCGCTATATAAATTCCATTTATTATTATTATTATTATTATTATTATTATTATTATTATTATTATTATTATTATCATTACTTCTACATTGTTCTGTCAAGCTATGTTACTATCTATTATCTATTGATTTATTTATTTTCCTGCATTAAGAATTCTTTCAAATACACGTACAAAAGCATGGGTGTCCATATTATCACCTTGTTGTGAATAGTAGACATCAACCTAGTGGAAAACAGAAGAGTGCAAAAAAGAAGAATGCAAAGAAGAAGAAGAATGCAAAGAAGAAGAGAGATTTTCTTGCCTAAAGCATGTGCCCCTACCCCTACCGCCGCTCTCTCTCTCTCTCTCTCTCTCTCTCTCTCTCTCTCTCTCTCTCTCTCTCTCTCTCTCTCTCTCTCTCTCTCTCTCTCTCTCTCTCTCTCTCTCTCTCTCTCTCTTGCTCTGCGGGGGGTGGGGGGAACCATTACGTGAGGTGAAGGAGAAGACCTACGGAAATTGCTCTGGTATTTTTGTGAAATAGTATCTAGTTCTAAGTGGTTTTAATTTTTCAGTGTTGGCATGTAGTTAGATCAGGGGGATGGGAATTTCAGTGCACCTGTACAGGGCTGTCTGTAGGACATTTGCGGCAGTATTTGCCTGTTTCATGTCCAAACGGATAGAATTCAAATCTGCCATGCATACCTCCATCCTGATGCTAAAAAGCAGGCCAGACGGTGTCCTGTTAGGACTGACCCTCACCTGTCTATTTTGGGGGGACTTTTATTGCGGTGTGGTGACGTGGAGACCAACCCTGGACCCACCCCCCTAAATCTGCTGGCCAAGGACGCAAGCTGAGGCAAACGAGCTTGACAACGGGTGGTGGTCAAACGGTTGCAGGGAAGCCTTCCTGTAGGACCAAAACCAGTGCAGAGGTGGCTGCCAACACGCCTATGACCGTTCAACACAGACAGGATTCCTCTCCTGCAGCAACTCCCCAGGAACTGACGCTGAACACGATGACAGCCACAATAGAGAAGCTGGAAAATCTGTTGAAGTCTACAGTGGACAGTTTGAAAAGAGAAGAAGAAATGTGTGACCTTAGAAGAGACATGGACAATCTTAAAACTGAAAACAAAGGACTATGACAGACAAATACAGAACTGACGAACAGAGTGGATAAGCTAGAAAAGAGGGCAGACGATGCAGGACGATCACGGCGAAACAACATTATTGTTTATGGCATAGAGAAGAAAACAAATGAGAGTGGTGCTGACTGTGAGATGGCTGTGAAAAATCTTTCTGAAAAAATGGATGTTAAGGATGTAAAGTTTGATAGAGTGGCCCGTATAAATTCTAAAGCTAACTCTCCTATTATAGCCAGATGCTGTTTTCATCAGGATAAGATTAGAATTATGAAGGCAAAATCTCGCCTGAAAGGCTCTAGTATTTTTGTAGATGAAGATTTTTCTGTCTGTTAGGGAAAATAGGCGTAAACTGACCCCATATTTAAAGAGCACTAGAGCAGAGGAGAAACAAGTAAGAATGGTTTTTGACCATCTGATAATAAAAGGAGAAAAGGTGACCCTCAATGATCTAAAGGAATAGCTCTTTAGCCGGCCCATACACACATCCGTCCCTAGACACAATTCACAGGGTAGGCCAGACAGTAAACCAACACCGGTAAGTGTAAGTGGGCCTGAGTCAGTCACACATGCAATACAGCTTTGTGCTGTGGAGCATGATGGAGATACAAATGGCTTTGGGAGGCAAGACAAAGACAGGTCTTACCAAGGATTTGTCTGGTGGTAGGTGGCCCCCCAATAAAGATCCCTTGTTTATAGAAGATGATGGCAGTGCTGATGATAGCATTAACTTGGTTTCTAGTCTCATGAATATAAATAGTGATAGTGTCAGTTTAGTTGATGAAGACTCATTGGATCATAGCAATAAAAATAAAACAAATAAAACGTTTTCCTTTTTATCTTGGAACATGAATGGGTTTTTTCTAAACTCATTGACAGGGATTTTGTATCTTATGTGTGTAGCTTTGATTTTATTTGTTTGTCAGAAACGTTCCTGGAAAATATCCAGCCAGATGTTTTTAGTGGCTATAACCCCTTCTGTAAGTTGGCAATTAAAAATCGTCATCAAGGAAGAGGATCTGGTGGATTAGTTTGTTTAAAAAAGTATGAGTTAGCTGCCCTTGTGAAATGTTTGGATGTTCCTTCTTCTAACATTTGTGTTTTTCTCTTTGACAAATCTTTGCTGTGTACTTCACGGAATGTATTACTTGTATGTGTGTATATACCACCTGAAGGTTCACCATTTTATAACATGTTTGACAATGATAATGGAATTGCTATGCTGGAAGAATGTTTAGTCAATTGTGTGGTGACATTGGATGAAGGTAGATATAATACTGTGTGGAGATTTAAACAGCAGGACATCAAACTTTTCTTTTTATGTAGCGAATGACTTTAATTCAGATTCTCATAGTAAACGCATGTCTACAGTAGTAATCATAATTTGAAGATTCTGTTATCAATAATTATGGTAAATTATTATTGAATATGTGCACTGCTCTTGGGTTACAATTATAAATGGTGTGTTAATGGTGACCCCTAGGATGCATAAATTCATTCTGATGGAGGATTCAGTGTTAATGATTATTTTTAGTGTCAAATGATTTGTTTCTCTCGATTGTTTATCATGTCGTTTGTTTGTGCGAGCATTCTGATTCTTATCACCTTCCTGTTGAATTACATATTAATCCAGTATATGATAATGTGCCGTAATGGGAGCCAACGTTGTGGAAAGTTTGTGTGGGATGAAAACAAACTCTCAGTTTATAAAGAAATTCTCTGTGAAGAGAACATTTTGTGAACAAATTTTTAAAACCTTCCAGATGATTTATGAGAACATTGATGAAGCTCTAGATTTGTTTAAAAGAATTCATAAAAACCAGTGCTGTATGTATGAAGAAACAGGTTCATATCAATAAAAGTCTATCAAATATACATGGTTTGATAAAAAATAATAATAAAAATAATAATAATAATAATAATAAAAATAATATAATGTATGGAATTTATATAGCGCTGAACTGGTAAAGCAACAAATTTAAAGCGTCAGATTTTTTACTTTAAGTCAACGGCAATTTCCTCCGTGAAATTCGGGGTGCTCTCCCGGGGAGAGCGGGAGAACGTTTGCATTAGCGCTGCGCCCCCCTTAAACCCTTTTTTAATGAATGTAAAAAATGAAATGTAGGTCAGAAAACTTTTTTAAGTCTACCGTAAAACATTAAGAAGAAGACAAACTGTAACGGTATCACAAGAAGGGAATATAAAATCTTGAAAGGAAAAAAAAAGAGTATAACAAGACATTACTTGCAGATATAATGTCATCCATCATTTCTCAAGTTCAATTCTGGAAGAATATTAAGAAGGCTTCATTTAGAAAGAGTCAGTCACAGAATAACATATCTGTTGAGTGATGGTTGCAGCACTCCAAAACCCTGCTAGAGAAAGACTCAGTAGACAACTCCATGAACACTGATGGTGACTATGAAGAAACTGATGAAGATTTTGATTGTCCCATATCTAAAGATGAAATATTATTGGCACTTAGAAAACTTAAACAGGATAAAGCAGCTGGTCCTGATAAAATCATTGGAGAATTACTAAAAAATGGAGGTGAAAATGTTGTACTTTTTCTGCTAAAATTACTCAACAAAATCTTTGATAATGGTATTTTTCCAGATAACTGGACTGAATCTATCATTCTAACATTACACGAAAGAGGCGATGTTGACAACCCTAATAACTACAGGGGAATATTTCTTAGTGATATAAGTAGTAAGCTGTACAGTACCATCATTAATGATAGGTTACAGGAATGGGTTAAGAAAAACAACATTACAGGTGAAAACCAAGCTGGTTTTAAGAGAGGGTATTCCACTATAGATCATATGTTTACTCTACTTGCATTTATCCAGAAACAGTTTGCTCATAACCATAAGCTCTATGTGGCATTTATTGACTTTGAAAAGGCATTTGATTCTGTTAATAGAAACTTGTTATGGCCTATTCTCCTGAACAATGGTATGAAGGGTAAATTATTACGTTGTTTGAGAGCCATGTATAAGAATTTCAAAAGCAGAATAAGATGTGGATCTAAGCTGACAGACATAATATACAGCACCACGGGGGTCAAACAGGGTGATGTATGTAGCCCTCTTTTGTTTTCTGTTTTCATGAATGAGTAAGCCATAGAAGTCATTAATAAGGGTAAACATGGTGCATCTTCCCCCCAAGATTTTACAGATTTGTTTATTCTTCTGCTTGCTGATGATGTCACCCTGCTATCTGAAACTGTTGTAGGCTTACAACAGCAGTTGAATAGCTTAAGCAGTACCCCAACAAACTTGATCTTAAGGTTAATCTGAATAAGAGTAATATTGTTGTATTCAGAAAAGGTGGTTATTTCATCATCATCATCATCAGACCCGTGACCTTGGCGGTCGTCGGGGAGACACGAAAGACGATGCCGTGGTAAGCCTCCTCCATCCATCTCAGTCCTCGGCTCTGCGCAGTAGTGCCGAGTCATTCATCCTGGTCCATTCTCTGATGTTGTCCATCCATGACTTGTTCTGTCTTCCCCTCTTTCTGCCACCTTCGAGTGTTCCCTGCAGTACTGTTTTTGGCAGAGTGTTGTGGCGGGTGACGTGGCCGAACCATGTCAGCTTTTTTCTTCTTGACCGATGGTGAAAGGGGTTCTGTGGACCTTCCAGCCGTGTTATTTATACTCTTGACAAATTCATTGGTCTTTTGTTCTCTCTCAGGATATTGCCCAGCAGTTTTCTATGGCATTTTGTATCAAATGACTGGATCGCTTTGCTGTTTCAGCAGTCAATGTCGGTTTCACTTCGTACAGCAGGATAGTCTGATTTAGGGCTTTGTAGAGCTTAGTTTGATTGGGAAACTGATCTCTTTACTTTTCCAATGGTGGTGAGTTTTTGTCATGGAAGTGTTGCATGGCTATCTGACTTTGATTTCTGTCGTCGATCGCCCGTCCTTTGTGAGTGTAGCGCCAGTATTTAAAAGCGTCAACCTCCTCCAGTTGTTGCCGTTCGTTAAATTTTAGCGTGGCGTTGCTCGTGCAGTTCACAAGTACTTTACTTTTCTCCGAGCTCACCTCCATCCCATATGCTCCAACTCTGTTCTCAAGTCTGGTTGTAAGATCTTGCAGCTCTGGGTTATTTCCGCCCATGAGGTCAATGTCATTGGCAAACCGCAAGTTGTTGAGGGGTCTGCCGCCAATGGAGATGGTAGAGTGGAAGTCATGGAGGGTCTCTCTCATAATGTTTTCCAAAGAAACGAATTAAACAGGACTGGAGATAACAGGCATCCTTGTCGGACCCCAAATGTGGTTTTGAAGTAGTCTCCGACCTGATTGTTCAGAAGGACTGCACTGCTTGCGGTGTTGTATAGTGCTTGAATGGTTTGCACTAGTCCTTCTTCAATGCCAAACATTCTGAGGACCTGCACAGGCCTTCGTGCCATACTCTGTCGAAAGCCTTCTTGAAGTCGATGAAGTTGTGGAACAGGTCTCTCTGATGTTGAAGATGTTTTTCCATCATGATGTGGCAGTTAAAAATCTGTTCGATTGTGCTCCTGCCTGCCCTGAACCCAGCTTGTTCCTCTGCAAGGTGTTCTTCTGCCTCTTTCTTTAGTCGATTCGAAATAATTTTGAGCATGACCTTGCTGGCATGGCTGATGAGGCTGACTGTTCTATAGTTTTGGCATTGGCGTAAGTTCCCCTTCTTGGGCAAGGGTATGATGAGTGATTGTGTCCATTCTGTTGGCCACTGTTTTGTCTCCCAAATCTTCTGACAGATAGCTGTAACATGTGTGATGACTGTTTCGCCACCATGCTTGAGCAGCTCTGCTGGTATGTTGTCTGCTCCTGGGGACTTTCCTACTGGTAAGCTGCGGATGGCTTCTTCCACTTCTTCCCTCAGTATAGGTAATGGCGAGGGTATCTTGATGTTGCTGCTTTCTCTTCTATTATGCTCTTGTCAGGTTGTATTGGGTAGTTGTACAGTTCTTGACAATACTCAGACCACCTGTTCAATGCAGCTGAGCTTTCTGTGAGGAGGTTTCCGAGCTGTCTTCAATGACTGATGATTTGGTTTGAAGTGGTTTTGTGAGTTTCTTCAGGGTGTCGTATGCCTTTTTACTGTTGCCCACTTTCATGCTTTTTCGATCTCATCACATTGATCACTGATCCACTTCTCTCTGGCCTTTAACATTGACTTTTTCACAAGATTGTTGGCCTCCCGGTATTCTTTAGGGTTGGAAGACCTGGTTGGTTTCAGTGCTCTTCTTGTATCGCCGAGGTCCAAGATGTCATTGATAGTCCATGGCTGGTGTTTATTCCTCTGACGACCGAGTACCTCCTCTGCTGTTTCTCGGACTGCCTCATTAAAGTTGTTGGTGAGGTCATTGATGTCATTGTCCAGGAGGGTTAATGCCGCAAAACGTCCGCCAAGCTTAGCTTGGAAGACCTCCTCGACATCTGGATCTTTCAGTTTGTCCACGTCAAATTTGATATGTGGGTTTGCAGGCTGTTTGTTTTTCTTCAGCTTCATTTTGAATACCAGCAGCACAAGGTCGTGGTCGCTGCCTATGTCAGCTCCAGGGTAGGTTCTTGTTCTGGCTCTGTTGATGCTGGATTTGAAGCGCCGTGGTGTTAAGATAAAATCTATTTGGTTATGGATCTTGCCGTTTGGCGCATGCCAGGTTGTCCTCCTTGACTGCTTGTGGGGATAGAGGGTATTGGCAATGGTAAGTCTGTGGGTGCAGGCAAACTCCAGCAGACGTAGTCCCCTGTTGTTGGTCTCTCCAGTTCCAAACTGACCAACTGTTCCGGCCCATTGGTTGTAAGAGTCAGGACCTACTTTGGCGTTAAAATCCCCTTGGATGATGATGATGTCCTTCTTGGGTATCTTCATAATGGTCTCTTCAAGATCTTCATAAAATTCTTCTACTTTTTCATCTGCATGGTCAGATGATGGTGCATAGATTTGTATGATGGTGATGTTCTTGGGCTTGGCCGACACCCGGATGCTGATAATCCTGCTGGAAGCCGGTGTACAGCTGATAATGCACCCCATATTTAGCTGCTCATGAAAAATGCTCATGAAAAATGGCTGTACAATGGAAAAGTCATACCTGTGATTAATGTATATAAATATCTAGGAATCTGTTTTTCTACAAAGCTTAGTTTCACAACTGCATGTAAAGATCTGACAAGTCGAGGTAAAAGAAGCTTGTTAATTGTTTTGAAAAAATTACGGTTATTGAATAATAATGCTTTTGACTTGTTCATTAAGAAATTTGATGCACAAATACAACCCACTGTGTTATATGGTGCGGAAATTTGGGGACTGGATGCATCTGTAACACATTGTGAATAATAATAATAATAATAATAATAATAATAACAACAACAACAACAACATATAACAATAATATAATAATAATAATAATAATATAATTAATAATAATAATAATAATAATAATAATATTAATAATAATAGTAATATGTGGAATTTTTAGAGCGCTATATCTATGCAATACAAATCAGAGCGTCATTCATCCGCTCACCACACAAGCACCACAATGATAACAATATTCTAACAAATTCAATGTACACACACACGCGCACACGCAACACACACACACACACACACACACACCACATACACGCGCGCGCGCGCGCACAGGTTGTACATTTCAGCAGGGTGATGGAATTTTGGCTTTTAAAGGCAGGGACAGATATGAGATAAAATAAGAGGGAAAAATCTTAGGTTTGAAATAGGTATGTTTTGAGGCTGGATTTAAAGCTGTCGTAAGTAGGATTTTCACGAAGGGAGAGAGGGAGGTCATTCCAGATTGATGGACCAGAAATAGAGAAAGAGCGACGCCAACAGTGGATTGGTTGAATCTATGTATTCGTAAGCCCAAGGTATCTGCAGCAGAGCGGAGGGAACGAGAAGGAGTGTACCGGTGAAGAATCAGTACACCTCTTTGCTTTAAACCAGGTTTTAGGCTTAGATAGACGTACACCTAATGATCTTGTTTATAGTGAAACCAATAGATATCCTCTCTCTCTCTTATAGCTGCTGTAAGATGCATTAGATATTGGTTTAAGGTTCTGCATGAGAGCAGGTTACCTTTTAAGTCTTACAAGATGCTTTATTATCTAGATGTCAAGGGGAAAAGCACCTGGGCTTCACGAATACGTACCTGTTTATGTGTACTTGGCTTTGGGTTGTTTGGCTCAATCAAGGTGTCGGAAACTGTAGAGAGTTTATCAACGTTTTCAGGCAAAGATTGATTGACTGCCGTTGGCAGCAGTGGAGTGGTCATATACAAAACAGTGAAAGATTTCAAATGTACAGACAATATTAGGTTCACACAATGTCAAACCTTATCTAAAGCTTGATATGGACATACATTTGAAAAGTATTATGTCTAAGTTTAGACTTGGTGTATCAGACATAAATGTTCATAAATTTAGATATATAGAACATGATGATGATGACCTCAGGTTGCTATGCCCATTATGAAAGCAAACAGTAGAAGATTAAGTGCATTTTGTGCTGTGCTGTCCAGTATTAGAAGATGTAAGACAGAATTACATTCCGGTAAAGTATAGTAGACAGCCTAATTTATTTAGATTATCTCTACTCATGGCACTAGTCACCCTGAGATTGTACGCAGCCTTGCTTTATATCTGTGTGAAGCATTTAGAATAAGAGATATTTTGGTTTCTTAAGTCATATTCTTTATTAACTGATTTTTATTGTGGTGGTTGTGGTTATACAATAACATTTTGGTTTTTTGTGTTCCTTATTTTTCTCACTAAAACACTCAGCAGCTCGGCAACCCCCCTTTATGTATGGGCCAATGGCCTTTTTGTGAATTATCTTTCGAGTTCGAGTTCGAGTTCGAGTTCTCTCTCTCTCTCTCTCTCTCTCTCTCTCTCTCTCTCTCTCTCTCTCTCTCTCTCTCCTCTCTCTCTCCTCTCTCTCTCTCTCTCTCCACCCCACCACTCTATGACATTCTAGTTGATAAACTGCATTTTTCCGATGGTGCATAGTTTGATCTGATGCACAGGCTTAACTCAATGACAAACTAAACAGATTTGACAAGCAAGCACAAACTGAGGGGAACAAAAGATTTTTGTCAGAGACGATTTCTCTCTGTGAGTGAGAGAACTCAGAAAGAAGCTCTGACCTCATCTGAAGACTGCCAGAAGTCAAGAATAAAGAGCAGCAACGATTTATGACCATTAAGTTATAGAAGGGAAAAGTTCGGCCTGGATGTAAATGACCATATTGTAAATGACCATCTCTCTCTCTCTCTCTCTCTCTCTCTCTCTCTCTCTCTCTCTCTCTCTCTCTCTCTCTCTCTCATGTCTTAAAAAGTATGTGGAGAAGAAGAAGAACAATGTTGGGAGAAACAGAAGAAGACCAGGTCAACTTTTCAAAGCTCAGCCAAACAAAGGGAAAAAAGGAAACTTGTGCTGACGACTTGCTCCTGTTGGAGGGAGAGAAATACCGCCCCTTTCTAATTTTAGCCTTACTTCTGAAGAGGGGGAGAAGGAGGAGGTGATGGAATGAAGGACAAAATGGGGGAAGGGGGTGGAGGAGAAGGGGGGATTGTTTCCTGACACAGAGAGAGAGAGAGAGTGAGAGAGAGAGAGAGAGTGCCTTGACAAACAAATTACTGACAGTCCTTGTTTTGCCTTTAGACACGCTCTTTCCGCTTCCTGTCAGCCATTTTTTTAGGTCCAGAATGTTTTCATGAACCAAAAACCTACCCGTTGTCAAGGCCTTATAATTATTTCTGTAAGTTAAGGTGTTACAGGGAGGGTGTGGGTTGTTCCATAAGGGCTGCACCACTTTGCCCAACAGTGAAGGGCCTGGTATTGACAGCGCCACCCGTGATCTGGCGTGAAGAGAGGGCCTGGACGACTGTCCCCCTGATGTGAGCGCTAGCCTTCAGTGGCCAGCTTTGCCCTGCAGCCAGCAATGGCCTTGGCTCCAACACCCCCCCCCCCCCCCCCCCCAGCCTTTCCCACCAGATGAATATTATAGTGAGGTCCTGTGCGAGGAAGAAGGTAGGACAGCGTGTGTACGCCTAGGACACTTATCCCCTTTTTTCTGGGAAAAGTGGACCGACTGTGGCAGTTGTTCTTTTCCAATTATTTTTTAGCAGATTCTTACAATTCTCCGCAGGCCATTCTTCTTTTTAACACTAAGGTTATTGTACCAACAAATGATAGCAAAACATAGAACACTCTTTATGTAAGACTTGTATAACAAGAAAAGAATCCTTTTGTCTACAAAAAATGAGTTCAGTTTCCTCAGAAAATACACACGTAGTTGTCCCTATTTGACAATAGCGTCAGTGTTAACGTCTCAGTTTAACTTGTGGTCAAAAACAGTTCCAAGATACTTATAGTTCGAAACGTTTTCAACTTCTTGATTATGGATAATAATATTCTTAGGAGTATGCCCTGATCTTTTGAAGTCGATAGGCAGGTCTTTAGTTTTAGAAACATTTAGCTCCTGATAGGCCTCGTCACACCAGTGTACGAACTCGGTGAGGGCTGGAACGTGGTCTAAGACTGATCCGGATAAGAGAGATAGCAGAGGACTGTCGTCTGCGAACTTTAGCAGAAAGGAATTTCCATAGTTGCTTCTGCAATCATCTGTGTATAGAATGTACAGAAGTGATGAGAGGACGCAACCCTGCGGAGAACCAGTGCAGGTAAATCTAACCGAAGAAGATATTTTGTTGGCCAAAACACGCTGTGGTCTGTTGGTTAAAAATTCAATCAGCCAACGAACAAGTTGATTGTCTACGTCAAATTTTGAAATTATTTTGTTAACCAGAACGTGAGGCTGCATTGTATTGAAAGCTGAACTAAAGTCATTGAACAATATTCTGGCATGAGAGTCAGGTGTTTCCAGGTGGTTATACAACTTAATCAAAATGAATAGTTTGGCATCTTCGACACCCCTTCGAGACCTGTACGCAAATTGTAATGGGTCAAGGTCTTTCTCTGTAGCGGAAAGAATAAGAGATTTTACAATTTTTCTAGCGTTTTCATTACAAAGTCAAAGTCAAAGTCAAAGTCAAACTTTTATTTTCAGATGGTACATTGAATAAGCAGTGCATTTGCTTTTTTTCATCAAGCCATCTATCTAGAGAAAGAAAAAAAGCGAGAAAAAAAAGATAATGTATATGCAGACATAGAATAAAAAAAACCCTAATCTATGGTAAACTATACAAATCAAACAAAAAAACCAATAACATATGCATATGTGGAATTAAAATAAAACAAAAAACCCAGAAAAATATGAGACCATACAATTAAATAATTCAAAAATCTTGAAAAAAAATACCCGTCATAACACAAACAAACAAGCAACAATAAAAAACCAAACCAAAACAAACAAAGAAGACAAAACAGAATAAAAATATTAAAAAAACCCAAAACCAACTTACTTCCCTCCCCCCCCTCTCACACACATTTACACACAAACCTTCAACCATACAAACAACTGAATAAAACAACAACAAAAGGATGAATCAACAAGGACAACCACAACAAGGAAATAAACAATCAAACAAAACACAAAAATACATACACAACAACAACAGCGACAATAACTAACATAGGACAAGAATAACAGCCAAGACAAATGAAGAACAATATAGAACTAACAAAAGACGAGAAAAAGAGTCCAAAATATCCCCTCCCCCTCCCCAAGAAAACCACCCTAAACCCAAAACAAACAAAAGGGAAAATAAACCAGAATCCCACCCCACCACTACCAACAATAACAACAACAACAACCAAAATTAATGGATATAAACAGAGAAAACTGATGTATCATTTAAACACTTACATACACATTACACATACCACATCCTCACCCATATCCCCCTTTAAACCACATAATATACTCATATATAAGAAAAACAAGAATAACCAACAGCTATTGGATTCAGAGCAAAAAAGTATAACAAAGACATCCATTTCCTCCCTTTCCCCGGGTCATATACACACATGTATATGTCCTTTTTGGTTTGAGGCAGAGCAACGTTAATCCTTCGATCAAAGAATAAATTCAGGCAAAGTAAACCCACCCAGCAGTACTAACGTCAGCAATAACAGTTTAGCTCATCTAGTACAATGAACCAGAAAACTAACAGTGACAAAACTAAATAGATCAGCATATTTATGTGTAATACAAAAGAACATAAAAAGGCCAAAACAGCAAGAAAGTAAAAAACCAAAACCGAACCAATTACACAACACACACGCACTCACACACTTGTACACACACACTTGTACACACACACACACACACACACACACACACACACACACACACACACACACACACACACACACAATCAGATTCAAAGCGTGCTGGGGTTGATATCATATCAACCCATATATAGATCAATGTTTACACATGTACTCTATATGAATATGAAAACTTGGGTCATATCTGATTTTAATGACAAGAATAACGTCAGTGACACTTAAATCACTCTCTTAAGTTACAAGTCGTGTTCTGTACTTTTATTCATGAAATATCTTTTTAGATGTGTTTTATACTGATTTTTGCTTTTAATACATTTCAAATGTTGGGGAGTTTATTCCATAGGTCACTGCCTGAATACAAGAGGCTCGATTTATATAGGTTATTTCTGGGTCTTGGAAATGTTAGCAAATGGTTGTGTCTATGTTGGTTAACTTTGAAAGCTTTGGTAATCTTGGGAGGTGCATTTTGATTAACAACTTTTTGCATAAACACAGCTTTATTGAATGAAAGTCGGTTTCGAAATGTCAGGACATTTATTTGCTTATAATCCTCAATTGTCAGGGTGCTTCTTTTTAACAATCAAGTTTTACTGCTCTTTTATATAAGCGATGAATGAATTTCAAGTTCGTTTCCACTGCAGGTATCCCAAATAGTTGACGCATAGTCAATGATTGGTAGAATGTGACCGCAAAAAAATAGTTTACGAGAATGATTATTTAGAAAGTGTTTTATTTTGGATAATTGAAGTAGCCTGTGAGCTAGGCGTTTACCTAGTGACATTATGTGATCAGTCCAAGTCATATTTTTGTCAATGGTAACACCTAATATTTTATGTGAGTCAACTTCTTCAACTAT
>CM054161.1:22394139-22428567 GCA_028751875.1 Rapana venosa | reverse complement strand
GACTGCTGTCACATGCTGATGTGTCACACTGACTGCTGTCACTGATGCTGTGTCTCCAGATGGCCTTCAGAAGCACCTCGCCCTCTGCAGCCTCTCTCCAGTGCTCCAGCACCAGTACCAGCAGCCGTGCTGTCTTCTGCCGGACGATGCTGGCAGTGCTCCTCCCCCTCCTCCTCCTCTCCCTCTCCTCCGCCGCCCCTGTCTCTCCCCAGGGGGCACTGCAGCCCTTGGTGGAGGGGGGCAGGAGGGAGGGGGAGGAGACCTTCGCTCTGCTGGCCCTGCTCCGCTCTCTCCTCAACACCCCCTCCCTGCACAACCCCTCCTCTGCAGGTGGGTAGAGGGGCGTGTGCGTGTGTGTGTGTGTGTGTGCGTGTGTGTGTGTGTGTGCGTGTGTGTGGTGTGAGTGTGTATGTGTGTTGTGTGGGGGTGTGTGTGTGTGTGTGTTCGTGGTGTGTGTGTGAGTGTGTGTATGTGATGTGTGTGTGCGTGTGTGTGTATGTGTGAGTTGTGTGTGTGTATGTGTGTGTGCGTGTGTGTGTGTGTGCGTGTGAGTGTGTGCGTGTGGTGGTGCGTGTGAGTGTGTGCGTTGTAGGTGCGTGTGGGGTGTGTGTGGGGTGTGGTGTTTGTGGGGTAGGTGCGTGCGTGTATGTGTGTGTGCTGTGTGTTGTGATGGATGCGTGTATTGTAGTGTGGGGTGTCATGCATGCAGCACTCGCGCACAAAAGGCCGGAAGTTGACAATTGCACGTATGCATGCACAAAGTTCATATACAACAACCATACATGAGTGTCGGAATGAACACACACAGACACACACACACCAAAACACACACACACACACACACACCACACAACACACACCCGCAAAACACACACACACACAACACACACACACCCCCCACACACACACGCCAAATGCACCCAGAGATTTCTGTAGAGTTATTTCGCATTACAACATTACTGCTTTCTGGAGTTCGCTACTACTGCGATAGCAACACACAGACCTGATGGATTTCTGCACAGAAGAAACTTCGCAAATAAAAACTGTAATGTTCAACTTCATCACAGACAAACACACAGACAGCCAGACGGACAGAGAGATAACGAAATCAAGGCAGGAGAATGGCCACTGGCGCGTGTCATAAAAGCTCGATTGTCTTCCCAGATAAATGATGTCAACGGCAGCGCGTTGTCAGGGGAGTTGGACAGAAGACGGGGCGCCAGGTCACGGCTCCTCAGTGGCTGCAGCCGCCATCTCTCCTCGCCACTGCCTCCGCCACCACAAATGAAGACGACGCGGACTTAACAACTTGGGTTTTTTCTCAAATGGCTACCTGTCTACTCTTAAGTGTCCAAAAAACTACCATCGATTTCCGAGACACCAGGGCTGTATGCAATAAGGACAAATGCCAGTTTGGTGACAACCAGGGCTGTATGCAATAAGGACAAATGCCAGTTTGGTTGTAAAGAAGTCTTCGTCGAGTGCCCCATTATCTCCCCTAAAGCTGCCGATGTAAACCTCCACACCACATTTGAAGCAAACCCAGTCTTGGTCGTTAAGAGAAGCCTGTCACAGCACAAAGGAGGGAGTGTTGCCGCTACAGCCAAGAAACCCCGTGATTCCTGTCTGCCCCCCCCCCCAGCCTGTGTTGTAGCCTCAACCTGTACTTGACTACGCTGGGGGGGGGGGGGGGGGGGGTGGTACTACACTTGATGTTCTTGGCTCTATGGCCTTGGTTTGTTCTCTCTGTCCTTTGAAGGGGAAGTTTATGTTTCCACTTTTTTAAAACTCCCACTTGTGCACGCACGTAAACGTGTGCAAGCACATGTGCACACACCTCCACAGACGAAGGTTTGCTTGCACACCCGTACAAAACAGCACACCTGTACAAAACAGCACACCTGTACAAAACAGCACACCCGTACAAAACAGCACACCTGTACAAAACAGCACACCTGTACAAAACAGCACACCCGTACAAAACAGCACACCCAAGGTTGTGGGTAGGCCTACGCACTCACCCATTTGACAAGCGCACGCCCCTTGTGGCGTTAGCTTGAGGCCAGGCAGCACACAGCACGCTACACACTGCACCAGCAGGGGAACGCTCATGGTGAACAGAATCACAGGCTTTCAGGAACGCCTTCCTTCTTTTCCTCCTCCTTCTTCTTCTCCTTTCACTTCTTGTTCTCCTGCATATCTGTGGGCAGTCAGTGGGGCTGTGCACTGAAGAGCAAAGGACCAAATTCCTCTATTGATGTCTGTTCTTTGGTCCAGCCTGGTGTTGGTGTGCAGCCAGTGTCGCTGTCTGCTTTACGCCTTCGTGGCTTCTTCTTCAGCACGGAGGCTCAGAGGGCAGCTGAGGGTCTGGGTCACCGGTGCAGTGTGAGCCACAAGGCCGTGTGCTGCCGCTAAGCGCCTGGCGCCTTCTGTACTACCCCGTTTGGACCCGAAACTTTTACCCCATCCATTAGACCGTGAATGGTGGTCTGGGCGCTAGTCTTTCGGATGAGAAGATAAACTGAGGTCCCGTGTGTTACACATAATTATTCAGCGCACGTAAAAGAACCACCGGCAACAAGAGAGTTGTCCCTGGCAAAATTCTGTAGAAAAAAGCCACTTTGATAGGGAAACAAATACAGTTGCTGACAGGAAAAAGGAAAAAAAAGGATGGCGCTGCTCTTGTGGCGACGCGCTCTCCCCAGGGGGAGAGCATCCCGAGTTTCACGCAGAGAAGTTTGGCATGACTTCAAGTGGTGTGAAGAAACCAAGGAATGAAACTGGTGTCCCCCAGCCTGTGCCTGCACAGCAGGGCAGTGACGTCATGACAGCTGGTGACCTGGCCACAGCAGAGGGGGAGTTGTCTTCTCCTCACTGACGTCAGCAGCCCTGGGTGTGGACCTGACACTGTCAGAGACTGCAACACTTTCGCTCCCTGGTGCAAACCTCCAGCCTTTCTGACGCTGAGTGTTCTGTGGGGAACACCTCCCTGTCTTGGCCTGTACTTTTCCAGATCCGCTGTCAGAGTCTGTGTGGCACTTGCCAATGACCAGGAAGATGGAGTGCAGCAGTGCAGGCAGGAGTCTTGTGCTGTGTTTCATTCAGATGATGTCCTGTCCTTCCTACAGCTGTAGTCGCCACAGTGTTGTTATGGCTGCTTGTGGCTGTTGTTCCTGTCCACACCGACCTCAGTCAGGACATTGCTGTTGCTGTTGCTGGTGTTGCTGATGGTGTTGCTGTTGTTGTTGCTGTTGGTGTTGCTGTTGGTGTTTCTGTTGTTGGTGTTGCTGATGGTGTTGCTGCTGGTGTTGCTGATGGTGTTGCTGTTGTTGTTATTGCTGATGGTGTTGCTGTTGTTGTTATTGCTGATGGTGTTGCTGTTGGTGTTGCTGTTGCTGGTGTTGCTGATGGTGTTGCTGTTGTTGTTATTGCTGATGGTGTTGCTGTTGGTGGTGTTGTTATTGCTGCTGGTGTTGCTGTTGGTGTTGCTGTTGCTGTTGCTGTTGCTGCTGCTGGTGTTGCTGTTGGTGTTGCTGCTGTTGGTGTTGCTGTTGGTGTTGCTGTTGCTGCTGCTGGTGTTGCTGTTGGTGTTGCTGGTTGGTTTTGCTGTTGCTGCTGCTGGTGTTGCTGATGGTGTTGCTGTTGGTGTTGCTGCTGCTGGTGTTGCTGTTGGTGTTGCTGGTGTTGCTGGTGTTGCTGATGGTGTTGCTGTTGGGTGTTGCTGTTGCTGGTGTTGCTGTTGCTGGTGTTGCTGATGGTGTTGCTGTTGGTGTTGCTGTTGGTGTTATTGCTGATGGTGTTGTGTGGGGTTTTGGTGTTGCTGTTGGTGTTGCTGTTGGTGTTATTGCTGATGGTGTTGCTGATGGTGTTAGTTGTTGCTGTTGGTGTTGCGGTGTTTGGTGTTGCGTGTCAGTCAGGACAGTGTGTTGTTTGTTGTTATTGCTGATGTGTGCTGTGTCAGTCAGGACAGTGTTGTTGTTGTTGTTATTGCTGATGGGTTGCTGTTGGTGTTGCTGTTGGTGTTGCTGTTGGTGTCAGTCAGGACAGTGTTGTTGTTGTTGATGTTGCCGTCCATGAGGGGTCCTGGTGTGGATCCCTCACTGCTGGGGATTGATCCCAAAAGGTGACGTGTTCTTCTGCCGCTGGGTTTTGCAATGAACACTGGGTAGTGGGGGAAAGCAGTGTCTGCCATGAACACTGGGTAGTGAGGGAAAGCAGTGTCTGCCATGAACACTGGGTAGTAAGGGAAAGCAGTGTCTGCCATGAACACTGGGTAGTGAGGGAAAGCAGTGTCTGCCATGAACACTGGTAGTGATGAAAAGCAGTGTCTGCCATGAACACTGGGTAGTGATGGAAAGCAGTGTCTGCCATGAACACTGGGTAGTGATGGAAAGCAGTGTCTGCCATGAACACTTGGAAGTGAGGGGAAAGCAGTGTCTGCCATGAACACTGGGTAGTGTGGATAGTGAGGGAAAGCACTGTCTGCCATGAACATTAGCTAGTGTGGGAAAGCAGTGTCTGTCATGAACACTGGATAGTGAGGGTAGTGAGGGAAAGCAGTGTCTGCCATGAACACTGGTAGTGAGGGAAAGCAGTGTCTGCCATGAACACTGGTAGTGAGGGAAAGCAGTGTCTGCCATGAACACTGGTAGTGGGGGAAACCGGGGCTCCTGAACACGGGGTATTTGAGGGAAAGATTTGCCCTGCCATAAACACGGGTAGTGGGGAAAAAGCATGTCTGCCATGAAGTTGGCTTCTCTGCATGGGGGCCTGACCATGTTTTTCCCCGGCGCTTCATTCCCATTTTTGGGGGCCAGCTTTGAAAGTAAATTCCCCTGTCTCCCAGGCTAACATTGTCGTCGCCAAGAAAATTTTTTGACGGTTTCTTCTTTTTAAATTGGGGACTTTACCTGTTAGGTCCACTGGTACGGGCGTTAAGGGCGTTGTCTTGGGGGAGTTAAAAGGCAAACGCCGGGTCCTCACTCGGGAAAAAAAAAGGAAACCCGATATGGAATTCTTCTACATTTCCCCTTAAAGGGGGGAAACTGGAATAATGGTGCTGGTAGTGCTGGGGGTTTCTGAACGATCGGGTTTTTTGGGTGTCAGGGGCGGTCCATGGGTGCCCTCCCCAGTTTCCCCGAAAATTATGTTTTCGGAAGTCTGGAAACTTTGGTAGGACTCTTCGTGTTGGGGGGTTTTTTTTAAAACAGAAGATGTGGGGGTGAAGATTTTTTTGTTTTACCGGGCCTGCCCCTTCTGGGGAAATTTCGGGCGTTGCTTCACCCCATTGTTCGGGGACACTTCCAAATCGCTTCGCGGGGGTTGCTTGCTGAAGTGGTCTCTTTTTCCCCTTCCTATACCTTGCCTCTAAAAAAGGAAAGACGGGCCCTGGCTGCCCGGGCTGACTAACTGACTGAAAAGGTTGACTGGCTGATGCTGAGGACAGGCTGGCTGGACTGACTGACTGACGGGACTGGCTGGTTAAACGGGCTGACGGGGCAGGCTAAAAGGCTGGACGGCTGATTTGACAGGCTGCTGACTGACGGGACGAGGGACGGGACTGCCCGACTGACTGACGGGACTGCTGACTGACTGGTGGCAGCCCGGCTGACTGACCCCCCGCCCTACGACTGACTGACTACGGCTGACGGACTGCCCGCCCCGCCCGGACTAAATGACTGGTTGCTGGCTGGCTTGCTGACTAACTCTGACCCACGACTGACTGGCTGACGGGCGGGCTGATGACTAAACGGGCTGACTGCCTGAGGAAAATTTTTTTTTTTTTAAAACAAAAAGCCCCACAAACATATGGAGAGGGGCCCCAAGGGAAAAGGGGAAGAGAAAAAAGGGGGGAGGAGATTATAAACCAAGAAATCAAAGACAAAAAAGAGAGACTAAACAGACAAATAAACAGATAGTTAGAAAAACAGATAAACCCGAGAGGCCCCTGACAATACAATGGTTTTTTTTTTATTAGCAAACCCATATTCACAAGGGCCCTGGGGTGGGGGGCCTGGCCAAACCTTTACTAAAGGAAAAAAACAACAACAGAAGACAGACAGACGGACAGACGGGCGGGAAAGACAGACAGACAGACAACAAAACAGACAGACAAACGGAAGGAGGGAACAGAAAGCCGGGACAGACAGACAGACGGACAACAGGCAGACAGACGCAACAGAGGGAGGGAAACGACAGACAAAACGGGCAGCCCAGACGGGAAAGAAAACCCGACGGGACAGACGGGACAGAGGGGGGACAGACGGGACGGGAAAGACGGAAAACAGACAGGCGGGGACAGACAGACGGGAAGGGACGACAGACAGCCCGGACGGACAGCAGAAAGACAGACAGCAGACAGGACAAAACAGACGGACAGACAGACAAAACAGACGACGGGAAAAGACGGACGGAGGGAAAGGGGATGGCAGAAAATATGGGACAGGCACAGACAGCACGGCCCCTCACCCCATCCCAAACCTTAAACCCCCTTTTCTACCCCGGGGTTTGACTCAGGTAAAATCCCCAAATTCGCCTCTTCTCGACTTATCTGCAGCCTTTTCGCCACTTTGCCCCTTCAATTCTTTTTCCCCCAACCCCACAAAAGGTTCTTTTATTAAAGGAATAGCCTCACCTGGTTCATTCTTTCCCTTTACGGGCCGTTTCCACTCAGTTTGCAGAAAACAAAAATTAAATTCGAAAACCTCCCAAAAACGGGAAAATTGGATCCCACAGGTTATTTCCCGGGGCCCGGGTTATTTCACTCCTTTTCACTGCCCCTTTTTTCACATATAATACATCTTTCTCAGATAACCCCTTTTTTTTATGCAGATGACTTTTAGATTCTTCAGTGATCCCGGAAAATCTGCCTTCCTTTGTTTAATATGTCCAAATGTTCAAGAAATAAAAAATTTGGGATGATCAAAACCCAAAGGTTCCCAGCTAGGCAAAAAAAACCAACCCATGTTTAAAAGGACCAAAACAAAAACTCTTTTTCCATCACAACAGCCAGTTTCAATAGAACTCGGAAAATGGGCTCCCCCTCTATCCACTGTGTAAAATATTTTGGGGGGTCTTTTCGCCAAAAAACATCCCCCATGAAAAAAATTCATACCCAAAACCGCTTAAAGGCTACTATAAAATTAGGGCAAATTAGTGGCCCTTTTCAAAATACCTTTTCACGATCCCTACATCCAAACTATTTCATTCTCTCTTTTCCTCCACGTTTTGGACTATTTGGGAAATTTCTTTTGGTTTGGTTCCCAGCTTCATCTTTTTCCACCCCCTTTAAACTATACAAAAATCTCCCGCTAAACCCAAAGTCCTGGGAAAAAGAAAAAATCTGGGGCACATTACTTCTCTCTTGCATCTCCCACGGTTCCCCTGCGCCACAGAGAGAAAAACTTTAAGTTTCAGTACCCTTTGTTAAAAAATTTGCCTCCAAAAAACAGCCCCTTCCTCCCTCTGTAAAATTGTTCATTTTTGGGCATTTCCCTTCCTCTTTCTCCCCCGCTCTTCGCGTTTACCTTGTGCTGAAGAATATTAGTTTCAACCAGTCCACGGGGGGCCTTTTCACTTTTCTCTTTTTTCTGGTTCTTTCAATCGGGAATTACCCCCCTTCTCCCCTTCGCCAAAAGCCTTTTTAAATAAGTTTTTAAAAAATTAACCCCAAACCTATTTATTTTCAAACCTACATTATCCCCTCTTTTTCCATCTCTTCTTCCCCCTGCCCTCAACACCCAAAAACCACATCACCTCCCGGGAGGTGTAAAAACCCCTTATGTTGTGCGTTGTTTTGCTTGTGTGGGGGCGTAGTATTACATTTAAATTTTTTAAAAAACTATTAATTGAAACTGGCTCCCTGTAATGAGGGGGTTAAAAAGGGAAGCGCTTTGATTTTTTTTTAAAAGTTTTTGGCGCAAATATCAATTCCATGTATTTTATTATTTTTATATTATTTTTTTATTATTATTATTACATCTTTAATTATTATTTTTAAATTATTTTTAAATTAAAATTTTAAATTATTATTATTGTTTTTTTTTATTATTAAATTATGGGACAAAACAGAAAACACAGAGTTATAAGAGAGGAGACTGAGACAAAAAGTGGAAAGACAACAAAAAGAAAAAACACGAGAGTGGGAACAAAAAAAAATGAAATTGAATTTGAATTTTTTTTTTTTTAGTAAAGCCAAAGCCAGGGCAAGTTTTTTTTGGGACTAGAGAAAACAGAAGGGGCCTGCTAAACCTGCCCCTTTTCCCCTTTCACTGTGAAATTTGACCCACAGGCTGTCAATGGTTGTCCCACACTGTACAAAAAACACGGGTTGTAAAGGGTGTTTGCACCACTGTAATAAAAACACAGGCTTTTAAATGGGGGTGTCCCCACACTGTCCCAATGAACACAGGCGGGCCCAAGGGGTGTTCACAATTAAACAATAAACACAGGCTGTAAATGGTGTGCACAACTGTGCAATGAAAACAGGCGTAAATGGGTTCCCCACACTGTACAAAAACACAGGCGAAAATTGGTTTTGTGCTGTAAATGTGTGCGGGTAAATGGTGTGTCACACATTTGAAAAAATGAACCCAGGCTTTAAAATGGTGGTGGGGTTAATTTTGGTGCCAAAATTTTTAAAATGAACCGGGTGTAAATTTTTTGTGCCAAACATTTAAAATAACACGGGCCCAATTTAAAGGGTTTTGTCTGAAAATAATAATAATAATAAAAATTTAATAATTTAAAAAAAGGAATTTATATAGCGCTAAAATCTTGAAAAGACAAATCAAAGGCATGCATTCCCCTTTATTTTAAAAACATTCTAAAAAAAAATTTAAATTAAAATCGATAGTTCAAACAGAATTAAAAAAACAGGGTACACGGGCAGACCAAACTATGAAATTAAAATGCAATAGAAAAAAAGTTTCTCAAAAGCACACAACCCACACCCAAACCCCACAAAACAAACACAACCCCCACACACCACAAAACACACTACACGGTCATATCCCTTTACAGGGTGATTTGGCCCGGGGTTATTTAAAAGGGTGGGGTATTTTCTGAATGAAACGGGAAAGGGGGAACATCTTGGGTTTTAAATAAAAAATTTTCCTTGAGGCGGGTTTTTTAAAGTGTCATAGTTTAGGCTTCTGGCGAAGAGAGAGGGGGGAGCTAATTCCAGGTCGAGGGAAACCCAAAATAGAGAAGACGGCGCCCAACGGTAGATTGGTTGAATTAGGTTTTCGTGGGCACAAGGTTTCTCACAGAGCGGGGGGAAAAGGGGAAAGGGGATTTTACGGGGTTTAAAAACATTTCACAGAGGTAGGAGGGGCAGTTTGGGGAACTTTTGGGTAACAAGGGTACTTTTTCTTATAATCTACTCTCTGTGGCCAAGCAGCCAGTGGGAGATCGCAAAAGGGGGTAATGTGTGGGAAATTATTTTTTTTCCGAAACTATCGAGCTGGGGGAGTTTTTTTTACTGGGTTGAAGGGAGGGGGACAGATGATGCTGGCAGCCCACGGGGGCCAGAAAAAAGGAAATTTTGGCCTTTTTTGGTACAGGATTTAAAAGAAATGAAAAAGGAAGGGGGTTGGGAAAAAAGGGTTGGGGCTTTCCCCCAATTTTGGGGGAAAACAGGGGAAAAAAATTTTTTTTTTTTCCCGGAATTTTCCACCTTTTTACACCTAAATTTTTTTGAAATTTTAAAGATTTCCTTTGGGGGAGAAATTTTTTCAAGAAATTTTTTGTCGTTCTCGGAATAAATTTGATTTAAGATTTTATTAAAGGGACGGGGGAGTTTAAAAAGATTTAAAAAATTAAGGGTTAAAATTTTGGGGGAGATTTTTTTTGGGCCCCTTTAAAATCAATGCTTCGGTTTTTAAAATCTGAATTTAAAACCTGGAAGGTTTTCTGCCATCCCAAGTTTTTTTTAAGCAGGATAATTTGAGGGGGCATATTTTCAAGGGGTTAATTTTTGGGGTTTAAATTTGGGGGGTTTTTCCCCGGGCGAAAAAAGGATGGGTTGTTTTGTGATTTTATTTTATGCGTGGGGCGTGGAAAGGAAAAAATAAAAAAGGGGCGGGTAAAATTTTTTGGGGTGGGAAAACTCCAAACCCGTTTGGGTTTTGGCAAAATTTTGGAATGTTGGTTTTCCGAAATTTTTTTGAAATTGGTATATGGCTTTTTGAATTAAACCAAAAAGTATGAGTTCCCCAATTTTTTTAAAATATGGGAATAATTGGGGGGGCAATGGTAAAAAGGGGGCCCCGGTTTTAAGCCCGAGTAGTTTTTTAAGAAGGGTTTTCCCTTTTTAGAAAAAAAGGAAGGGGGCCGAGTTTTAAAAGGGGCTACTGGGGGTTTATCCAGTTTGGGAGCGTTTTAGCTTTTTAGGAATCAGAAAAAATGGAAAGGAAAGGTGGTTTTTTGGATTGGGAAAACAACTTTTTCAAAAATTTAAAATAAAAGTGAAGAAAAAGGTTTCTTTTAATTCTTCAAAAAATTTAAAAAGGTAATTCCTTTGTTTTTTAAAAGTTAAGATTTTGCCCTTTTTTATTTTTTGGAAGAGCTGGCTTTTAAAACCGAGGGTTTTTTTTCCCACAAATTTCTTTTGTTTTTGGGTTTTAAAGGTTGTGGTTGGAACTGGTGAAAAAGGGGGAACCCGGTAGGGGGATTTTGTCAAAAGATTTTTAAACAAATTTTTTTGGAAGGGGTGATTTTTTTTCCCAAAGGGTTTGTAAATAGGGGGCCCGCTTTTGGGGGAAGGGAATAGTTTAAAAATCATCCAGTTTTGGAGGGGTGAAAAATTTTTTTCAAAAAAGGTTTGAAAGGAAAAAAAAAAGGGAATTCAAAAAGGTTTGGATGGAACGAGGCTTTTAAAACCCAAGAAATTAAAAGTCAAAAAAGGAGATTTCTTGATTTTTTCCTAAGTTTGGAAAAGAGTTTTACGTTTTTTTGAAAAAATTAAAAAAAGGGCTTTTGGTTTACTAATGTTTTCGGGAAAGGGATGTTTAAATTAATTTCCTTTTTGGGTTTTCCCACAACTGTTCAAATTTCCGGCCCTTTTCAAAAGGGGGATGTGTGGGTTTTACCAAATTTTTGCAAAGTTCCACATGCGGGCGGGGGGGGGTTCTTTTCCAAAACCACGAAAAGTTGGAAAACATGGGAAATTGTGGGGGTTTTGGTGAGGGGTTAAAAATTGGGTTTCAATTTGGAAAAGTTAAAACGGGCTTTTTTTTTGAAAGCAAAAGGGAAAAGAAAAATTCCTAGGCCCAAAAATTCAGGGTGGACATATTTTTTTTTGTTAGGTTTTTGGGGCGGGGTTGGGGAAAAAGGGAACCGGTTGTTTTTTTGGTTTCTTTGAATCGTTTTTCAATTGTCTTTTTTTTTAAAAATTTTTTCGTAATTTTTTTTTTTAATTTTCAAAAATTTATTTTAATTTTTTTTTTTCTTCTTTTTAAACCCTGATAAGGATTTTACAAAAAAAATTTTTGGGGAAAAATTAAAATAAAATGAAAAATGGTTTCCCAACCCTTTTCCCAAAAACACCAACAATTTTTGGGGGGGAAAATAAAAAGGGGGGTTTCCAAGAAATTTAAAACAGAACCTTTTTCAAAAAGGGGTTTATGAAATTTAAACCCAAATTTTTGGAAAAGCTTAAAACAAAATTGAGTTTTCCCCCCAAAAAAATGCCCCAAAAATGGAAAGGAAACCCTTTAGTTTTGGGGGACAAAACATGGGGTTTGCAGGTAAACCAAAAAAGGGAACATTTAAAACTATTTTTAAAATCAATAAAAAAAAATTTTTAAGTATAATGGGCAAAACCTCTTAAAAAGGGAATTTAATTTTTTTTCCAAAACAAAAAACAATTAAATGGGGGTTTTTTAAAAAATAAGTTATAAAACCAAGGATTTATTTTTTTTAAATTTTTTTGGAAAGGAAATTTTTGAAATTTGAAAAAGTTTTTTTTTAATTTTTTTCCAAAAAAATTTTTTTTAAAATTTGATTTTGTTTAAAAGCAAAAACCTTTTTCTTTTCAAATTTTTAAAATTTTAAAAAATTTTTCAATTTCAATAAAATTTCAAAAAATATTTTTTTTGGAAAAAGCAAATAAATCAAACAAATTGTAATTTATAAGGGGTTTGTTTTTTTAAAAAGCCCCCTTTTAAAATATGATAATTTTTTTAAACCCCTTTAGATTAAATTTACACATAAAAAAGACGGTTTTTGGGGGCTGATGGTATTTCTTATAAAATTTTTTGGTCATATCCCTTTAAAAAAAGGGAAAAAGGGATACTTTTTTTCCATTTTTCCGAATTTTGGGGATAAATGGCGCTCTTCCAAAAATCGGGAGGCAGTCGATTGTGGGCCCCAATCCTGAAAAAGGAAAACTGGGGTCATCGTTAGATACCCTACGGGCCCAAATTTGGTTCTTACGCCCTCATGTGGGTAAAGTTAGGGAAAAAAATTTATCCCTTAAGCGTTTTTTTCCCCTTTTTTGTAAAAAAAAGAATAATTTTTCCAAAAAAATTTCCAGGGGGTTTTTTCGAAAAAAAAAGGAGGGATTTTTCTGCCCCTTTTTTTAAATTTACACATCAAATTAAAAACCCCAATTTTTTCCAAAACGAAAAAGTGTTTTTAAGCCCTTTTTTGGGATTTTAAAAAAAGGCCTTTTTGTAGAGTTTTGTAAATGATAAATTTGCTACATAAATTTAAAAATACATTGGTTTTTAAATGGCATATTATTAAAAAATTGCAAAATTTTTTTTTCGGATAGATCAATTTGAAACTAAATTAGGTTTGTGTACTCTTCTTTTTAAACTTTTGATTTGGGAAACCACGGGGAAACGTCTTGCTCCTTTTTTGGGTTTTCAAACTTGAAATTGATCCCCCCTAGCTCTTTGTCACCTAAAACTAAATTTTGTTCAGTATCCCAGATGATATTGCTTTTTGGATAAAAAAGTCAGTTGGGAAAAACACGAAAAAGAGAGTGATCATTATGTTGAAAAAATTTTCGGAAGAATTAGATAAATTCTGTTTTAAGGGAAAAAAAAAACAGTTTAAGAATTATCGGGCAAAAAACGGGGTCTTGTGTTTTTTAAAAAAGGGTACAACCCCTTAAAAAATTCCCAATACTAAAATTAAAGGGAAAAGGTGCTTCAATACAAACAAATGTCAAATTTTTAGGTGTATTTTTAACTAGAAAGTTAAATTTGGGAAGATCAATAAACCCAAAATTTCAAAAACCTAAAGGCAAGGAAAAATTAATTTCCTAAAGTTTAATTAAGTTCTGGGGCTTGGAGTCAAGACACTACGACTCGATACATCTGGCTTTTTCCCTTTGGTACGTTAAAAATTTAAATATACACAAAAATGTTTTTTTTTTCCCGCGAAATTTATCTACTTAAAAAAAAAAAAGTCTAGAAGTAAAGCATGAAGATAGACTTGGTGTTCCGGCTCAGGAAAATTTCAGTAATACTTTTTAAAGAAGCTCTTTTCTATCTCTTTCTGATCACAAAAAAACGGGCAGTATCAAAATATGTGGTTCTTATTTAACCAAATTTTCCAAATTCATTTTAAAAGGGGAAATATTTATTATTCATGACACTGTTTTTTCAAAAGGGCCCACGAAATTTATTTCATTTCGAAACCAAATTTTAAAAATTATACAGCCCACTTTTTATAAAGAAAAGACATCGATAAAATCAAAAAATTTCCCTTTTTTAACCGATTGTTCCACAATTACCTCCTTGGGACATTTTCAGAAATTTGACATTGAAATAACGGGAAAAAAAAAAAATTTAAGATCAAAATCTTCTCAACCGGGTTTATGTTTTAAAAAAACACTTTGAAAAAAAATTATTCTAATCACTTAAAATGAACTGACGGATCTGTATTAGAAACAGGGAAAAGTGGTTTCTTTCATTTTGTGATTCCCACTTTAAAAGGGGTTTAAAAAAACTTTTTATTTTGGACAACTTTTTCTTTTTTACTTCTGAATTATTTGCAAAATTTTTATGGGTTTGAATTTTTTGTCTTTATATTTCTAATTTAAAGTTTGCCAAAACTTTTTGGTTGATCAAAGGCCCGTGTTTAAAGGGATTAAAGCTGGCAGGTTAAAAAAAGGAATGTATTGTATTTGAGAAAAAATCCTGATACATTTTATTGCAACTGGGAAACACATAAATTTTTTCTTTTGGTCCCCCCCCCCATTTGGAATTTTTTTTGGGAAAGAGCCCGGGTTTTTTCTTTGGCCCAAAAAGGGCCTCTGAAAAAGTAATGAAATGTTTTTATTTTTAAAACTTTCATTGTCCTCTTTTTAAAAATTTATTCTTAAAATTAAAGAAATGCTTTTCTTTTAAAGAATTTTAGGGAAAAACTTTTCACAGTTTCCCTTTCCCAAAAGGGGAAATTTGAAATTCTAATAATAAACTGAGTTAAATGCATGGAAAACTAAAAATTCAAAAAAAAGAAAAAATTTTTGTTGTTCTATTTCCCCCTTTCATCCACCATTTAATTTTTTTGAAATTTCCCCAATTTTTTTTTACATGTATAAAAGGGAGGGTTTATTTTTCTTAAAAAAAATGCCCTAAAACAAGAAGTTTTTTTTTGACTCTCAGCAATTTTATAGTGCCGTTTTGAAGTCATAAACTCTTACCTTTTAAAAACCTTTTCTGAATTTTCCCTATAATATATATAATATATATAATATATATATATTTTTATAAAAGTTTTACATCTATATATATTTTTTATATTTAAAAAAAATTTTTTATATAAGTATATTTTTTTTTTATTCTTGGGTTTGGGGGGTGGGTAAGGGGGCTGTAGGGGAGGAAAGAAAAAGAGAGAAGAGAGATAGGAGAGGTGAGAGAAGGAGAGAGAGAGAGAGAGATGCGGGGTGAAAAAATGGGACTTTGGGATGAAAAGCGGGGTGGGTTTTAAAACCAACCCGTAGTGAATAGAAATGAAACAAAACCCAAAAAAAAAAAACAAAACAGACTGTAAATTTTTTTTGTCACAAACTGTACAATGAACACGGGGTAATTTGGGGTCTGTAAAAGGGGTTTCCACGCATTATAAAAGAACCAAAAGGGGGTAAATGGTTTTGCTTTTAAAAGGGGTTTCCACGCTTTATACAAAGAACACGGGGTTTTAAATGGTGTGTCACACATGTACAATGAACACAGGCTGTAAATTTAAAGTGCCCACATTTTCACTCTGGGCTTTTTTCATTCACACTTAAAAGATCCCATGTTTGGCTTCAAACCCGACTTTTTCGCCCACATGAAAATTTATTTAAAAAGATATTATAAGGGCAAAACCTTTCCAAGGGTTTCAATGGTGCAGACTTTTTTTTTTTTATTTTTTTATTTTATACCACTTTAATCACGAGGTTTTTCTACGGGGGAAAATTTGGCTGCTCTCCCCGGGGGGAGCGCGTCGCCACAAAAACCAAACGCCACCCTTTTTTTTTTTTTTTTTTTTGGTCCCGCCAAAATGGGATTTGTTTCCTTATCAGAGTGGCTTTTTTTTTAAGAATTTTGCCCAAGGGGCAACCCCCTTGTTTTCCGTGGGGTTTTTTTACCGGGGCCCTGAAAAATTTTTTGTAACACAGGGGCCCCGGTTTATCGTCTCATCCAAAGACTAGCGCCCCGACCACCACTCATGGTCTAAAAGGTGGGGAAAAAAATTCGGGCCCCAAAAGGGGTACAACCCGACACACCGACCCGGAAATTTTCCCCATTTTTAGACAGGCGCGTTCCTCTAGACCCCCGAACCAAAAAAAGGCGTTGGGGCCCGTCATGGCCCTGTTTGTTAATTTCTGTTCTTTAAATTTTTTTTTTGTTATTGCTGTGTCTGATCCATATTGGTTTGTTATTTCTGTCTCTGATCTGTATTGGTTTTGTTATTGCTGTTTGATCCAAAATTGTGGTTTTTTGGGGTTTTTGCTGGTCTGATCCCTATTGTGTTTTTTTTTTCTGGGTTTGATCTGTATTGTGTTTTTTTGTTTCTGTGTCGTTCCCTTTGTGTTTTTTTTTTTCTGTCTCTGTTTTTATTGGGGTTTTTTTTTTTCTGTTTTGATCTGATTGTGTTTGTTATTTCTGTCTTTTGTTTTGTATTGGGGTTTTTTTTTTTCTGTTTTCTGAACTGTATTGTGGTTTTTTATTTCTGTCCTGGTTTTTGTGTTTGTTATTTCTGTCTCGTTTTTATTTGTTTGTTATTCTGTGTTTTGATCTGTATTGTTTTGTTATTTTTTTGTCTCCCGATCTGGATTGGGTTTGTTATTTCTTGGGCCTGATTTTGTATGTGTTTGTTTTTTTTTCTCTGATCTGTAAATTTTGTTTGGGTTTTTTCGTCCTTAAATTTTATTGGGGTTTGGTTTTTTTTTGTCTGATCTGTAGGTGTTTGTTATTTCTGGCTTGATCTGGTTTTTGTTTGTTATTTTTTGTGGGGTTTATCGGGATTTTGTTTTTATTTCTTCCTGATCTGAGTGGGGTTTGTTATTTTTTTCTCTGATCTGTTTTGTTTGGTTTTATTTCTTCCCGATCTTTTTTTGGTTTGTTATTTTGTCTCTGACGTATTGTGTTTGTTATTTTTGTGTGATCTGTATTGTGTTTTTTATTTTTTCCCCTGGGCTTTTTTGTGTTTGTTAAATTTTTGTTGGGGAAACCCTATTGTTTTGTTAGTTCTGGCTCTGTTTGGGATTTTTTTGTTATTTCTGTGTTTGACGTATTGTTTTTTTATTTCTGGGCTCTATCTGATATGTTTTTTATTTCTTTTTGTGGGTTTTATTGTGTTTGTTATTTTTTGTCCTGGGTCTGTGTTTTGTTTTTCGTCTTGATCTTTTTATTTTTTTGTTTTTTTCGTCTCTGATTGTATTGTGTTTTTTTTTTTCTGTTTGATCTGTATGTTTGTTATTTCTGTCTCTGATCTGTATTTTTTTTTTATTTCTTTTCTCTGATCTGAAATTTGGTTTTTTTTATTTCTGTCTTATTTATTTTGGTTTTTTTTTTCTGTCTCTGATCTGTTTTGTGTTTGTTTGCGTGTGTGATCTTTAGTTTTGTTATTCTGGTGTGATCTGTATTTGTTTTTTTTTCTGGTCTGATTTTGTATTGTGTTTTTATTTCTTTGTGATTGTATTGTGTTTTTTATTGCTGTGTTGTCTGTAGTGTGTTTTTTTATTTCGTTTTCTATCTGTATTATGTTTTTATTTCTGTCTTGACTGTATTGTTTTTTTGTTATTTCTGTCTCTGATCTGTATTGGTTTGTTATTTCCCGTCTCCCAACTGTTTTGTTTTTGTTTTGCAGTGTTTTTTCTGTAGTGTGTTTGTTATTTTTTGGTTTTGATCTGTGTTTTTTTTGTTATTTCTGTGTGTGATCTGTATTGGGTTTTTTTTTTTCTGTCTCGATTGTATTGTGTTTTTTTTATTTCTGTCCTCGATCTGTATTGTTTTTTTTTTTCTGTGTTTTTATCTGTATTGTGTTTGTTTTTTCCGGGCTCTGACTGTAGTTTTTTTTGGATATTTTCCCGTGGGGTGAAACTGTATTGTTTTTTGTTAATTTTTTTTTCTCTAAACTGGATGTGTTTTTTATTTTGTGCTGATCTGAATTTTGGGTTTTTTTAAATTTTTGTCTTAATTTTGTTTTTTTTTTGTTATTGCTGTGTTGGGTCTGTAGTGTTTGTTATTTCTGTTTTATCTGTATTGTTTTTGTTATTGCTGTTGTGATCTGTATTGGGTTTTGGGTTTTCTCTTCCTGATCTGTTTTGTTTTGGGTTTTTTCTGTCTCTGATCGGGATTTTTTGGTTTTTGGTTTTTTTTTTTTTCTGTTTTCGATCGTATTGTTTTGTTTTTTGCTGTGTCTGAAAAAAGTATTGTGTTTTGTTATTTCGTGTTGTGATCTGTATTTTGTTTGTTATTTCTGTCCCCCTGATCTGTATTTTTTGTTTGGTTTTTTGCGGTGGTTTTGTATGTTTGTTTTTTTTCTGTTTGTGATCTGTATTGTGTTTGTTAATTTTTTTTCTCGATCTGTATTGTGTTTGTTTTTGCGTGTCGATCTTGTTTTTTGGGTTTGTTTTTTCTTTGTTACTGTTTTGTGTTTTTTTCGTCCCCTGAATTTTGTATTGTTTTTTTTTTCTGTGTTTTGTTTCCTTTTTGTTTTTGTTTTTTTCTTTGTCGGGTCTGTATTGGTTTTTATTTCGGGCCCCTGATCTGTAATTTTGGTTTTTTTTATTTCGGGGTTTTGATCCATATTTTTTTTTTTTATTTTTGCTCTGATCTGTTTTGTGTTTGTTTTTTCTGTCTCTGAAACTTATTTTTTGTTATTTCTTTTCTTTTGATCTGTATTGCTTTGTTTTTTTCTTTTTCTTTTGAACTGTATTGTTTTTGTTATTTCTGTCTCTGATCTGTAATTTTGTTTTTTTAACTCGGGCTCTGATCTGTATTGTGTTTGTTATTTCTGTCTCTGAAAAAGTATTGTTTTGTTATTTCTTTTTGATCCATATTGTGTTTGTTTTTTCTTTTCTCGAAACTGTAGTGTTTTTTTATTTTTGTCTCTGAAACTGTATTGTGTTTATTTTTGTCTCTGATTGTAGTGTTTGTTATTGCCAGTGTGGGTCTGTATTCTTTTTTTTTTATTTCTGTTTGTTATTTCTGTTTGTTATTTCTGTGTTTGTTTTTTTTTGGGTTTTTTATTTCTGTGGTTTTCTATTTTTTGTTTCTTATTTTGTGTTTTTTGATCTGTATTTTTTTTTTATTTTCTGTGTTTGGGTTTTTTCTGGTTTGGGTTTTTTCTTTTGTTTGTTATTTTCTGTTTTTTTTTTGTCTCTGAAATTCATTGGTTTGTTAAATTTTTTTCTGATGTGCAATCTGTTTGTTATTGCTTTTTTTATTTTTTGTGTTTGTTATTTCTGTTTTTTATTTCTGGTTTTTATTTTGTTTGTTTTTCTGTTTGGGTTTTTTCCGTTTGTTTTTTTCTGTGTTTGTTATTGCGTTTTTTTATTTCTGTTTGTTATTTCTGTTTTTTTTTTCTTTTGTTTTATTTTTTTTTTATTTTTGGGGTTTTATTTTGTTTTTTATTTTTCGTTGTTTTTTTGTTTGTTATTTCTGTTTTGTTATTTTTTGTTTGTTATTTCTGTTTTTTTTTTGTGTTTGTTATTTTGTTTGTTATTTCCCTTTTTGGGGTTTTTTCGTTTGTTATTTCTGTGTCCTGATCTGTATTCTGGGTTTTTTATTTCTGTGGAAGGGATTTTCTTTCTATAGGTGGTTTCCGACTCTTCTTTGGGAAAATTTCTTCAGTTTTTTTTAAGTTTGTCAGTTTTTTCCCTTGTTGTCTATGAAATTTTGTCTTTCGGGGTCTGTCTCTGTCTCTCTCTTGTCTCTGTCTCTCTTTTTCTGTCCTTTTTTTCTGGGGCGCGGGCTGTCTGTCTGGGCTGTATCGCGTGTCTGTTTCCCCCGGGGTAAAGTTCCCGTGTTTCCCTGTGTGTCTCCCGTGATTTTGTGAAATTTTTGGGGTTTGTTTCTCCATTTTTTACGCTTTATGAAAAGGGACACACCCGCAGCCGGATAACTTGTTACCCAACACGTAACGGGCCTGTGTGGGAAAGACAGTTTCGAAAATGTGTCCCCCAGATGCATAAACCCTCATCAAGTTATGCATTCGCCCCTTCCCCTTTGGGTTTGGGGGACAGGGAAAGGGCCAATCAATAGGGACTTGGGCTGCTTTGGCGGAACCCCGAAATGAGGGGGAATAGGGGCATTTTTGCCCCAACCCAAAATTTTTCCCCCCCCGGGGGGGAGCAGACACCGGGACATTGTGTGTGTGTGTGGGGGGTTTTTGGTGTGTTTTTTTTGTGTGTGGTTTTTTGTCTGGGTGTGTGTCTTGTGTTGTCTGTTGTGTTTTCTGTGTGTGTTCTGTTTTTGTTTTTTGGGCTGTGTTTTAACTGTGTTTGTTTTGTTCTGTGTGGGTGGGTCTTGGGGTTTTTGTTTTGTGTGGTCCCGTTTCGTTGTGTTTTTCTGGTGTGTATCTGTGTTCGGGGTGGATGGTCTTGCTGGGTGTGGTTGTCCGTGTTGTTGTCTTTTTGTATTCTGTTTTTCTTGTTGTGTTGTCTGGGGTTTTGTGTGTTGTCTGTGCCTTTTGTGTGTTCGGTTTTGTTTCGTGTTTTGGGGTCGTTTTGTGTGTGTCTGTTTGTGTCTGTTTTGTGTGTTGTTTTGTGTTTTCTGTGTGTTGTGTGTTGTTCCCGGATCTGTGTCTATTTCGGGGTGTGCTGTTTGTGGGGTGTATGGGGGTGTCTGTGGCTGTGTGTGTTCTCCCGTGTTTTGTCTGTGGGGGTTGTGTTTTGTTCTCTGTGTGTGTCCCGTGTGTTTTGTTCCGTGTCTGTCTGTGTGTGTGTGTGTCTGTGCTGTTCTGTGTGTGTGGTTTTGTTGTCTTTTGTCTTTTTCTGTGTGTTTTTCTGTGTTTTGTGTCTGTCTGTGGGTTTGTGTGTGTGTGTCTGGTGTCGTGTGTCCCCGTGCTGTGTTTGTGCCCTAACCACTTACTGCCCCAAAAAGAACAATCGCTTTCCCACTCTTCTTTCCCCCATTCCACATTTCTTTTTTGCCTTCTGTCTGTCTGTCTCTGACTGCTGTCTGTCTGTTGTCTTCCCGTCTGTCTCTCCCCTCTTCTCCTCCTTGTCTCTCTTTTCTCTCTCTCTCCTTTTCTCTCTCTCTCCCCTCTCTCTTCCCCTCTCTCTCTCTCTGTACCCCCCGCCCACTGATAGGCCTCCTTTGTAGTGTGTGGTTTTGTTTTGGGTTTTTTTGTGGCTTGTGTTTTCCCGTGTAAAGTGGTGTTTCGGTGTGTTTTGTGTTTGTTTTTGTCTGTGTGTCCCCTTTGTATAAGGTCCCCTATTTTATGGTTTTTTTGTCTCTGTTGTGTTCTTTTTGTTATGTTGGTGTGTGTGTGTTTTTGTGTGTGTCTGTTTGTGTTGTGTTTTCGTTGTGTGTGTTGTGTGTGTCTGTTTGGTGGTCTTTGTGTTTTTGGGGTTTTGTGGTTGTTTTTGTGTGTTTCTCTGTTGTGGTCTGGTGTGTGTTGTGTTTTCTGTGTGTCCCGTCTGTGTGTTCTGTGTGTGGTTTTGTTGTGTGTTTTTCTGGGTTTTTGTGTCCCCGTGTGTAAAGTGGTTTTGTGAGTGTGTTGTGGTGTGTCTGTCTGTGTTGTCGGATTAATTTGTTTTGTCTGTGTTTTTGTGTCTCGGGGTGTGCGTGGTTTTGGGCTGGTGTTGGGGGTGCGTGCGTGCGTGCGCGCGCGGGTTGTGTGTGTGTTGTTGGGTTTTTTTGTTGTGTTTTTTGTTTTTGTTGTTAATTTTTGTTGGGTTTTTGCTGCTGCTGTTTTGTTGTTGTTGTTGTTGTTTTTGTTATTGTTTTTTTTGTAAATTTTTTTTTCTGCTGACGGGGACTGACAAACCCCGACCGCCGGGGACTGACTGGCTTGCTGCCTGGCTTGCTGACTGACTGACTGACTCACTGACTGACTGGCTGACTGGCTGGCTGACTGACTGACTGGCTGACTGACTGACGGATAAATACACAAGCAGCCACAAACATATGGAGAGAGAGAGAGAAGGAGAGAGGGAAGGGGGAGGAGATTAGAAACAGAGAGAATCAAAGACAAAAACAGAGAGACTGACAGACAAATAAACAGATAGATAGATACACAGATAAACAGAGAGAGACAATGACAATGACAATGGTTTGTTGTGATTAGCTAGATACCCATTCACAAGGGGACTGGGGAGAGGGCCTGGGCACAAACCATACTGAGAGAGAAAGACAGACAGACAGACAGACAGACAGACAGACAGACAGGCAGACAGACAGACAGACAGACAGACAGACAGACAGACAGACGGACGGACGGACAGACAGACAGACAGACAGACAGACGGACAGACAGGCAGACAGACAGACAGACAGACGGACGGACGGACAGACAGACAGACAGACAGACAGGCAGACAGACAGACAGACAGACAGACAGACGGACGGACAGACAGACAGACAGACGGACAGACAGACAGGCAGACAGACAGACAGACGGACAGACAGACAGACGGACGGACAGACAGACGACAGACAGACAGACAGACAGACAGACGGACAGACAGACAGACAGACAGACAGACAGACGGACGGACGGACGGATGAGCAGACATATAGACAGGCAGGCAGACAGCACGGACCTCACCCCAGTCCCTACCTTCAACACGCTTCTACACGCGTCTGACTCAGGTAAAATCTCCATTCGCACTCTTCTCGACTTATCTGCAGCCTTCGACACTATAGACCACTCAATTCTTCTCTCCCATCTCCACAAAACGTTCTGTATTAAAGGCATAGCCCTCACCTGGTTCAGTTCATACCTTACAGGCCGATTCCACACAGTTGCAGTAAACAAGATTCAATCGACACCTGCCAAACTGGAATGTGGAGTCCCACAGGGATCAGTTCTCGGCCCTGTTATTTTCACTCTCTTCACTGCTCCTCTTTCACATATAATACATCGTCATCAGATCAACCATCATTTTTATGCAGATGACTTTTAGATTCTTAGCAGTGATACTCCTGAAAATCTGCCTTCTCTCTTGATTAATATGTCCTACTGCCTTCAAGATATCCAAAATTGGATGATACAGAACAAGTTACAGCTAGATGCAAATAAAACCGAAGCCATGCTTGAAAGGACCAAACACAAACTCTCTTCCATCACAACAGCTCAGCTTCAATAGAACTCGGCAATACGTCTGCCCTCTATCCACTGCTGTGAAATATATAGGGGTCATTTTCGACAAAAAACACTCTCCATGCAAAAATTCATCACCCAGACCTGTCAGTCATGCTACTATCAATTACGGCGTATTAGTGCCATTCGAAAGTACCTTTTCACTGATGCAACATCCAAACTAGTCACTTCTCTCATTCTCTCACGTCTGGACTATTGCAATTCTCTGTTGGCTGGTCTGCCAGCATCATCTATTCACTCCCTTCAACGTATACAAAACTCTGCAGCTCAACCAGTCCTCGGAAAGAAAAAATCTGAGCACATTACTTCTCTCTTGCGATCTCTCCACTGGTTGCCTGCGCCACAGAGAGTAAACTATAAGATCAGTACCCTTTGTTACAAATGCCTCCATAAAACAGCACCTTCCTACCTCTGTGAATGTGTTCACCTTGCAGTCCTTCTCGTTCTCTCCGCTCTTCTGCAGATACCTTGTGCTGAAGAATATCTAGATTCAACCAGTCCACAGTGGGCCGTCACTCTTTCTCTGTTTCTGGTTCATCAATCTGGAATTACCTCCCTCTCTCCCTTCGCCAAAAGCCTTCTTATGAAGCTTTTAAATTCACCCTCAAGACATATTTATTTCAAACCTACGATTATCCCCTCTTGTTCCATCTCATTCTTCTCCCTGCCCTCAACAGCCAAAACCACATCACCCTGCCGAGGTGTATAACCTTATGTGTGTGCGTGTGTTTGCTTGTGTGCGGGCGTATGTATATACATTTGAATTTGTAAAAACTATTAATTGTAACTGGCTGCATGTACATGAGTGGGATGAACGGAAGCGCTTTGATTTGTTTTTTTCAAGATATGGCGCTATATCAATTCCATGTATTTTATTATTATTATTATTTTATTATTTATTTATTATCATCATTATTATTATTATTATTATTATTATTATTATTATTATTATTATTATTGTTTTTATTATTATTATATTATAGACAGACAGATACATAGAGGTATAGTAAGAGAGTGAGACTGAGACAGAAAGTGAGACAGACAGACAAAAAGACAAACAGCGAGAGATAGAGACAGAGAAAAACTGAAATTGAAGTTGAAGTTTTTGTTTTAGTAAAGCCAAAGCCAGGGCAAGTTTGTTCTTGACTAGAGAAAACAGAAGAGGCCTGCTGACCTGCCCCTGATTCCCTTCACTGTGCAATGAACACAGGCTGTCAATGGTGTGTCACACACTGTACAATAAACACAGGCTGTAAATGGTGTGTCACACACTGTGCAATGAACACAGGCTGTCAATGGTGTGTCACACACTGTACAATGAACACAGGCTGTCAATGGTGTGTCACACACTGTACAATAAACACAGGCTGTAAATGGTGTGTCACACACTGTGCAATGAACACAGGCTGTAAATGGTGTGTCACACACTGTACAATAAACACAGGCTGTAAATGGTGTGCTGTAAATGGTGTGCTGTAAATGGTGTGTCACACACTGTAAAATGAACACAGGCTGTAAATGGTGTGCTGTAAATGGTGTGCCAAACATTGTAAAATGAACACTGGCTGTAAATGGTGTGCCAAACATTGTACAATAAACACAGGCAGTAAATGGTGTGCTGTAAATAATAATAATAATAATAATAATAATAATAATAATAATAATAATAATAATTGGAACTTATATAGCGCTATATCTTGCAAAGACAAATCAAAGAGCATGCATTCAACCTTATCTTAAACATTCATACAACCAATGATAAATAATCGATAGTTCAAACAGATATTACAAACATGGTACACTGCAGACCAAATCTATGAAATTAAAATGCAATAGTCAAATGTTTCTCAAAAGCACACACACACACACACACACACACACACACACACACACACACACACACACACTCACACAGGTCATATACTTTAGCAGGGTGATAGGACATGGGTTAGTGAAGGTGGGGTAGTTCTGATATGAAACAGGAGGGGGAACATCTTAGGTTTGAAATAAATATGTCTTGAGGCTGGATTTTAAAGTGTCATAGCTAGGCTTCTGGCGAAGAGAGAGAGGGAGCTCATTCCAGGTCGATGGACCCGAAATAGAGAAAGAGCGGCGACCAACGGTAGATTGGTTGAATCTAGGTATTCGTAGGCACAAGGTATCTGCAGCAGAGCGGAGGGAACGTGAAGGAGTGTACAGGTTAAGACATTCACAGAGGTAGGAGGGTGCAGTTTTGTGGAGACATTTGTAACAGAGGGTACTGGTCTTATAATCTACTCTCTGTGGCACAAGCAGCCAGTGGAGAGATCGCAAGAGGGGGGTAATGTGCTCGGATTATTTTCTTTCCGAGAACTAGTCGAGCTGCGGAGTTTTTTTTACTCGTTGAAGGGAGTGGACAGATGATGCTGGCAGACCAGCCAGAAGAGAATTGCAATGGTACAGACGTGAAAGAATGAGAGAAGTGACAAGTTTGGCTGTTGCATTGGTGGACAGGTACTTTCGAATGGCACTAATACACCGTAATTGATAGTAGCATGACTGAAGGTCTGGGTGATGAATTTTTTCATAGAGAGTGTGTTCTCGATAACAACACCTAGATACTTCACAGCAGTGGATAGAGGGACTGATGTATTGCAGAGTTCTATTGAAGCTGTTGTAATGGAAGAGAGTTTGTGTTTGGTCCCTACAAGCATGGCTTCGGTTTTATCTGCATTTAGCTGTAATGTGTTCTATGCCATCCAGTGTTGAATATCTTCAAAGCAGTAGGCCATATTTGCCAGGAGAGAAGGCATATTTTCAGGAGTAACATTGCTTTGAATCTGAGAGTCATCTGCGTAAAAATGATGGTTGATTTGATGACGTTTTATTATATATGACAGTGGGGCAGTGTAAAGAGTGAAAAAAAACAGGGCCTATAACTGATCCCTGTGGGACTCCGCATTCCAGTTTGGCAGGTATTGATTGAATGTTGTTTACTGCAACTGTCTGGAATCGGTCAGTAAGGTATGAATTAAACCACGCGAGGTCTGTGCCAGTAACACCGAACGTTTTTTTGAAGACGGGGAGAGAAGAATTGAGTGGTCTATAGTGTCGAAGGCTGCCGATAAGTCGAGTAGAGTGAGAAGGGAGATTTTCCCTGAGTCAGAAGCGAGTAGAAGCGTGTTTAAAGTGTGTACTAGGGTGGTTTCAGTGCTGTGGTTGACGCGATAGGCAGGCTGAAACTCAGGAAGAAGACTGTTGGAGAGAAGGTGGTTGTTGAGCTGTTTGAGAACTACTTTTTCAAGGACATTAGAAATAAAAGGTAGATTGGAAATAGGTCTATAATTCTTCAGAATGTTAGGGTCAAGGTCATGCTTTTTGAGTAGATGTGTGACTATAGCATTTTTGAGAGCTGATGGAACATTTCCTGAAACAAGAGATGAGTTCACTATTTTCGTGATAGTGGGTATAAGTTGTGGTAGGCACTGTGTGAAAAGAGAAGCAGGTATGGGATCAAGATCACATGATTTTATAGTCATTTCTTTCAGAATTGTCGTGATTTCTTTCTCACTTGTTGGATGAAAGAAAAGGAGAGGAGTGCCAGAGAATTGGGGATCAGGAAGTGCAGGCTGGAAAGGAGTCTGATCCAGTTTGGAGCGAATGTTATAGACTTTTTCAGAAAAGAATGCAGAAAATATAGAAGGAAGTTCAGAGTGGTTGTGGATGGAAGGCAGAGGGCTTGCCTTCACAGATCCAAGAAGAGTAGATGTGAGAGAAAAGAGAGATTTCATTGACGTGGCATCAAGAACTTGAAAAGAGTAATACTTTGTTTTTTCTGAAAGAATTAAAGATTTGACTTTGTTTACTTGTTTTCGGAAGAGCTGCTTATTAATTTCCGTGTTTGTTTTTCGCCACTGCTGCTCTAGTTGCCTGCGTTTGCGCTTTGCGACCAGGATGTCGTGGGTGAACCATGGTGCACATGGCCTATCAGGCAGGAGACGGTCAGTGGGAGGTGCATGCTCATCAAGCAGTTGGCTGAGAACAGCATTGTAGTGTTTGGAGGGGTTATTGTTGTCAGAGGTTTGTGATAGGCGTTCAGCAGCTTGTGAAGAGAAAGTTTGAATATCTATGGCCTTGAGGTTGCGACGGGTGACATACTTTTTCTTTCTGATAGGCTTTGCAATGTTTAGAGAAAAAAGAACAGCGGAATGATCAGAAAGTAGTTCATCAGTGATAGATACAGATGTGATCAGTTCTTGGGAAACATCAGTAATTAGCCAGTCTAAAATATGTCCTGATCTGTGCGCTGCTTCATTTACCAGCTGAGTAAGAGAGTGGTTTGACAAGTAAATGGTGTGTCACACACTGTACAATAAACACAGGCTGTAAATGGTGTGTCACACACTGTACAATGAACACAGGCTGTAAATGGTATGCTGTAAATGGTGTGCTGTAAATGGTGTGTCACACACTGTACAATAAACACAGACAAACGATCGAAGAGGATGATGTAGATCAGTTTTATTCCAATTTTGTGGCAAAGCTCACACATGCAGCTGAGTTTTCTATTCCCAAACACAAAAGCAACAAGAATGGAAAGCATACGGGCAATAGATGGTGGACTAAAACATGTGAGGATGCAGTAAACCATAAAAAGAACGATTCAAAATATGGTTAAAAGATCAATCAGAAGAAAACTTTATTTGTATGAAGTATGCTAAAACTCAATGTAAAAGAATAATTGCTCAGGCAAAAAACAAGTATTGGACAGAATTCTGTATAAATGAAGTATCAGAATCCAAGGATTTACATAAAGTTTGGAAGAAAGTTAGTGAAATGAAAAATGGATTTCAGCTTCCAACACATCCAATCAAATTTGAAAATAATAGATTTCCAAGCATAATTGAAAAAGCAGAAGCTTTTGTTTCAATGTTTTCAGATAATAGTTCATCAGTAAGAATACAATCAAATATCGAATTAGAAAAAGCAAATAAATCAAACAAATTGTCAGTTTATAATGCTGATTATTTAAATGCCCCCATTCAATATGATGAATTTAGTGAAACTTTAGATTCATTTACACATAACAAGACGGCTGTTGGTGCTGATGGTATATCTTATCAAATGCTGGCTCATATGCCTTTAAAATGGAAAAGGCTACTCTTTTCATTTTTCCAGAACTGTTGGATAAATGGCGCTCTTCCTAAAATCTGGAGGCAGTCGATTGTAGTCCCAATCCTGAAGAAAGGTAAACTGCGGTCATCGATAGATAGCTACAGGCCAATTGCTCTTAAACGTCTCATGTGGGTAAAGTTATGGAAAAAATTATACATAAGCGTTTATTTCATTTTTGTGAAAAAGAATAATGTGATCCCACAAATCAGGCTGGTTTTCGAAAGGGAAGATGTACTTCTGACCACTTAGTTAAACTAACACATCAAATTAAAAAGCAATTTTCCAAACGAAAAAGTGTGTTAGCCACATTTTTTGATGTAAAGAAAGCCTATGATAGAGTTTGTCATGATCAATTGCTACATAAATTAAAATACATTGGTATTAATGGCATATTATATAAATATCTGCAAAATTTCTTGTCGGATAGATCAATTTGCACTAAATTAGGTTCAGTGTACTCATCTTTTAAAGCTATCGACTTGGGTATACCACAGGGATCAGTACTTGCACCTATCTTGTTTTCTATTCTTGTACATGATCTCCCTAGCTCTTTGTCACCTAATACTCAAGTTGTTCAGTATGCAGATGATATTGCTATTTGGATAAATACGTCAGTTAGGAAAAAACACGAAAAGAGAGTGATCAATTATGTTGAAAAAAATATATCAGAGAAGAATTAGATAAATTCTGTAGTTATATGAAAGAAAACAGATTAGAATTATCAGCAGAAAAAACGTGTCTTGTGCTTTTAATAACGGTGACAACGCATTAAAATTACCAATACTGAAATTAGAAGGAAAGGTGCTTCAATACAAACAAGATGTCAAATTCTTAGGTGTATTTTTAACTAGAAAGTTGAATTGGAAGATGCACATCAACCAAATGATAACTGAGGCTAGGAAAAGACTTAATTTCCTAAAGATAATAAGTTCTCAGGCATGGAGTCAAGACACTACGACTCTGATACATCTGGCTCTGTCCTTGGTACGTTCAAAATTAATATACGGACAAGAAGTTTATTTTTCTGCTGCAGATTATCTACTTAAAAAATTACAAAGTCTAGACAGTAAAGCAGTGAAGATAGCTCTTGGTGTTCCGGCTCATGCAAATACAGCTAATACTTATAAAGAAGCTCATTTACTATCTCTTTCTGATCAGCGAAAACTGGCAGTATCAAAATATGTGGTTCGTAGTATCTCTATTCCAAATTCAGTAAAAGAGGAAATATTTATTAATCAAGACACTGATTTTCCTAAACGGGCACGCAATATTTCATTTCTGCAGCCAATTAAAAATTATACAGACACATTTATGAAAGAAAATGACATCGATATATCAACAATTCCAATTTTAAACCCATTGTTCCACAATTACCTCCTTGGGAACATATTTCAGCTAAATTTGACATTGACTACACGGAAATAAAGAAAAATGAAGATCAAAATCTTCTCACCGTTGATGTAAAAAGTCACTTAGAAAATAATTATTCTAATCACTTAAAAGTGTATACTGACGGATCTGTATTAGAAACAGGCAAAAGTGGTGCTGCATATGTGATTCCGACTTTAAAAGTTCAAAAATCTTTTCATTTAGGACAACATTTTTCTATTTTTACTTCTGAATTATTTGCAATTCTTATGGCTTTGAATTTTTTGTCTGATACTGCTATTGATGTTTGCCAAATTCTGTTTTGCGTTGACTCAAAGGCAGTGTTAATGGCATTAAAGTCATGGCATGGTAAAATAAGGAATGATATTGTATTTGAGATAAAATTCCTGATACATTCTATTGCAAGCAGAGGCATCAGCATACTTTTGCTGGATCCCCTCTCATTGTGGAATTTTTTCGAATGAGCTGGTTGATTCTTTGGCAAAACAAGGTGCCTCTGAATACAGTACTGAAGTGTTTGATTCTAATCTTGCATTGTCGTCTTATGAAATTCATCTAAGTTAATGAAATGCATACATTCAAAATTATAGAAAAACATTATCCAGTTTCCTTGCCCACGGAAATTAGAAATTCTAATACATAAACTGAGATTAAATGCATGGAATACTAAATATTCAAAAAATGTAACATGTTGTTGTTCTATTCCACTTTCAGTCCACCATTTATTGTTTGATTGCCCAATTCTTATTGACATGTATAAAAGGAGGTTTAGATATTCATAAGAAATATGCCACTAGTCAAGAAGTTTTATATGATCTCACAATTCATAGTGTCAGTTGCTGAGTCATATACTCTTCACCTGTAAACCTTTACTGTAATTACATATATATATTATATATAATATAATATATTATATTATATATATATGTATATACATCTATATATATGTATATATATATATATTTATATATATGTATATATTTATATACTTGTGTGTGTGTGGATAAGGTGCGTGTAGGGAGAGAAAGAGAAAGAGAGAGAGAGAGAGAGAGAGAGAGAGAGAGAGAGAGAGAGAGAGAGAGATGCGGTGTGTAATAATAGGTACTTTGGTATGAATGCGGATGTGTCTAAATCACCATGTAGTGAATAGACATTAAACAAAACAAAACAAAACACACAAAACACAGACTGTAAATGGTGTGTCACAAACTGTACAATGAACACAGGCTGTAAATGGTGTGCTGTAAAAGGTGTGCCACGCATTATACAATGAACACAGGGTGTAAATGGTGTGCTGTAAAAGGTGTGCCACGCATTATACAATGAACACAGGGTGTAAATGGTGTGTCACACACTGTACAATGAACACAGGCTGTAAATGATGTGCCACATCTCACTCTGACTTCTACAGCTGTACACACTTCTGATCCCATGTTTGGCTTCAACCTGACTTGTTCGCTACATGATAATTATTATACAACATGATCATTATAAGGTCACACCTTTCCAAAGGGTTTCACTGAGTGCAGACTTTTATTTTTTATTTTTTATTTTATACCACTTTAAGTCACGAGATTTCTCTACGTGAAATTCGGGCTGCTCTCCCCGGGGAGAGCGCGTCGCCACAAGAGCAGCGCCACCCTTTTTTTTTTTTTTTCTTTTTGGTCTGCAACTGTATTTGTTTCCTTATCAGAGTGGCTTTTTTCTAAGAATTTTGCCAAGGACAACTCCCTTGTTGCCGTGGGTTCTTTTACGTGCGCTGAAAATTTTGTGTAACACACGGGACCTCGGTTTATCGTCTCATCCGAAAGACTAGCGCCCAGACCACCACTCATGGTCTAATGGATGGGGAAAAATTCGGGCCCAAACGGGGTACGAACCGCGCACACACCCGACCCGGACTTTTCGCATTCTAGACAGGCGCGTTACCTCTAGACCACCGATCCACCATGGCGTGGCGCCAGTCATGGCGTGTTTGTTATTGCTGTGTCTGATCCATATTGTGTTTGTTATTGCTGTGTCTGATCCATATTGTGTTTGTTATTTCTGTCTCTGATCTGTATTGTGTTTGTTATTGCTGTGTCTGATCCATATTGTGTTTGTTATTGCTGTGTCTGATCCATATTGTGTTTGTTATTTCTGTCTCTGATCTGTATTGTGTTTGTTGTTGCTGTGTCTGACCCTTATTGTGTTTGTTATTTCTGTCTCTGATCTGTATTGTGTTTGTTTTTTCTGTCTTGATTTTGTATTGTGTTTGTTATTTCTGTCTCTGATCTGTATTGTGTTTGTTATTTCTGTCTCTGATCTGTATTGTGTTTGTTATTTCTGTCTGATCTGTATTGTGTTTGTTATTTCTGTCTCTGATCTGTATTGTGTTTGTTATTTCTGTCTCTGATCTGTATTGTGTTTGTTATTTCTGTCTCTGATCTGTATTGTGTTTGTTATTTCTGTCTCTGATCTGTATTGTGTTTGTTATTTTTGTCTCTGATCTGTATTGTGTTTGTTATTTCTGTCTTGATTGTATTGTGTTTGTTTATTTCTGTGTTCTGATTGTAGTGTGTTTGTTATTTTGTTTCTGATCTGTGTTGTGTTTTGTTATTCTGTGTTGATCTGTATTGTTTTTTGTTATTTCTGTCTTGATCTGTAGTGTGTTTGTTATTTTTGTTTGATCTGTATTGTGTTTGTTATTTCTGTTTGATCTGTATTGGTTTTTTTATTTTTTGGTCCTGATCTGTATTGTGTTTGTTTATTTCTGTGGTGATCTGTATTGTGTTTGTTATTTCTGTCTCTGTCTGTATTGTTTTGTTATTTCTGTGTGTTGTAATTGTGTTTGTTATTTCTGTTCTGATCTGTATTGTGTTTGTTATTTCTGTTTGATCTGTATTGTGTTTGTTATTTCTGTCTTTTGATCTGTATAGTGTTTGTTATTTCTGTTTGATCTGTATTGGTGTTTGTTATTTCTGTTCTGATCTGTTGTTTTTGTTATTTCTGTCTCTGATCTGTATTGTGTTGTTATTCTGTTTGATCTGTATTGTTTTGTTATTTCTGTTCTGATCTGTAGTTTTTTGTTATTTCTGTCTCTGATCTGTATTGTGTTTGTTATTTCTGTCTCGATCTGTATTGTTTTTTGTTATTTCTGTCTCTGATCTGTATTGTGTTTGTTATTTCTGTCTCTGACTGTATTGTGTTTGTTTTTGCTGTGTCTGATCTGAGTGTTTGTTATTTCTGTGTGTGATTGTATTGTGTTTGTTATTCTGTTCTGATCTGTATTGTGTTTGTTTTTTTGTTGTGATCTGTATTGTGTTTGTTATTTCTGTGTCTGATCTGTATTGTGTTTGTTATTTCTGTCTTACTGTATTTGTTTTTATTTTGCCCTTATTTTGTATTTTTGTTTGTTTTTTCTTTTCTGATTTGTATTTGTTTGTTATTTCTGTTTCTGATCTTATTGTGTTTGTTATTTCGTGTTGATCTTATTTGTGTTTGTTATTTTGTTCTGATCTTGTTGTGTTTGTATTTTTGTGTGATTTTAAATTGGTTTGTTTTTTCTGTCTTGATCTGTATTGTGTTTGTTTTTCTGTTCTGATCTGTATTGTTTTGTTTTTTCTTTGTTGTTGTATTTGTGTTTGTTTTTTGTTCTTTTGATCTGTAGTTTGTTTGTTATTTTCTGTTGTGATCTTATTTGTTTTTATTTCTGTCTCTGATATGTATTGTGTTTTTTTCTGTTTGATCTGTATTGTGTTTGTTATTTCTGTCTTGATCTTATTGTGTTTGTTTTTCTTTTTTGTGTTCTGTTAGTTTTGTTATTTTGTTGATCTGTATTTGTTTGTTTTTTCTGTTCTGATCTGTATTGTGTTTGTTATTTCGGGTTTGATCTGTATTGTGTTTGTTATTTCTGTCTCTGATCTGTATTGTTTTGTTATTTCTGTCTCTGATCTGATTGTTTTTGGGTTTTTCGTTCTGATCTGTATTGTGTTTGTTATTTCTGTTTGATCTGTATGTGTTTGTTATTTCTGTCTCTGATCTGTATTGTGTTTGTTATTCTGTTTGATCTGTAGTGTTTGTTATTTCTGTTTGATCTGTATTGTGTTTGTTATTTCTGTCTCTGATCTGTATTGTGTTTGGTTATTCGGTCTCTTTTTGTTTTTTTCTGTATTGGTGTTTTGTTATTTTGTCTCTGATCTGAAATTGTGTTTTTTATTTCTGTGTGTGATCCAATTGTGTTTGTTATTTCTTCTTGATCTGTATTGTGTTTGTTATTTCTGTCTCTGATCTGTATTGTTTTTGTTATTTCCGTTTGATCTTATTGTTTGTATTTCGTCTTGATCTGTATTGGTTTGTTTTTCTGTCTCTGATCTGTATTGTGTTTGTTATTCGGTCTTGATCTGTATTGGTTTGTTATTTCTGTCTCTGATCTGTTTTGGGTTTTTTGTTATTTCTGTCTTGATCTGTATTGTGTTTGTTATTTCGGTCTCTGATCTGTATTGTGTTTGTTTTTCTCGTCGTCTGTTTTTGGGGTTTTTATTGTTGATCATTTGTTTTTGATTTCTGTCTCTGATCTGTAGTGTTTGTTATTTCTGTCTCTGATCTGTATTGTGTTATTTCTGTCTCTGATATGTATTGTGTTTGTTATTGTGTGTGTGATCTGTATTCTGTTTATTATTTCTGTTTGTTATTTCTGTTAGTTATTTCTGTGTTTGTTATTTCTGTTTTTTATTTCTGTGTTTGCTATTTTGTTTCTTATTTCTGTGTGGATTTGTATTCTTTTTTATATTTCTTGTGTTTTTATTTTGTTTTTATTTCTTTTGTTTGTTATTTCTGTTTTTATTTCTGTCTCTGATCTGCATTGGTTTGTTATTTCTGTGTCTGATGTGAAATCTGTTTGTTATTGCTTTTTGTTATTTCTGTGTTTGTTATTTCTGTTTGTTATTTCTGTGTTGTATTTCTGTTTGTTATTTCTGTTTGTTTTTTTTCTGTTTGTTAAATTTTCTGTGTTTTTTTTATTGCTGTTTGTTATTTCTGTGTTGTTATTTCTGTTTGTTATTTTGTGTTTTGTTATTTTTGTTTGTTATTTTTTGGTTTGTTTTTTTCTGTTTGTTATTTCTGTTTTTGTTA
>CM054161.1:22366639-22381639 GCA_028751875.1 Rapana venosa | reverse complement strand
ATCTAGGTTTGTGATGTCAGCACAAGATATGTGCTGGTACCCAGGATCTAGGTTTTGATGAAACACAGTAGAACATACATGACCACTGTACAAGAATCTACTCATTGATTAAAAGTTCACACTAAAAAAGCTTCAGTCTACTTCAGGCACCTTCTTTCATGTCCAAACAGTCACCCAGTTATGCAGCTAAGTGTGTTGGACTCTTTACTACTCATGGTGTTATCATTACATGGACTAATTCTGTTGGACTCTTTACTACTCATGGTGTTATCATTACATGGACTAATTCTGTTGGACTCTTTACTACTCATGGTGTTATCATTACATGGACTAATTCTGTTGGACTCTTTACTACTCATGGTGTTATCATTACATGGACTAATTCTGTTGGACTCTTTACTACTCATGGTGTTATCATTACATGGACTAATTCTGTTGGACTCTTTACTACTCATGGTGTTATCATTACATGGACTAATTCTGTTGGACTCTTTACTACTCATGGTGTTATCATTACATGGACTAATTCTGTTGGACTCTTTACTACTCATGGTGTTATCATTACATGGACTAATTCTGTTGGACTGCCTCAGCTTCACACACTCATCAACCAAGATAAGTTCAGAACGAAGTGTTGCAGCATTGCCTTGCTCTGTTGTGTTGTGTTGTGTTCTGTTGGGTTGTGTATTGTTCTGTTGTGTTGTGCTGTGTTGTGTTGTGTTGTGTTGTGTTGTGTTGTTCCCGGGTGCAGTGTGGCGTTTCCCTGTGCACCCCAGCTAACCTGAGCTAGCTGACAGACAGCTGAAGACAGACAGCTGACACACAGCTGACACACAGCTGAAGACAGACAGCTGACAGACAGCTGAAGACAGACAGCTGAAGACAGACAGCTGAAGACACACAGCTGACAGACAGCTGAAGACAGACAGCTGACACACAGCTGAAGACAGACAGCTGAAGACAGACAGCTGACAGACAGCTGAAGACAGACAGCTGAAGACAGACAGCTGAAGACACACAGCTGACAGACAGCTGAAGACAGACAGCTGACACACAGCTGAAGACAGACAGCTGAAGACAGACAGCTGAAGACACACAGCTGAAGACAGACAGCTGAAGACACACAGCTGACAGACAGCTGAAGACAGACAGCTGAAGACAGACAGCTGAAGACAGACAGCTGAAGACACACAGCTGAAGACACACAGCTGACAGACAGCTGAAGACACACAGCTGAAGACAGACAGCTGACACACAGCTGAAGACAGACAGCTGAAGACAGACAGCTGACACACAGCTGAAGACAGACAGCTGAAGACAGACAGCTGAAGACAGACAGCTGAAGACACACAGCTGAAGACAGACAGCTGAAGACACACAGCTGAAGACAGACAGCTGACACACAGCTGAAGACAGACAGCTGAAGACACATAGCTGAAGACAGAAAGCTGACACACAGCTGAAGACAGACAGCTGAAGACACACAGCTGAAGACACACAGCTGAAGACAGACAGCTGAAGACACACAGCTGAAGACAGACAGCTGAAGACACACAGCTGAAGACACACAGCTGAAGACAGACAGCTGAAGACACACAGCTGAAGACAGACAGCTGAAGACAGACAGCTGAACAACAGACAGCTGAAGACAGACAGCTGAAGACAGACAGCTGAAGACACACAGCTGGCACTCACACACGACCTTGGTGTTGCAGGCATCGCGGGCTTGGACAACGTGGACATGATCACCAGCACCCTGGACAGGTCACGTGCTATGTCACGTGCCAGACATGGCCGCCGTTACCTCACTTCCGGCCTCACTTTCAAACAGCTGCGTGCACTGATGGAAAGAGCCGGGTAAAGCCTCCGCCAGTCAACCTGTGGCGTGCTGCTACGTCATCGCTGCTGTGACGTCACGTCTGGCCACGCTTCTCCGACGTCACAGGATCGGTTCTGCTTTTGGTGGGGGGGGTAGGGTTGTGGGAAACCAGTCACCTCTGCTTTGGATGCTTTCATTACATTCTTCTGTTCCAGGTTTTCCCCCAAGAAAGAGAGTTATTTCCCGTTCTTTAGGACACCGTGTTCTTATGCTCCTTGATTCCGTTACTTTTATAGAAAAAAATATCTGTTTCCTTTGTATTTCTGGTGTTTTGTTTTGAGCTAATATCTTAGACTTTACCTACAAACGGGCACTGTGGTGAACAGGACAAGCTAGCTACACCATTTGCGCATTTCAGAATGTGTGGCTCCAGCATCACTGTCTTAAAAGGTCATCTGGTTCTGCAGTGAGGAGGATCTCTGAGGGCAAGAAGTATGGTCTCTAGGTTGGAGAAGCTGCCGCTGGGTGTGAAGTCTGATGAATACCTACATGTTTGAGAAGGGCACTTCAATCACCTGAGGAAGGCAGTCAATGCTGAGCAGTAAAAAAAAACCACCCCTCAGTTTCCAGCCCCTTCTGTGGTGGGAAAGGCACCACTGCTGACAAAAGCTCCCCCCTCAGCCACTACCCCCCCCCCCCCCCCTCCAGAAATAAAGCTTTAAAACTACATAACCTGTGTTCAAGAACCACACTCTAAAGCAAAATTGCAATGCCAATGTTTAGAATAGCGCTATTACATTCCAATGATCACCCTGCTGAAATTATTTGCAATCCGACTTTTTATTTAAGGGAAACATCATTCTTCATCAAATCAGAATGTATCTCAATGTTGTCAAAGCCAAAAGCCACACTGCACAGTTAGAAAGTTAGTGCTGAAAGAAACCGAAAGCAGCTTCCCTTGAAATAAGGGCTCCTTGGTTCAGGAAGGTTGGTTTATTCATTCATTCATTCATTTATTTATTTGGTTGTTTGTTTGTCCATTTATAAAGCCGTGCAACCGAAACAAATCTCTGAGGTAGATAACAGTGTCATAATGTATTTAAATGAATAAATAGATACATGAATAAATAGATACATGAATAAATAGATACATGAATAAATAGATACATGAATAAATAGATAAATAAGTAAACTCAAGTAACATCACGTTTAATCAAAACGCAGCCTGTCGTCTGCGCCAGCAAATGAAGACAGTTGTACTTGAAGGGGAGAGGGAAAAAAGGACAACGAGATCAGTGCCTGCACAAACAAAGCATTATAGATATAGATAGATAGATAGATAGATAGATAGATAGATAGATAGATAGATAGATAGATAGATAGATAGATAGATAGATAGATAGATAGATAGATAGATAGATAGATAGATAGATAGATAGATAGATAGATAGATAGATAGATAGATAGATAGATAATGACTTTATCATTGTTGTTATTGCTTATTGTCGGTCTTTTTTTTTTTACTTTGTAAAGCACACATAAATATTTTTATCGTAATAAAACGCAATTCAAAACAGAGTATGTATTTCCAGTTTCTTAGAAAGTGTTGTCCATACTTTTGGAGATTCATTTCTCTAGCCTGTGCTTGATGTCACGTACAAGGTGTCCATACTTTAACGTGCAAATCTGTGCTTGTTAACACGGTTGTTAGTATGCGCGCATGTGTGTGTTCTTGCCTTGCATTTAGGTCTGGACAGGGTGTTAGATGACTTTAGTTGTTGCTTCAAATTTACCCCTGTTTCACTCAAACTGATATTAGACGAAAAGTTCCTTTGAGCATCACACAGAAAGCCTGCAGATGTCTGTTGTTCCCATCACCACAGACAGTTGTTTACATTGTGTTTTTCTCACCATTATTTCATGAACATTTGGACACAGAAAGAAGTCGGTGCAGTTGACCAAACTATGCCTTTATGCAGGGGTATCTTTTCAAAACGTACCGACGCTATTCTAAGTGAATTCTGGCCTCCGTAGCCTGGCGTATATGAAAGGTTGTGCTGGCTGTGCAACATTCAGACCTCCCAAACACACTGGTGTCATAGAATAATAATAATAATAATAATAATAATAATAATAATAATAATTAATAATAATAATAATAAATGGAATGTATATGGCTGTGCAACATTCAGACCTCCCAAACACACTGGTGTCAGATGAATAATAATAAAAAAACTGTATATTCAATCATTTATAATTAATAAACAAATGGAATGTATATGGAGCTGTTACATCCAGACCCAAACACCTGGTGTCAGCATTGACCTTAGTTTCTGTCCAGGGTGGAGCAGTAGGACAGACAGGGCCGCAAACCTGGCTTGTCTTTTGGCAGTGCTGTTTTTCCTGTTAAGAGTTGGATGAGGATTGCTATGCGGAGGTTATGTGATATGGTAGTGGATGGATGAAGATGCATGTGGATTGATGGATTGATTGATTGATTGATGTGATTGATTGATTGATAGATGGATGGATGGATGGATGGATGGATGGATGGATGGATGGATGGATGGATGGATGGATGGATGGATGGATGGATGGATGGATGGATGGATGGATGGATGGATGGACTGACAACCAAAGGTAAAGAATACTACTGTAACATGATTATCAGAGTGCTTGTATGGCTGACAAGAAGAGGAGGGGGGATGGGGAGTTTGCTTGCATCCATTTCTGTCACAGTGATTTTCGATGAGTTCTGATATCAGTGCTGATGGCTTTGGTTTGATAGTTCTGCTCTGATCGAGCTTTCATATTTTCAACAGAATTTCTTCTTTACTGCTTTGGTGTATGTGTGTTCGCAAGTGTGTGTGTGTGTGTGTGTGTGTGTGTCTGTGTGTTTGTTGTTGTGTTGTGTGTTGTGTTTGTGTGTTTCTGTGTGTGTGTCTGTGTGCGAGAGAAAAAGAGAGTAAATGTGTGGACACGCATGCGTATGTGCACACGCGTCTGCTGCGTGCGTGTAAGCCTATATACGCGCAGACACTCATCTGTGTGCGTACCTATGCTCTTGTGCGTTCATGCGTGAATGGGTGCATGCTGGTGTGAAGGACCAAAGAGTTTGTTTCCTGAGCAAAGTGTTCTGTTCAATTCAGCTTCAGTGCAATGATTTAACTGAATGCTCACCCCAAAACTCCAAACAGAAGCGTGCCCGTCAACAGCCCACAACCTTGAAGAGAAGAAATATCGGGATCAGTAAGCTGAAGAGGAAGGCCCTAAAGACACCCCACCCCAACCTGACACTGGGACTGTGATGAAAAGCGAGTCAGCTGGTAGATAAAGGAAGGGAGTGTGGCCCTTGTGCCTGCCTGCCTGCCTGCCTGCCTGCCTGCCTGCCTGCCTGCTGATGCTGGCCTCACTGACTGCAGGAGGCAGAGCAAGCCAGGGCCCAGCTGCTGGCTGCCTGTGACTGCTGGAATAAAGCGTGTGTGAAGACACTCGTCCTGCCTTCCGTCTGTTCTGACAGAGAGAGGGTGTGTGTGTGGTGTGTGGTGTGTGTTGTGTGTGTGTGTGTGTGTGTGTGTGTGTGTGTGTGTGTGTGTGTGTGTGTGTGTGTGTGTGGTGTGTGTGTGTGTGTGGTGTGGGGTGTGTGTGTGTGTGTGTGTGTGTGTGTGTGTGTGTGTGTGTGTGTGTGAAGGATGAATGAAGGTTTTTCAGTTATAGATAAGCATTCACATTCTCTTTTTCCATCAGAGAGAGAGACAGACAGACAGACAGACAGACAGACAGAGAGGCAGAGGGTCACAGACATACAGACAAACAGACAAGCAGTCAGTCAGACAAACAGACAGACAGAGAGATAGACAGAAATGGGTCACAGACAGACCGACAGGCTGACATTCAAACATACAGGCAGACAGACAGACAGACAAGTCAAGTCAAGTCAAGTCAAAAACACTTTAATCATCCCATGAAGGGCAATTACAATACTTACAGGCACATTGATACCTATAATTATCTCACAAGACACAAGAAAAACACATTTCATATTGTTATAAGCATTCCAAGATAGCTTAAAAAATTATCATACACAAACACAAACCCAAGTGCGCGCACACACACGCACCGCGTACACAAACACACACACACACACACACACACACACACACACACACACACACCATTGTAGGAATGCAATGTTGTAAATACCATTGATTGGAAAAATTTTAAAAATTAAAAAAAAATGTGCGTGCACACACGAGCGCATTCACACACACGCGCACACCCATACATACACACACCAATATATGAACACAGTTTTATCACACATACACACACACGTGCACCCGCGCACCATAATGACCATTATCTAGTGGATCGGTGGTCTAGAGGTAACGCGCCTGTCTAGAATGCGAAAAGTCCGGGTCGGAAGTGTGCGGCGGTTCGTACCCCGTTTGGACCGGAAATTTTTCCCCCATCCATTAGACCATGAGTGGTGGTCTGGGTGCTAGTCTTTCGGATGAGACGATAAACCGAGGAGAAAAAAAAAAAAGAAAAAAAAGGGTGAAAGGGTGGCGCAGCGCTAAGTGGCGACGCGTTCTCCCGCTCTCCCCGGGGAGAGCAGCCCGAGTTTCACGGAGAGAAATCTGCCGTGACTTAAAGTGGTATGAAATAAAATCTGAGCGCTTTGATTTGTTGCTTTACAAGATTCAGCGCTATATAAATTCCATACATTATTATTATTATTATTATCTAGTAAAGACATAAACACACACATACACACACACACGCACACACACACACACACACACACACACACACACACACACACACACACACACACACACAATTTAGAAATCATTCTTGAAAGCCAAAAGCAAGATACAAGAGTACTTATTTTCATTACCACACACACCACACACACCCACGCACACACGCACTTGACAATCAAGGGGGTATATCAGAGAATGTAAAACTGTTTGGTCAGTGCTGTTTTGAATTTAGAATTCGAATGACTACTGGAGTAAAGGAATTTCTTTTTCTATTTGTTTTACTGTTGGAGCACCGAAAGCGGCGTCCTGAAGGCAATACCTGAAATTCCGAAGACATAGCAAGAAAAGGATCAGCCAAGATGGCAGTCGCTTTGCGCACAAGCTGTGGCTTGAGATCTCTTTGTCCTTCTCCAATTATTTTTGAGCAGATTCTAACAATTCTCCAAAGACTATTCTTGTTTTTAACACTAAGGTTGTTGTACCAACAGATGAAAGCAAAACTTAGAACACTCTCTATGTAGGACTTGTAGAACAAAGAAAGAATCTTTTTGTCAACAAAAAATGAGTTAAGCTTCCTCAGAAAATACATACGTTGTTGTCCCTTTTTGACAATAGCGTCAGTGTTAGCATCCCAGTTTAGTTTGTCATCAAAAATAATTCCCAGATACTTGTACTTCGAAACGTTTTCAACTTGTTGACTATGGATGGTAACATGCTCAGAAGTGTGACCTGATCTTCTGAAATCGATAGGAAGATCTTTAGTTTAAGAAACATTTAGCTCCAGATATGCCTCACCACACCAATTGACGAAATCAGTGAGGGCTGGACCATGGTTTTGGACAGACCCAGATAAGAGAGACAAAAGAGCACTGTCATCGGCGAATTTTATAAGACAAGTTCTCAGATAGTCAAACAGAAATTAACATAGACAAACAGAGCGATGGTAAGGTGAGAGGGGGGGGGGGGGCACAGACAGAAAGGCAGACAGATAGGAAGATCAAGGCACAGAGAGACACGGAGGAGCAGAGAGACAATGACAATGACAATGACAAATTCTTTTATTTCGAGGATAATGAATAAGCACCCATGTGTTTTTTTACATCCAGTCCCCGCCCTTAAGGATATATATGATAATAAAATAAAATAAAGCATAAATATGGGTGAGAGAGAGAGACTGAGAAACAGACAGATAGACAGAGAGAGTTAGACAGACAGACAGACAGACAGACTGACTGGCAAACAGTCAGAGATTTATGGATGCATGCACACACACACGCGCGCGCGCGTGCGCGCGCACACACACACACACACACACACACACACACACACACACACACACACACACACACAGCGCACTCAAGTTCCCAAACTTCAAAACGCGGGAAGTATTGTATTGTATTGTATTGTATTGTGATGTTTTATGTTGCATTGTATTGCGTTATTTGTGTTGTGTTGTATTGTATTATAATGTTTTGTATTGTATTGTATTGCCTTATTTGTGTTGTATTGTATTGTATTATAATGTTTTGCATTGTATTGCGTTGTGTTTTATAGTATTGAAATATAATGTACTATATTGTATTGTATTGCATTGTACTGCATTACATTGTGATTATTTTCTATTGTGTTGACATACTGCTTTGCGATGCCACTCCAGCGAATCCTCTGTGAGAGCTACGGAAGGAAGGGTCTGCTAGGGAAAGGTCTGGTCTGTCGCCACAGCACAGCGACACTCGTTCACATCTCAGACCATTACTTTTTCCTGTCCATGACAGCGGGCTTCTCTCTTGTCCGGAACAACTTCCTTTTCAGTCCATTTCTTCTTCAGTAAGAGGGTCGGCACAGCTCAGTGGTCACAGCACTCGTTATTCCCCGGCTAAGTTAAGCAGCGTCGAGCGTGGTTACCACTTAGATGGGTGACCGTTTGCGTGCCTTGGCTTCAGTACAGTCCCCCAAATCACCCAGCTGTAAATGAGTACCTGCCTCTTTAGGGTCAAGGAAGGTAAAGCAGCGAGGGAGAGGGGATGGGCGCCGCCCTCAATATGCTGGCCCCTAGAGAAGTGAGGTCTCTGACGCCTCGCTCACCTACGACCTTATAGGTTATGGGACTCCTTTACCTTTTTTATCAGTAACAGCTCATATGCTTGTTTTACATTCAGTCCCCGTGTGCATGTGGTTTTGTAAATTCTGTCATCCGTACCCACTGGCACGCAATGGCCTACTCTTCCAAAACGTGGAAAGGGTTTGAACGTGTGCGCAAGATGTTCTGCGGACGGCCTTGGGGAGAGTGGAGTGGGCACTGACTCAAGGTGCCGGCACAACCCATCTGCAACGGCCATCAGGGCAGCGAGTGACCCAGCCCAGCCCGTCAGGTCACGTATGTCAGGTCACGTATGTCAAGTCACGTATGTCAGGTCACGTATGTCAGGTCATGCATGTCAGGTCACGTATGTCAGGTCATGCATGTCAGGTCACGTATGTCAGGTCATGCATGTCAGGTCACGTATGTCAGGTCATGCATGTCAGGTCACGTATGTCAGGTCATGCATGTCAGGTCACGTGTGTCAGGTCACGTGTGTCGGGTCACGTATGTCAGGTCACGTATGTCAGGTCATGCATTTCAGGTCACGTGTGTCAGGTCACGTGTGTCAGGTCACGTATGTCAGGTCACCAGCGTAACACCGATCACCAGGTCATCCCCTCCTTCCTCGTTGCTGTGGGCTGTTTTACGTGCGCTAGATGTGTTAGTGGCCGCTGAGTGACGGAGTGGCTGGAGTGTGGCAGAGAGCTGTGACCTGGCGGGCAGTGAGGGCGGGGGTTCCAGTCTGCACTGAGCTGAGGGGATTATTCCCCCTGGAGTTGACATCTCACTGCTCACTCTGGACACCCCCACCACCACCCCTCCCTTCAAGTTGTTTGGATGAGACCATCAACCCAGGTCTTGTGTCCAAGGATATTCAGAACTTGTGCCCACGTTAAAACCCCTCACACATACAGAACACGTTGTGCACACGTTAAAACCCCCTCACACATACAGAACACATTGTGCACATGATAAAACCCCCTCACACATACAGAACACGTTGTGCACACGTTAAAACCCCCTCACACATACAGATCATGCACATATGTTAAAATCTCCCACACATACAGATCACTTTGTGCACACGTTAAAATTCCCTCACACATACAGATCACTTTGTGCACACGTTAAAATTCCCTCACACATACAGATCACTTTGTGCACACGTTAAAATTCCCTCACACATACAGATCACTTTGTGCACACGTTAAAATTCCCACACACATACAGATCATGCACATATGTTAAAATTCCCCCACACATACAGATCACTTTGTGCACACGTTAAAATTCCCCCACACATACAGATCACTTTGTGCACACGTTAAAATTCCCCCACACATACAGATCACTTTATGCACACGTTAAAATTCTCCCACACATACAGATCATGTGCACACGTTAAAATTCCCTCACACATACAGATCATGTGCACACGTTAAAATTCCCTCACACATATAGATCATGTGCACATGTTAAGAATATCTCGTGCACACGTAAAAACCCTATCCAACATACAGAACACGTTGTGAACACATTAAAGCCCTATCCAACATACAGAACACGTGTGAACACATTAAAGCCCTATCCAACATACAGAACACGTGTGAACACATTAAAGCCCTATCCAACATACAGAACACGTTGTGCACACTTTAAAACTCTATTCAACATACAGAACACGTTCCGCACACATTAAAGCCCTATTCAACATACAGAACACATTGTGCACACGTTAAAACTCTATCCACCATACAGAACACGTTCTGCACACGTTAAAACTTTATCCAACATACAGAACACGTTGTGAACACGTTAACCGCTCTCCGCCTTTGGCAGAAGGGTAGGCCAGTGATGGTTGCTGGGTGGATGATTCAAGCGTGCCCAGCATGCATCCCGCTACCTGCAAAGAGATTGGCTCTGCCATGAAACACTGACAAACATTCCGTGCAGCCTCCGTCACCAAAAAAAGTTAAAGAGGGGTCAAGACTCCTGTGTGTCACACATAGTATGACGTCATCTGAACTCCCGGGAAGCCATTAGCAAACATGCAACAGTGACAAGATGGCGGCGTTCCACTTCCTGTGCTCTGCCTTCTGGTTTCCAAAGGAGCAGAAAACCATGCACACATTCTGCTCCATCGGCAGCCGAGCAGAGGTTTCACAGTGAAGAAAACTGGTGAACTAGTTCAGCTTTGGATGCATGCTAGGTAGTTTGCCGTCACCCATACCACCGACCATCAGTGACCTCCTTTATCCTGAAGGCAGGGGTGGGTTTGAACTGCCCCCAAAGCCTGTGTGCCGGCACTCCCCCCTGCCCTGCCCTGCCCTAGGCTTGCCTCAAGGCCTCATCGCCCTCTGCCTGGAGCACTCCCAACATCGTGTGAACTGGGGGAGGGGGGGGGGGCAACATCTTCACTTCTACATACAGCCTTCAATCGGGACTCAAACCCACACCCTTCTGATCACAAGCATGCATTTACACACTGTAAACAGCCCAGCATGTTTTTACACACTGTAAACAGCCCAGCACACAGCATGTTTTTACACACTGTAAACAGCCCAATATACAGCATGTTTTTACACACTGTAAACAGCCCAATATACAGCATGTTTTTACACACTGTAAACAGCCCAGCATGTTTTTACACACTGTAAACAGCCCAGCATGTTTTTACACACTGTAAACAGCCCAGCATGTTTTTACACACTGTAAACAGCCCACCATACAGCATGTTTTTACACACTGTAAACAGCCCAGTATACAGCATACATTTACACACTGTAAACGGCCCAGCATGCAGCATGTTTTTACACATCTTAAACCGTCCCCAGCCAGACATGTCATAGCTATCTGCAGAAAGCTGCCTGCCCTCACAGAGGACTGGCCAGTTGAAGCTAAGGCCAGGAACACAGCACAGCACAGCACAACGCAGCACAGCACAGTGCAGCACAGCACAACGCAGCACAGCACAACGCAGCACAGCACAGTGCAGCACAGCACAGCACAGTGCAGCACAGCACAGCACAACACAGCACAGCACAGTGCAGCACAGCACAGCACAGTGCAGCACAGCACAGCACAACGTAGCACAGCACAGTGCAGCACAGCACAACGCAGCACAGCACAACGCAGCACAGCACAGTGCAGCACAGCACAACGCAGCACAGCACAACGCAGCACAGCACAACGCAGCACAGCACAGTGCAGCACAGTGCAGCACAGCACAGCACAACGCAGCACAGCACAGCACAGCACAGCACAACGCAGCACAGCACAGCACAGTACAGTACAGCACAGCACAGCACAGTGCAGCACAGCACAGCACAACGCAGCACAGCACAGCACAGCACAGCACATGGCGCCAGATGCCACTGTGGTCAGCACTGCTGGGCTTCTACTTGTGTTTTGTTTTGCGGCTGTCAGACACCGAAGGGAGAAACTACCACACACACACACACACACACACACACACACACACACACACACACACACACACACACACACACACACACACACACACACACACACACACACACACTGAAGAACATGACCACTGAAGAAACACAACATAGCAACAAAGATAATGTTCAAATCTAGAGAATTCTCTTTCTAACCTTCCACCACCACCACCCAATCCCTGGTCTACTTCTGTTCACCGTCATCATTACCATCATCATTACCATCATCCTCATTACCATCATCATCATCATCGTCGTCGTCACCATCATCATCATCATCATCATCATCGTCACCATCATCATCATCACCATCATCATCATCATCATCATCATCATCGTCACCATCATCATCATCACCATCATCATCAGTATGATTTCCGAGGCCAAGAAATAATCTTTACAAAACAAGCTTCTTATACTCAGGTAGTGATTTATGGAACAAGCTACCAAAACGTTTAAAATGTATCAAAAACAAAAATCAGTTCAAGACACAGCTAAAAAGCCATCTAATGCACAAATGCCTAGGAACTGACTTATAAGGCACATCAATCATACTTAAATTTATCAGCTCTTACTGCATTTCTTAAATAAATTTCAAGTATGTTTTACTGTGACTGGAAATTCTACACAGTGACACGATGTATGTGTGTGGAGGGAGGGGTGGGAGGGAAAGAGGCACTCTTATTAAACAAAGAAGTAAGAGTAATCTATATAGGCTCCTGTCTCACCTCATCTCATCTCAACTGCTCCCATAACCCCCCTCCGGGGTCGTAGGGGCACTGCATTGACGAACGTTGCACCAGCTGGCTCCATTTGCTGCGGTTGTGTGCAAGTGCCTGGGTTGTGGGGAAGCTCTTCCCTGTCCATTCAGTGATGTTGTCTGCCCATTTCTTCCTCTGTCTGCCTCGCCTTCTCTTCCCCTGCACTGTTCCCTGCAGTATGGTTTTGGACAGCCCACCTGATCTAGTCACATGTCCGTACCATCTGAGCTTCCTTTTCTTGACTGTGGTCAGCAGGTTTTCGTAGTGCTTTACTTGTTGGGTGATGGTTTGTAGGACTTCGTTGTTGGTAGTGTGGTCCATGTATCAAATGCCAAGGAGTCTTCTGAGGCATCTCATCTCTAAAGCCTGGATCCTCCTTTGTAGATATGCATTCAATGTTCAGGATTCGCACGCATACAGATATGTAGAGATGACTAGTGCATGCAGTAGCTTGACCTTGGTCCTGAGGGAGATGTTTCGGTCTTTCCAGATAGTCTTGAGCTTTGCCATTGCTGCTATTGTTTGTGCAGCTCTTGCGAAGATTTCGGTTTTTGAACCTTCTTCACTAATAATAGCTCCAAGGTACTTGAAGTGATGTACAACCTCAAGTTCTTTTCCACTGACTTTGATCTTTGTAGTGATTGGCTGGGCACTGTTTGTCATGAGCTTTGTCTTCTCGGCACTGATCTCCATGCTGTATCTGGAGGATGTTTTGTCCATGTGGTACACTAGGTTGGCTAGTTCCTGTTCATTTCCTGAAAGTCCGTCGATGTCATCAGCAAACCTGAGGTTGGTGATTATCCGCCCTCCAATACTGACTGTGCCAGTGTGATCTTCTAAGGCATCAGTCATTATGCGCTCAAGGAAGACATTAAACAGAGTTGGCGATAGGAGACAGCCTTGACGAACTCCCAATGTGGTATACTCTCCACTCCCCAACTATGCCTTGGAAAAGCACTGCGCTGGTGGCTTTTGTGTATAGCTCTTTGATGGTCCGAATTATCTTTTGTCCCATGTTGTATTTCTTCATCGTGGCCTATAAAGCGTCGTGCCATACACGGTCAAACGCCTTTTTGAAGTCTATGAAGACGTGACATAGTTTCTGTTGGTGCTGACTGTATTTCTCGCACAGAACTCACGAATATTTGTTTTGTGGTGCTTCTGTTTGGGCGGAAGCCTGCCTGTTCTTCAGCGATGATCTTTTCTGCCTGTGGCTTTAGTCTGTTCAAGATGACTTTTAACATCACTTTACTGGCATGGCTTATGAGGCTGATCGCTCTATAGTTTTGGCATTGCTGTAGATTGCCTTTCTTGGGGAGCATGATGATGAGTGATTGGGTCCAAGGTGTTGGCCACTCTCCAGTCTCTTCTTCTTCTTTTCGATGCCTTGTTTTACACCAAGAGACCAGTTCGCCTAAGGAATGTAGCAGTCGTCTGTAGGGCATCCACCGGCCCGTACAGTTTTTCTTCTAGGGGTAATGGGTTCGGCCACATTTCCTCTCTCAGCTGCCTGAAGGCCCTGCAGTCCTGCAGGATGTGGCGAGTGTCTTGCTCAGCTTCCCCACATGAGCACATGGGGGAGGGTACCACTTTCATCTTCCTGTGCAGATGTTGGTTCAGCCTGCAGTGGCCTGTTCTTAATCGGAAGATGGTCACCTGGTCTTGTCTGGTGAGGCTGTGGTAGCTGTCTGGTGGTTGCAAATTTGTGAGGATGACTGTCACTTCCCCTCCCCCACCCCCCCAAGTATTTGATCAGCTCTGCTGGGATATTGTCAATGCCTGCAGCTTTCCCATTTTTTCAGTGATTTAATTGCTGCCTCAACCTCTTCACGAAGGATAGGAAAGTCATCATCTTCTGACGAGTTCTGACTTGTAAGTACTCTGGGGTCACCTTGCGTCTGATGGTTGTAAAGCTCTGAACAGTACTCTGTCCATCTGTTAATGATATCTTTGTCCTCTGTGAGGCAGTTTCCGTCTTTGTCTTTGATGCTGGTGACTCTTGTCTGTTTCTGCTGTGTGAGCTCTTTCACAATTTGATAGGCTCTTCTTTTGGTCAAATTTTCTTCTATATCTGAACATTGTTTCTCAATCCATTCTTCTTTGGCCTTTT
>CM054161.1:22319815-22366139 GCA_028751875.1 Rapana venosa | reverse complement strand
AAGAAAAAGGGAAGAAGAAGAAAGAAAGAGAAGAAGAAGATATTAAGAATAATAATAATAATAATAATAATAATACAACCTAATCTTACACAGTCATGCAATCAATGATAGATAATCATAAGTTTAAACAAACAAATATTTGCAAACATAGTACGCTGCAGACCAAATCTATGAAATAAAATTGCAATAGTCAAATGTTTTACAAAAGCACACACACACTCACACATGTCGTATACTTGAGCAGGGTGATAGGACATAGGTTAGTGAAGGTGGGATAGCTCTGATATGAAACAGGAGGGGGGAACTTAGGTTTGAAATAAATATGTCTTGAGGCTGGATTTAAAAGTGTCATAACAAGGTTTCTGGCGAAGAGAGAGGGGGAGCTCATTCCAGGTCGATGGACCCGAAATAGAGAAAGAGCGGTGGATTGGTTGAATCTAGGTATTCCTAGGCACAAGGTATCTGCAGCAGAGCGGAGGGAACGTGAAGGAGTGTACAGGTTAAGACATTCACAGAGGTAGGAGGGTGCAGTTTTGTGGAGACATTTGTAACAGAGGGTACTGATCTTATAATTTACTCTCTGAGGCACAGGCAGCCAGTGGAGCGATCTCAAGAGAGAAGTAATAAGCTCAGATTTTTTCTTTCTGAGAACCAGTCGAGCTTCGGAGTTTTGTATACGTTGAAGGGAGTGGATAGATGATGCTGGCAGACCAGACAAAAGAGAATTGCAATTGTCCAGACGTGAAAGAATGAGAGAAGTGACAAGTTTGGCTGTTGCATCAGTGGACAGGTACTTTCGAATTGCACTAATACGCCGTAATTGATAGTAGCACGACTGACAGGTCTGGGTGATTAATTTTTTCATAGAGAGTGTGTTGTCAATAACGACACCTAGATACTTCACAGCAGTGGATAGAGGGACTGATGTATTGCCGAGTTCTATTGAATCTGTTGTAATGGAAGAGAGTTTGTGTTTGGTCCCTACGATCATGGCTTCAGTTTTATCTGCATTTAGCTGTAATTTGTTCTGTGTCATCCAGTTTTGAATATCTTCAAAGCAGAGGGCCATATTTGTGAGGAGAGAAGGCAGATTTTCAGGAGTAACACTGCTTTGAATCTGAGAGTCATCTGCGTAAAAATGATGGTTGATTTGATGACGGTTTATTATATGTGACAGTGGGGCAGTGTAAAGAGTGAAAAGAATAGGGGCTAGATCTGATCCCTGTGGGACTCCGCATTACACTTTAGCAGGTATTGATTGAATCTTGTTTACTGCAACTGTCTGGATCGGTCAGTAAGGTATGAATAAAACCAGGTGAGGGCTGTGCCAGTAACACCAAACGTTTTTTGAAGACGGGAGAGAAGAATTGAGTGGTCTATAGTATCAAAGGCTGCTGATAAGTCAAGTAGAGTGAGAAGGGAGATTTTCCCTGAGTCAGAAACGAGTAGAAGCACGTTTAAAGTGTTTACTAGGGTGGTTTTAGTACTGTGGTTGAAGCGATAGGCAGACTGAAACTCAGGAAGAAGATTGTTGGAGAACTAATTTTTCAAGGACTTTCGAAATAAAAGGTAGATTGGAAACAGGTCTATAATTCTTCAGAATGTTAGGGTCAAGGTCATGCTTTTTGAGTAGAGATGTGACTATAGCAGTTTTGAGAGCTGATGGAACATTTCCTGAAACAATAGATGAGTTTACTATTTTCGTGATAGCGGGTATGAGTTGTGGTAGGCACTGTGTGAAAAGAGAAGCAGGTATGGGATCAAGATCACATGACTTTATAGTCAGTTCTTTCAGAATTGTCATGATTTCTTTCTCACTTGTCGGATGAGAGAAAAGGAGAGGAGTGCAAGAGAATTGGGGATCAGGAAGTACAGGTTGGAAAGGAGTCTGATCCAGTTTGGAGCGAATGTTATAGACTTTTTCAGAAAAGAATGCTTAAAATATAGAAGGAAGTTCAGAGTGGTTGTGGATTGAAGGCAGAGGGCTTGCCTTCACAGATCCAAGAAGAGTAGATGTGAGGGAAAAGAGAGATTTCATAGACGTGGCATCAAGAACTTGAAAAGAGTAATACTTTGGTTTTTTCTGAAAGAATTAAAGATTTGACTTTGTTTACTTGTTTTTGAAAGAGCTGCTTATTAATTTTCGTTTTTGCTTTTCACCACTGCTGCTCTAGTTGCCTGCGTTTGTGCTTTGCGACCAGGATGTCATGGGTGTACCATGGCGCACATGGCCTATCAGGCAGGAGACGGTCAGTGGGAGATGCGTGCTCATCATGCATGCAGTCAGCTGAGAATATCATTGTAGTGTTTAGAGGGGTTATTGTTGTCAGAGGTTTGTGATAGGCCTTTCAGCAGCTTGTGAAGAGAAAGTTTGAATATCTATAGCCTTGAGGTTGCGACGGGTGACATACTTTTTTCTTTATGATAGACTTTGCAATGTTTAGCGAAAAAAGAACAGCGGAATGATCAGAAAGTAGTTCATCAGTGACAGATACAGATGTGACAAGATCTTGTAAGCATCGGTAATGAGCCAGTCTAAGATATGACCTGATCTGTGAGTTGGTTCGTTCACCAGCTGGGAAAGAGAGTGGTTAGACAGAGAAAGAGAAAGACGCTTGACATCAGGAGAAGACTGGTTATCGAAGTGGAAGTTAAAGTCGCCGAGGATGATAAGCTTCTTGGAAGAGAGGCTGTAGTGATCAAGAAGCGACTGAAACTCTTGATGGAAAACTGAAGATGTTAGGTTGTTTTTACGGCTGGGAGATGGACGGTAAAGACAGCAGAAAGTAATAGAATGGCCAGGTAAGTTGAGGTCGAGTTCACAGACTTTGAAAAATTCATGGGAGAAAGGAAGGGACTGGCAGAAGGAAAGAGCTGGTTGCAGTGTGTCTTTGTAGATGACAGCAATGCCACCTCCACGGGAGAGTCGTGGAAAAGAAATGGTTTTGTAGCCAGGAGGTGTCAGTTGTTGTATTGTTGGTTCATGACCTTGTGGGTTTAGCCAGGGTTCTGTGAGAAAAGTCAGATCGATGTTCTGTTCAGATATGAAATCTGAGGCTTTACCCTATGGGCAGACAGACCGCGCACCAAGTAAACATATATGGAGATGGCTTGATGGAGGCAGAGAGGTTGAAGATGACAGTGGTGAGTGAGGGTGACTCCCAGAGGGAGAGGACAGGGGTGATGAAGGAGATGTGTGCAGAGGAAGAGCAGACCAGAGTTCCAGTGGTGAGTCTGCTACACAGATTGTGTACAGAATGGCTGTAACAAAGACTGTGTACAGAATAACTGTAACAAAGACTGTGTACAGAATGGCTGTAAAAAAGACTGTGTACAGAATGACTGTAACAAAGATTGTGTACAGAATAACTGTAACAAAGACTGTGTACAGAATAACTGTAACAAAGACTGGGTAACAAAGATTGTATACAGAAAACTGTAACAAAGACTGTGTACAGTATATATGTAACAAAGTTTGTGTACAGAATGACTGTAACAAAGAATGTGTACAGAAAGACTGTAACACAGATTGTGTACAGAATAACTGTAACAATGTGTACATAATAACTATAAGAAAGACTGTGTACATAATAACTATAACAATGACCTAACAAAGACTGAAATACTGCCTTATTGCAACCTTTACCAATAAATTAAGCCTGTAAAAAGAGGAAAATCGATAAGCTAATACATTGGAAAATACAAATTACACACATATACATACACACGCACACACATACTCATACACACCTGCACACGTGCGCACGCCTACACACTCAGACTTAAATAAAGAATGCTTTAAGAATTAACAAAAATCAAATCATAAAACGTCAGGACAAACAAATTACTTCACCTGCTATATCATCCTTTCTTTCACGTTCATAGTTTAGATAATAAAAAGGTACAGGAACAAAACGTTAGAAAATACTAGGCATTCGTTGCGTCATTACTGACAAATCTGCCTTCAAGACATCTCTCCTCTCCTCCTCCACCCAGCAAACGTGTGCTGATAATTATGCGCTCATACTCTTCAAATAGCGCTTTTTAAATATAAAATATTCACACAATAACTACCAAACAAGCAAAATAAGTCAAATAAGACATTGATAATGATAATTATAATAGAGATACAATAATAACAACAATCACCCATCACCATGAGACAACAATATAACAAATAATCCCCATCACCATGAGACAACAACACAACGGTAATAACAGAAAAGCATTGGAAAGGATGAGGGGTGGGGTGGAGTACCAAAGGGGAGGGAGAAAGCACAGTCAATCACATGGAAAAATGATAACAAATAAACAATTATTCAAACAAGTAAAACCCCTATACAATACAAAAATCAAAAGCCCATAATCAGCTGGACTATCAAACTAAAACAATATCGCTTATAATAGTACTAATAATCTCATCTATAACTGCAATAAGAACAACATCCACGATAAAACCTATTGAATTGGACAAGAGAAAGGGAGGAGAGGAGAGGAGAGAGAGGAGAGAGAGAGAGAGAGAGAGAGAGAGAGAGAGAGAGAGAGAGAGAGAGAGAGAGAGAGAGAGATAGAGAGACGTCACAATATCTAGCTATCAGGTGTACCATTAAAAAAATTCTCCTCTCCATGTTGTTTTAAAATTTGTAGATTATATACGAGCTTGTATAGAGTACTCTTACTTCTTTGCATAATTAGTGTGCCTCTTTCCTTCCTCCCCCTCCCTACACACACATGCAGCGTATGACTGTGTAGAATTTCTAGTCGCAGTAAGACATACTTGAAATGTATTTTAGAAATGCAGTAAGTGCTGATAAATGTAAGTATGGTTGATTTGCCATATTAGTCATGGTTGATTTGCCTTATTAGTCAATTCCTAGGCATTCATGCATTAGATGGCTTTTTAGCTGTGTTTTGAACTGATTTTTATTTTTGATACATTTTAAGCGTTTTGGTAGCTTGTTCCATAAATCACTACCTGAGTACAAGAAGCTTGTTTTGTAAAGATTATTTCTTGGTCTCGGAAATGTTAGTAGATGATTATGTCTGTGTTCATTGACTTTGAAGCTATTGGTGATCTTTGGAGGGACATTTCCATTGACAACTTTCTGTACAAATAGAGCTTTATTTAGATAAAGTCTGTTTTTGAAGGTTATAATATTTGTTTGCTTATAATCGTTGATGGTTAGGAAGCTTGATTTGAATAGAACAAGTTTCAGTGCTCTTTTATATAATCTATGAATCAATTTTAAATTTGTTTCAATGCAGCTGTCCCAAAGAGATGAAGCATAGTCAACTATAGGCAAAATGCGAGACGTTTTCCTAGCGCCATCACGAGGCCAGTCCAAGTAAGATTTTTGTCAATAATTACACCCAGAATTCTGTGGGAGTCAACTTCTTCAAATACGCTTTTACCTATCAACAGAGGTTGGAATTTACCTTTCATCTTTTGTCTCTTTTGTCTTGCTAGTACACACATACATACACTTAGTTGTTCGTGTATTTAGGGACATATGGACATATAATCATTAAGAAACTTGTTCTTAGATAGATGGCTTGATGAAAAAAGCAATTACATTGCTTATTCAATGTACCATCTGGAAATTAATAATTTTTGATGGTTTAGCTGAGTCCAAGTAACCAATCTGTCAATACTGTTTTGAAGTTTGAGTGTAAGTCTGTGGGGGTCAGAATCACTACAATAGAGGGATGTGTCATCAGCAAACATTTCACAGATACATTCTAGAAATTGGGGTAAGTCATTTACACAGACTGAAAATAGAAGTGGACCCAATAGTGACCCTTGTGGTACTCCATGTTTAATATGTACTAATTCTGATGATTGATTATTTGCAGTTACTGGCTGGTGCCTATTCGACAAAAAGCTTTTCAAAAGATTTATCACTTCTGGTGTTAGTTTATACAAGTGAAGATTACGCAATAATAGGGAATGATTGCTTACATCAAATGCTTTTTCAAAGTCAACAAAAAGAAGACCTGTATATTTATTTTCATCGATATTGTGTGTAAAAAAGATTGTGTACAGAAAAACTGTAACAAAGACTCTGTACAATATATCTGTAACAAAGTTTGTGTACAGAATGACTATAACAAAGACTGTGTACAGAATAACTGTACCAAAGATTGTGTACAAAATAACTGTAACAAAGACTCTGTACAGAATGACTGCAACAATGATTGTGTACAAAATGACTGTAACCAAAAATATGTACAGAATAACTGAAACAAAGAATGTGTTCAGAAAGACTGTAACAAAGATTATGTACAGAATATTATAACAATGTGTACAGAATAACTGTAACAAAGACTGTGTACAGAATGACTGCAACAAAGATTATGTAGAGAATAACTGTAGCAGTGACTGTGTACAGAATGACTGTAACAATGACTGTGTAACAAAGATTGTGTACATGTTGACAGTAACAAAGATTGTGTTAATAATGACTGTAACAAAGACGGTGTATAAAATAACTGTAACAAAGACTATATATAGAATAACTGTAACAAAGACTGTGTACAGAATGACTGAAACAAAGACTGTGTACAGAATAACTGTAACAAAGATTGTGTAACAAAGACTGTGTAACAAAGACTGTGTAACAAAGACTGTGTAACAAAGACTGTGTACAGAATAACTGTAACAAAGATTGTGTAACAGATATTGTGTACAGAATAACTGTAACAAAGACTGTGTACAGAATAACTGTAACAAAGACTGTGTACAGAATAACTTTAACAAAGAGTATTAACAAAGACTGTGTCCAGAATAACTTTAACAAAGAGTATTAACAAAGACTGTGTAACAAAGACTGTGAACAGAATAACTGTAACAAAGACTGTGTAACAAAGACTGTGTACAGAATAACTGTAACAAAAAGTATGTAACAAAGACTGTGTAACAAAGACTGTGTAACAAAGACTGTGTACACATTAACTGTAACAAAGACAGTGTACAGAATATCTGTAACAAAGACAGTGTACAGAATATCTGTAACAAAGACAGTGTACAGAATAACTGTAACAAAGACTGTGTACAGAATATCTGTAACAAAGACGGTGCACAGAATGAATGTAACAAAGATTGTGTACAGAATATCTGTAACAGATATTGTGTACAGAATAATTGCAACAAAGTCTGTGTACAGAATGACTTTAACAAAGACTGTGTACAGAATGAATGTAACAGATATTGTGTACAGAATAACTGTAATATCTATCTATCTATCTATCTATCTATCTATTTTTTATCTTTCTATCTTTCTATCTATCTATCTATCTTTCTATCTATCTATCTTTTCTTCTTCTTTATAATTTTTCATTTTTTCTCATCCTGTTTCAATATCTTCCTAACTTCCGTAATTTCTTCTTCCTTCTTTTCTTCTTTTTGTTCTACTTCCTTTTCTTCGTTGATTTATTTTTTTCTTTCGTTGGGGGACAGTTTCTGTCTTCTCACCGTAGGGTGTGCTGTTTAAACAAAAAGCTTTTACATCAGGAAACACAATGCCGATCATACTCCTTGCCTGCACATGTTGTTTGGCTCCATAAACCAGACAGATTGAGTTAGTATGGATATGCATGACGTGCGGAACAAGCAATGATCTCCTCCACTTGTCTGTCTGTCTGCCTGTCTGTCTGCGTGTGTGCCTGTGTGTGTGTATGTGCGTGTGTGAGAGAGAGAGAGGGTAAGAGACAACGGCATACTGACTTGTCATCCATATTAACTCCACAAACACTCAGATAAACGTGCAACAAAAGTAGTGTATAGCAGAGTGAAAAGGAGTAGAGTTGTGGGTGGGTAGTGAACATAGACAGCATGTTATGGTGTGTGGTGAACATAGACAGCATGTTATGGTGTGGTGAACATAGACAGCATGTTATGGTGGTGAACATAGACAGCATGTTCTGGTGTGTGGTGAACATAGATAGCATGTTATGGTGTGTGGTGAACATAGACAGCATGTTATGTTGTGGTGAACATAGACAGCATGTTATGGTGTGCGGTGAACATAGACAGCATGTTATGGTGTGTGGTGAACATAGACAGCATGTTATGGTGGTGAACATAGACAGCATGTTATGGTGTGTGGTGAACATAGACAGCATGTTATGGTGGTGAACATAGACAGCATGTTATGGTGTGTGGTGAACATAGACAGCATGTTATGGTGGTGAACATAGACAGCATGTTATGGTGGTGAACATAGACAGCATGTTATGGTGTGTGGTGAACATAGACAGCATGTTATGGTGTTTGCTGAACATAGACAGCATGTTATGGTGTGTGGTGAACATAGACAGCATGTTATGGTGGTGAACATAGACAGCATGTTATGGTGTGTGGTGAACATATACAGCATGTTATGGTGTGTGGTGAACATAGACAGCATGTTATGGTGTGTAGTGAACATAGACAGCATGTTATGGTGGTGAACATAGACAGCATGTTATGGTGTGTGGTGAACATAGACAGCATGTTATGGTGTGTAGTGAACATAGACAGCATGTTATGGTGGTGAACATAGACAGCATGTTATGGTGTGGTGAACATAGACAGCATGTTATGGTGGTGAACATAGACAGCATGTTATGGTGTGGTGAACATAGACAGCATGTTATGGTGTGTGGTGAACATAGACAGCATGTTATGGTGGTGAACATAGACAGCATGTTATGTTGTGGTGAACATAGACAGCATGTTATGTTGTGGTGAACATAGACAGCATGTTATGGTGTGGTGAACATAGACAGCATGTTATGGTGTGGTGAACATAGACAACATGTTATGGTGTGGTGAACATAGACAACATGTTATGGTGTGGTGAACATAGACAACATGTTATGGTGTGTGGTGAACATAGACAGCATGTTATGGTGTGGTGAACATAGACAGCATGTTATGGTGTGTGGTGAACATAGACAGCATGTTATGGTGGTGAACATAGACAGCATGTTATGGTAGTGAACATAGACAGCATGTTATGGTGGTGAACATAGACAGCATGTTATGGTGGTGAACATAGACAGCATGTTATGGTGGTGAACATAGACAGCATGTTATGGTGTGGTGAACATAGACAGCATGTTATGATGGTGAACATAGACAGCATGTTATGGTGGTGAACATAGACAGCATGTTATGGTGGTGAACATAGACAGCATGTTATGGTGTGTGGTGAACATAGACAGCATGTTATGGTGTGTAGTGAATATAGACAGCATGTTATGTTGTGGTGAACATAGACAGCATGTTATGGTGTGTGGTGAACATAGACAGCATGTTATGGTGTGGTGAACATAGACAGCATGTTATGGTGGTGAACATAGACAGCATGTTATGGTGTGTGGTGAACATAGACAGCATGTTATGGTGTGTGGTGAACATAGACAGCATGTTATGGTGTGTGGTGAACATAGACAGCATATTATGGTGGTGAACATAGACAGCATGCTATGGTGGTGAACATAGACAGCATGTTATGGTGTGTGGTGAACATAGACAGCATGTTATGGTGGTGAACATAGACAGCATGTTATGGTGTGTGGTGAACATAGACAGCATGTTATGGTGTGGTGAACATAGACAGCATGTTATGTTGTGGTAAACATAGACAGCATGTTATGGTGTGTAGTGAACATAGACAGCATGTTATGGTGTGGTGAACATAGACAGCATGTTATGGTGTGTAGTGAACATAGACAGCATGTTATGGTGTGTGGTGAACATAGACAGCATGTTATGGTGTGGTGAACATAGACAGCATGTTATGGTGTGGTGAACATAGACAGCATGTTATGGTGGTGAACATAGACAGCATGTTATGGTGTGTGGTGAACATAGACAGCATGTTATGGTGTGTAGTGAACATAGACAGCATGTTATGGTGTGTGGTGAACATAGACAGCATGTTCTGGTGTGTGGTGAACATAGACAGCATGTTATGGTGGTGAACATAGACAGCATGTTATGGTGTGTGGTGAACATAGACAGCATGTTATGGTGGTGAACATAGACAGCATGTTATGGTGGTAAACATAGACAGCATGTTATGGTGTGTGGTGAACATAGACAGCATGTTATGGTGTGTAGTGAACATAGACAGCATGTTATGTTGTGGTGAACATAGACAGCATGTTATGGTGGTGAACATAGACAGCATGTTATGGTGTGTGGTGAACATAGACAGCATGTTATGGTGTGGTGAACATAGACAGCATGTTATGGTGGTGAACATAGACAGCATGTTATGGTGTGTGGTGAACATAGACAGCATGTTATGGTGTGTGGTGAACATAGACAGCATGTTATGGTGTGTGGTGAACATAGACAGCATGTTATGGTGTGTGGTGAACATAGACAGCATGTTATGGTGTGGTGAACATAGACAGCATGTTATGGTGGTGAACATAGACAGCATGTTATGGTGGTGAACATAGACAGCATGTTATGGTGTGTGGTGAACATAGACAGCATGTTATGGTGTGTGGTGAACATAGACAGCATATTATGGTGGTGAACATAGACAGCATGCTATGGTGGTGAACATAGACAGCATGTTATGGTGTGCGGTGAACATAGACAGCATGTTATGGTGGTGAACATAGACAGCATGTTATGATGTGTGGTGAACATAGACAGCATGTTATGGTGTGGTGAACATAGACAGCATGTTATGGTGTGGTGAACATAGACAGCATGTTATGTTGTGGTAAACATAGACAGCATGTTATGGTGTGTAGTGAACATAGACAGTATGTTATGGTGTGGTGAACATAGACAGCATGTTATGGTGGTGAACATAGACAGCATGTTATGGTGTGTAGTGAACATAGACAGCATGTTATGGTGTGGTGAACATAGACAGCATGTTATGGTGTGGTGAACATAGACAGCATGTTATGGTGTGTAGTGAACATAGACAGCATGTTATGGTGTGTGGTGAACATAGACAGCATGTTATGGTGTGGTGAACATAGACAGCATGTTATGGTGTGGTGAACATAGACAGCATTTTATGGTGGTGAACATAGACAGCATGTTATGGTGTGTGGTGAACATAGACAGCATGTTATGGTGTGTAGTGAACATAGACAGCATGTTATGGTGTGTGGTGAACATAGACAGCATGTTCTGGTGTGTGGTGAACATAGACAGCATGTTATGGTGGTGAACATAGACAGCATGTTATGGTGTGTGGTGAACATAGACAGCATGTTATGGTGGTCAACATAGACAGCATGTTATGGTGGTAAACATAGACAGCATGTTATGGTGTGTGGTGAACATAGACAGCATGTTATGGTGTGTAGTGAACATAGACAGCATGTTATGTTGTGGTGAACATAGACAGCATGTTATGGTGGTGAACATAGACAGCATGTTATGGTGTGTGGTGAACATAGACAGCATGTTATGGTGTGGTGAACATAGACAGCATGTTATGGTGGTGAACATAGACAGCATGTTATGGTGTGGTGAACATAGACAGCATGTTCTGGTGGTGAACATAGACAGCATGTTATGGTGTGTGGTGAACATAGACAGCATGTTATGGTGTGGTGAACATAGACAGCATGTTATGGTGGTGAACATAGACAGCATGTTATGGTGGTGAACATAGACAGCATGTTATGGTGTATGGTGAACATAGACAACATGTTATGGTGTGTGGTGAACATAGACAGCATGTTATGGTGGTAAGCATAGACAGCATGTTATGGTGGTGAACATAGACAGCATGTTATGGTGTGTGGTGAACATAGACAGCATGTTATGGTGTGTGGTGAACATAGACAGCATGTTATGGTGTGTGGTGAACATAGACAGCATGTTATGGTGTGGTGAACATAGACAGCATGTTATGGTGTGGTGAACATAGACAGCATGTTATGTTGTGGTGAACATAGACAGCATGTTCTGGTGTGTGGTGAACATAGACAGCATGTTATGGTGTGGTGAACATAGACAGCATGTTATGGTGTGGTGAACATAGACAGCATGTTATGTTGTGGTGAACATAGACAGCATGTTCTGGTGTGGTGAACATAGACAGCATGTTATGTTGTGGTGAACATAGACAGCATGTTATGTTGTGGGGAACATAGACAGCATGTTATGGTGAGTGGTGAACATAGACAGCATGTTATGGTGGTGAACATAGACAGCATGTTATGTTGTGGTGAACATAGACAGCATGTTATGGTGTGTGGTGAATATAGACAGCATGTTATGGTGTGGTGAACATAGACAGCATGTTATGGTGTTTGCTGAATATAGACAGCATGTTATGGTGTGTGGTGAATATAGACAGCATGTTATGGTGTGTGGTGAACATAGACAGCATGTTATGGTGTGTGGTGAACATAGACAGCATGTTATGGTGTATGGTGAACATAGACAGCATGCTATGGTGGTGAACATAATAATAATAATATACGGAATTTTTTTAGCGATGGATCTTGTAAAAAACAAACAAATCGAAGTGCTTGCACTCAAATCATTGACACGCATGCAACTCTCCTTAAACGTCATGAACAACAGAGTTCAAATCCATGGGCCCGTACGTATGCACGCATGCACGCACACACACGCACACACACACACACACACACACACACACACACACACACACACACACACACACACACACACACACACACACACACACACACACAAACACACACACACACTCGGAACACACTTAGAGGTTAAAGATGCAGTTGAAAATTAGGGACAGGTATGTGGGGGAAAGTCTCAGGTAGGAAGTATGTGTATTGAGGCTGGATTTGAAGGTATCAAGTGAAGGCTTTTGGCGAAGTGAAAGAGGGAGGTCATTCCAGGTGGATGGACCAGAAACAGAGAAGGAGTGACGGCCGAAAGTGGTTTGTTTGAATCTGGGTGTTCGAAAGCACAAAGTATCTGCAGCTGAACGAAGGGATTGGGATGGAGGGTACAGGTGAAGACAGTTACAGAGATAAGAGGGTGCAGATTTGTGGAGACATTTGAAACAGAGGATATTGATCTTATACTCCAGTCTTTGTGAGACAGGCAGCCAGTGAAGAGATCGCAGAAGAGGAGTGATGTGTTCAGATTTTTTCTTCCTTAGGACCAGTCGAGCAGCAGAGTGTTGTATGCGTTGAAGAGAGTGGATAGATGATGCTGGTAGGCCAGCCAAAAGAGAATTTCAGTAGTCTAAACGTGAAAGAATGAGAGATGTGACAAGCTTGTAAGCTGCATCAGTGGACAGGTACTTGCGAATCGCGCTTATGCGCTGTAATTAATGGTAGCAAGACTGGTAGGTCTGGGTGATGAATCTTTTCATGAGTGTGTTGTCAAGAACTACTCCTAAATACTGCAGAGATTTGGACAAAGGAACTGACGTATTGCCGAATTCTATTGAAGTTTTTTGCGATAGAGGACAGTTTATGTTGGGTCCCTATGAGCATGGCTTCGGTTTTATCAGCATTAAGTTGTAACTTGTTCTGAGTCATCCAGTTTTGAATGTCTTGAAGGCAGTAGGACATATTTTTCAGGAGGGATGGCAAGTTTTCAACAGTATCACTGCACTGAAGCTGAGTATCATGATGATCAATATGGTGATTGTTTATTATATGTGAGAGTGGAGCAGTGTAGAGAGTAAAGAGAACAGGGCCCAGGACTGATCCCTGCGGGACTCCACATTCCATTTTGACAGGTTTTGATTGAATTTTGTTTACAATAACTTTCTGGAACTGGCCTGTGAGGTATGAAGTAAACCAGGTGAGGGCTGTTCCGTTATTACCAAACGTATTTTGGAGGCGAGAAAGAAGAATTGAGTGATCTATATTATCAAAGGCTGCAGATAAGTCAAGAAGAATGAGGAGGGAGATGTTTCCTGCATCAGAAGCAAGTAGATGTGTATCTAAAGTGTGGACTAGGGTGGTTTCGGTGCTTTGGTTGGAGCAATAGGCAGTTTGGAAAGGGGGTTGAAGATCATTGGAATGAAGGTGGCTGTTGAGCTGTTTGAGAACGACTTTTTCTAATACTTTAGAGACAAAGGGTAAGTTTGAGACAGGTCTATAATTCTTCAGAATGTTGGGATCGAGGTCGTGCTTTTTCAGTAGAGGTGTTACTATTGCTGTTTTAAGAGCTGATGGAAAATTTCCTGACACAAGAGATGAGTTTACTATTTTAGTGATAATAGGTACAAGTTGTGGAAGGCATTGTGAGAAAACAGGAGCAGGTATGGGATCAAGATCGCATGATTTTATAGTCATTTCCTTCAGAATTATCATGATTTCTTTTTCACTTGTAGGATGGAAGGAAAAGAGAGGAGTGCCAGTGAACTTGGGATCAGGAGGCCCAGGCTGGAATTGAGTCTGATCAAGTCTGGAGCGTATTTTTCGGACTTTGTCTAAAAAGAAGGCAGAAAAGATGGATGGAAGTTCGGACAGGCTGTGGGTGTTAGGCAAAGGAGTTTATTTTGCAGATCCAAGGAGATTTGAGGTGAGGGAAAAGAGATATTTTATGGATGTAGCACAGAGAACTTGGGAAGAGTAGTTGTCTGTCTTTGCTGAATGGATTAAGAGTTTGACTTTGTTTATTTGTTTTTGGAAAAGCTGTTTGTTGATATCGGTTTTTGACTTCCGCCACTGCCGTTCTAGTTGCCGGCGTTTGCGCTTCGCTATCAAGATGTCTTGGGTATACCATGGCGCACAGGGTTTGTCAGGGACGAGATGGTTAGTAGGAGATGCATGGTCATCAAGCAGTTGGCCGAAAATAGTGTTATAGTAATCACAGAGGTCAGTGTGGTCAGATGTTTGTGGGGGAAAAACATAGAGAGTATAGTGTGTGGGGAACATAGACAACATGTTATGGTTTGTGGTGAACATAGACAGCATGCTATGGTGTGTGGTGAACATAGACAGCATGTTATGGTGTGTGGTGAACATAGACAGCATGTTATGGTGGTGAACATAGACAGTATAGATACAAGTTTGTTACTTAAATTTCAGTATTACCATACATCTATATACAATTTTGTTACTTTAATTTCAGTATTACCATAGACCCTTAAAAAAGTTTGTTACTTTAATTTCAGTATTACCATACATCTATATACAAGTTTGTTACTCTAATTTCAGTATTACCATAGACCCTTAAAAAAGTTTGTTACCCTAAGTTCAGTATTACCATACATCTATATACAAGTTTGTTAATTTCAGTATTACCATACATCTATATACAAATTTGTTACTTTAGGTTTAGTTTTACCATACATCTATATACCAGTTTGTTACTCTAATTTAAGTATTACCATACGTTTATATACAAGTTTGTTACTTTAATTTCAGTATTACCATACATCTATATAAAAGTTTACTACTTTAAGTTCAGTATTACCATACATCTAAATACAAGTTTGTTACTCTATTTTCAGTATTACTATACATCTATATCCAATTTTGTTACTTTAATTTCAGTATTACCATACGTCTATACACACGTTTGTTACTCTAATTTCAGTATTACCATAGACCCTTACAAAAGTTTGTTACTTTAATTTCAGTATTACCATATATCTATATACAAGTTTGCTACTTTAAGTTCAGTATTACCATATATCTAAATACAAGTTTGTTACTTTAATTTCAGTATTACCATACATCTAAATACAAGTTTGTTACTTTAATTTCAGTATTACCATAGACCCTTTAAAAAATTTGTTACTTTAATTTCAGTATCACTATACATCTATATACAAGTTTGCTACTTTAAGTTCAGTATTACAATGCATCTAGATACAAGTTTGTTACTTTAAGTTCAGTATTACCATATATCTATTTACCAGTTTGTTACTCTAATTTAAGTATTACCATAGACCCTTAAAAAAGTTTGTTACTTTAATTTCAGTATTACCACACATGTATATACAAGTTTGCTACTTTAAGTTCAGTATTACCATACATCTATATACCAATTTGTTACTTTAAGTTCAGTATTAACATACATCTATATACAAGTTTGTTACTTTAAGTTCAGTATTACCTTACATCTATATACCAGTTTGTTACTTTAATTTTAGTATTACTATTTACCCATATAAAAGTTTGTTACTTTAAGTTCAGTATTACCATACATCTATATACCAGATTGTTACTTTAATTTCAGCATTACCATACATCTATATACAAGTTTGCTACTCTAATTTCAGCATTACCATACATCTATACGCAAGTTTGCTACTCTAATTTCAGCATTACCATACATCTATATACCAATTTGTTACTCTAATTTCAGCATTACCATACATCTATATACAAGTTTGTTACTCTAATTTCAGCATTACCATACATCTATACGCAAGTTTGCTACTCTAATTTCAGCATTACCATACATCTATACAAGTTTGCTACTCTAATTTCAGCATTACCATACATCTATATACAAGTTTGCTACTCTAATTTCAGCATTACCATACATCTATACAAGTTTGCTACTCTAATTTCAGCATTACCATACATCTATATACAAGGTTGCTACTCTAATTTCAGCATTACCATACATCTATACAAGTTTGCTACTCTAATTTCAGCATTACCATACATCTATATACAAGTTTGTTACTCTAATTTCAGCATTACCATACATCTATACAAGTTTGTTACTTTAATTTCAGCATTACCATACATCTATACAAGTTTGTTACTCTAATTTCAGCATTACCATACATCTATACAAGTTTGTTACTTGAATTTCAGCATTACCATACATCTATACAAGTTTGCTACTCTAATTTCAGCATTACCATACATCTATATACAAGTTTGCTACTCTAATTTCAGCATTACCATACATCTATACAAGTTTGCTACTCTAATTTCAGCATTACCATACATCTATATACAAGTTTGTTACTCTAATTTCAGCATTACCATACATCTATACAAGTTTGTTACTTTAATTTCAGCATTACCATACATCTATACAAGTTTGTTACTCTAATTTCAGCATTACCATACATCTATACAAGTTTGTTACTTGAATTTCAGCATTTCCGCAGACCCTTTTTTTCTCGAACTGAAAGAGGATCTCCTTTTCGAAAAACCATTACATTTGTCTTTTCTAAGTTGAGAGACAGAGAGAGAAAGAAAGACAGACAGACAGACAGGCAGACAGACAGACAGTCGCAGCAAGAGCGAGAGAGAGAGAGAGAGAGAGAGAGAGAGAGAGAGAGAGAGAGAGAGAGAGAGAAGAGAGAGAGAAGAGAGAGAGTTGAGCTCTTTGACAAGTCTGTTGCAGCCTGTGTTCTGTGTGCATCCTCTGCAGGTCTACTACTACTACACACACTGGGCAGCACAATGGGTGCACGCAGCTACCACCCCCCCCCCCCCCCCCTCTGTTGAAAGACAACCTGAGGGGGGAAGGGGGGGGGGAGCAATGAGTGAATGCAGCACAGCATAGCACAGCATATCACAGCGCAGCGCAGCACAGCATAGCACAGCACAGCAAAGCACAGCATAGCATAACACAGCACAGCACTGTATACCGCAGCATAGCACAGCATAAAATAGCATAGCGAGGCATAGCACAGCATAGCGCAGCGCAGCACAGCACAGCACAGCATAGCACAGAATAGCACAGCGCAGCATAGCACAGCATAGCATAGTGCAGCGCAGCACAGCATATCACAGTACACCATAGCGCAGCAAAGCACAGCACAGCGCAGCACAGCACATCACAGCGCAGCATATCACAGCATATCACAGCACAGCACAGCCCAACACAGCACAACACAGCATATCACAGCACAGCCCAACACAGCACAGCACACCATAGCGCAGCACAGCATAGTGCAGCATATAACAGCACAGCACAGCATATCACAGCACAGCACAGCATATCACAGCACAGCACAGCATAGCACAGCATAGCAAAGCGCAGCATAGCACAGCACAGCACAGCATAGCACAGCACAGCATAGCACAGTATAGCACAGCATAGCGCAGCATCGCACAGCATAGCACAGCACACCATAGCGCAGCATAGCAAAAAACAGCACAGAATAGCGCAGCATAGCGCGGGATATCACAGCGCAGCGCAGCATAGAACAGCATAGCACAGCAAAGCGCAACATAGCACAGCACAGCAAAGTGCAGCATAGAACAGCACAGCACAGCATAGCGCAGCACACCGCAGCATAGCACAGCACAGCACACCATAGCGCAGCACAGCGCAGCATAGCAGAGCACAGCACAGAATAGCACAGCGCAGCATAGCATAGTGCAGCGCAGCACAGCATATCACAGTACACCATAGCGCAGCATAGCACAGCACAGCGCAGCACAGCACAGCACAGCATATCACAGCATATCACAGCACAGCACAGCACAACACAGCACAGCACAGCATATCACAGCACAGCACAGCACAACACAGCACAGCACAGCAATTCACAGCACAGCACAGCATAGCATATCACAGCACAACACAGCACAGCACAGCATATCACAGCACAGCACAGCACAACACAGCACAGCACAGCATATCACAGCACAGCACAGCACAACACAGCACAGCACAGCGTATCACAGCACAGCACAGCACAACACAGCACAGCACAGCATATCACAGCACAGCAGAGCATATCACAGCACAGCACAGCGCAACATAGAACAGCACAGCACAGCATATCACAGCACAGCACAGCGCAGCATAGAACAGCACAGCACAGCATAGCACAGCATAGCACACCATAGCGCAGCACAGCATAGTGCAGCATATAACAGCACAGCACAGCATATCACAGCACAGCACAGCATATCACAGCACAGCACAGAACAGCATATCACAGCACGGCACAGCACAGCGCAGCATATCACAGCACAGCACAGCACAACACAGCACAGCACAGCACAGCGCAGCATATCACAGCACAGCATAGCACAGCATAGCATAGCGCAGCATAGCACAGCATAGCGCAGCATAGCGCAGCATAGCACAGCATAAAACAGCATAGCACAGCACAACACAGCATAGCGCAGCATGGCACAGCATATCACAGCAAAGCATAGCATATCACAGCACAGCACAGCATAGCGCAGCAAATAACAGCACAGCGCAGCGTAGGACAGCATATCATAGCACAGAAAAGCATAGCACAGCATAGCGCAGCACAGCACAGCATAGCGCAGCATAGCACAGCATAGCACATCATAGTGCAGCATAGCACAGCATAGCACAGCACAGCACAGCGCAGCACAGCACAGCATAGTGCAGCATAGCACAGCAAAGCAACGTATACCGCAGCATAGCACAGCATAAAACAGCATAGCGCAGCATAGCACAGCACAGCACAGCACAGCGCAGCATAACGCAGCATAGCGCAGCACAGCATAGCATAGCAGGGCACAGCATAGCACAGCAAAGCACAGTACAGCATAGCACAGCACGGCATAGCGCAGCATAGCACAGCAAAGCACAGCACAGCACATAATAGCACAGCATAGCGGAACACTAGCCACATATCCACAGCAAAGCACAGCCACAGCACAGCATAGCACATCACAGTAACACAGCACAGCACATTATAGCACAGCATAGCACAGCATAGCGCAGCAATAGCACAGCACATCCACAGCTAGCCAGCATAGCAAAGAACAGCACAGAATAGCGCAGCATAGCGCAGCATAGCGCAAGGATATCCAAGCGCAGCGCAGCATAAACACATAGCACAGCATAGCGCAGCATAGAACAGCATAGCAAAGAGCGTCTTACGCATAGCACAGCACAACTAAGCACAGCACAGCAAAGCGCATTATAACGCAGCATAGCGCAGCAGAGCACAGCACAGCACAGCATAGCACAACATAGCACAGCACAGTATAGCAAAACAGAGCAAAGTACAGCATAGCACAGCACAGTATAGCGCAGCACAGCATAGTGCAGCACAGCATAGCACAGCACAGCACAGCATAGCACAGCACAGCATAGCGCAGCATAGCACAGTACAGCAAAGCACTGCACAGCATAGCACAGCACAGCATAGCACAACAAAGCAGAGCATAGCACCAGCACAGCATAGCGCAGCGTAGGCACAACACAGCACAACACAGCATAGTGCATGCCATAGCACAGAAGTGTCACAGCATAACACAGCATAGCACTGCACAGCAGAGCAACAGCATAGCATAGCGCAGCATACCGCAGCATAGCACAAGCATAACACAGCTCGTCATATCACAGCCCATTACAGGAAAGCACAGCACAGGATATCACAGCACAGCAAAGCAGAAGCACAGCATATCACAGCACAGCATAGCACAGCACAGCGCAGCACACAAGAGCACAGCGCATAGCGTAAACATCATAGCGCAGCACAGCACACACAGCATAACACAGCTGATGAAAAAAAGCAAATGCATTGCTTATTCCTATGTACCATCTGGAAAAAAAATTTTCGGACTTGTACTTTGACTTGACTTGACAGCACAGTACAGGAAAATCAGCAGCACAGGATATCACAGCATCAGCATAGCAAAGCACATCATGCACAGCATAGCAAGCAGAGCACAGCATAGCATCAGCACAGCATAGCGCATCATACACAGCAACAGCATAGCGCAGCACAGCATATCACAGCAATAGCAAAGCACAGCATAGCACAGCACATAATAGCACAGCATAGCGCAGGTTATGCACAGCATAGCGCAGCACAGCCACATTATAGGCAGCACAGCACAGCACAGCATAGCACAGCATAGCACAGCATGTACAGCTTTAAGCGCAGCATAGCACAGCATAGGCAGCATTAGCACAGAACAGCACAGCACAGCAAACACCGCATAGCGCAGCAACAGCATAGCAAAAGCGCAGCACAGCACAGCAAAGCGCATCATAGCACAGCACAGCAAGCGCAGCAATAGTGCAGCATAGCACAGCACAGCAGAGCGCAGCATAGCACAGCACTAGCATAGCACAGCACAGCATAGCAACAGCATAGCGCAGCATAGCACAGCACAGCAAAGCGCAGCACAGCATAGCGCAGCAAAGTGCAGCATAGCACAGCACAGCATAGCGCAGCATAGCACAGCACAGCACAGCATAGCACAGCATAGCAAAGCGCATCAAGGCACAGCATAGCGCAGCATAGCGCAGCATAGCATAACACAACATAGCGCAGCACAGCATAGCACAACATAGCACAGCATGGCGCAGTATAGCCAAGCACAGAATAGCGCAGCATAGCACAGCACAGCATATCACAGCATAGCGCAGCACAGCACAGCACAGTATAGCGCAGCATAGCACAGGATAGCATAGCGCAAAATAGCACAGAACAGCATAGCACAGCATAGCGCATCATAGCATAGCACAGCATAGCACAGCACAGCATAGCAAAGCACAGCATAGCAAAGCACAGCATAGCGCAGCATAGCACAGCATAGCATAGCGCAGCATATCACAGCACAGCATAGCACAGCATAGCAAAGCGCAGCATAGCACAGCACAGCACAGCAAAGCGCAGCATAGCACAGCACAGCATAGCGCAGCATAGCACAGCACAGCATAGCATAGTGCAGCATATCACAGCGCAGCGTAGCGCATCATAGAACAGCATAGCAAAGCGCAGTATAGTACAGCACAGCACAACATAGCGCAGCATAGCACAGCACAGCATAGCGCAGCATAGCACAGCACAGCATAGCATAGTGCAATATATCACAGCGCAGCGCCGCATAGCACACCATAGCACAGCATAGCGCAGCATAGCACAGCATAGCACAGAATAGCAAAACATAGCACAGGACAGCACAGGACAGCACAGCACAGCATAGCGCAGCATATCACAGCACAGCACAGCACGGCACAGCATATCACAGCACAGCATAGCACAGCACAGCATAGCGCAGCACAACATAGCACAGCATAGCACAGCACAGCATAGCAAAACAGAGCAAAGCACAGTATAGCGCAGCACAGCATAGTGCAGCACAGCATAGCACAGCACAGCATAGCGCAGCATAGCACAGTATAGCAAAGTACTGCACAGCATAGCCCAGCACAGCATAGCACAACAAAGCAGAACATAACACAGCACAGCATAGCACAGCACAGCATAGCGCAGCATAGCACAACACAGCACAACACAGCATAGTGCAGCATAGCACAGAAGTGCACAGCATAACACAGCATAGCACTGCACAGCACGCACAGCGTAGCATAGCGCAGCATAGCACAGCATAGCACAGCACAGCATAGCATGGCATAGCACAGCATTTCACAGCACAGTACATCATAGCACAGCACAGGATATCACAGCACAGCATAGAAAAGCACATCATAGCACAGCAGAGGGGGGTGGGGGGGGGAGCGGGCGGGGCAGCATAACACAGCACAGCATAGCGCAGCACAGCATAGCAAAGCACATCTTAGCGCAGCATATCAAAGCATATCACAGCATAGCAAAGCACAGCATAGCACAGCAAAGCACAGCACAGCACATAATAGCACAGCATAGCGCAGGATTGCACAGCATAGCGCAGCACAGCACATTATAGCACAGCACAGCACAGCACAGCGCAGCATAGCACAGCGCAGCATAGCGCAACATAGCACAGCGCAGCGCAGCACAGCGCAGCCATAGCACAGCGGAGCATAGCGCAGCATAGCACAGAACATAGAGCACATGCCGCAGCATAGCAAACAGCGCAGCATAGCACATCGCAGCATAGCACAGTAGCAATAGCCAGCGTAGCACAAGTATAGCACAGCGCAGCATAGCGCAACATAGCACAGCGCAGCGCAGTGCACAGCGCAGGCATATCACAGCGCAGCATCAGCGCAACAATAGCACTGCGCATCGCAGACATAGCACAGCGCGAGCGCAGCATATCGCAGCATATGCGCAGCATAGCGCAGCATAGCACAGCCATAGCGCAGCATAGCACACGCGCAGCGAGCAGCGATAGCGCACAAAGCACAGCATAGCGCAGCATAGCACAGCATAGCGCAGCATAGCACAGCGCAGCGCAGCATAGCGCAGCATAGCGCAGCATAGCGCAGCATAGCACAGCGCAGCGCAGCATAGCGCAGCATAGCGCAGCAAAGCGCAGTGACCAGCTGGTAAGCAGCGTCCGGGCAGCAGCTGATGGTCTGCATTGCCTCATCTCAGAGGAAAAAGCGCTTTGATTTGTTCCTTGACAAGATTCAGCGCTGTATAAATTCCATACATTATTATTATTATTATTATTATTATTATTATTATTATTATTGTGGTTGTGTCAGAGACTCCCTCTGCTACTGGTAACCATGTAACCCAGTACCACCTGCCACATGTGGGGAGTAAACCCAATCAAAAAAACCGACCTGGAGAGGATGGGCTCCGCCAGGTTTGATTTCCCAAGACACACCCATGATAAAGACAGCCAGAATTTCCATAACCGATCGGTCGTCTCGCCCGGGATAACCAAGACCCACGCCTTCTGTTGCTCAGCAGGACAGAGGTCGAAATTAAGCATACTGATGTAAAACACAACAAAATCAATCCGTGCCAGAAAACAACACCATCATTGGCACATTTTGGGGGGGTAAATGTACGGACACTAAGAGCTGCAGGCAAAGTGGAAGAACTGACACATGAGATTCCGATATCAATGGTAAAATCCTTGGCTCTGCGAAGTAAGGTGGAAAATGGGAGAGAAACAACGACCCAGGAAAACCACAAATTAAACTACAGTGGAAAACCAGGATTTACAATGAACACGGCGTGGGGGTTTCTCGTTCACAAAGACACCGTGAACACCGTCATGAGCCTGTCCCATCCTGTGTCCAGCTGACTTATTACCATCTCCGCCTGAGAGCAACCCCCTTTAACATAACTATAGAAGTACAGGCATACGCCCTACAATCAGACTGCACAGATGAAGTCCCCCAATAGAAGAATTTTATGACCAGCTACAAAGGTTCTGAATCAAACTCCAAAGAAAGACATCCTTGTTGTGCAAGTGACTGAACGCAAGGTAGAATATGCATGGAAAGATTGGTTGGGGGCGTTGTGGGCCCATTGCAATAACCAATCAAATGAAAGAAGGCTGAGACTCCTGGAGTTTGCCAGTAACAACCACCCCCAGCTAGTGAATACACTTGGCTCACACAAGAAATCCAGAAAATGGACATGGCATAGCCCAAATGGAGAACACCACAACCAAATAGACTATATCATGGTGAAAAGACGGTTTCAGTCTAGCGTTAACATCGCACAGACACGAAGTTTTCCAGGAGCAGACATAGGGAGTGATCATGATCTTGTGATGATGACTTTCCGACTACGTCTAAAGAAAATCCACAAGCGGAACAACATCAGGATCAAATTTGACCTCGAGAAGCTGAAGGACCCAGAGGTAGTAGAAATTTTTCAAGCAAGGATAGGTGGAAAGTTTGCAGCACTCACTGTGATGGACTCAGACATAGATACACTGACAAATAGTTTCAATACAGCAGTGACTAAAACAGCAAGCGAGCTTCTTGGCAAACACCGACCAGTCAAAAAACCATGGGTCACACCTAACATCCTACAACTATGCGACAAGCGTAGAGAGTTGAAGAAAAAGAAAAATGAAACAAAAGAAAGAGCAGAACAATATAGGGCAGTCAACAAAAGAATCAGGAAGTCCATGACGGAGGCAAAAGAGAAATGGATCGGTGAACAGTGCCAAGACATTGAAGAGAACATCAAGAAAAACAATAGCAAGAAAGCATATCAGCTGGTGAAAGACCTGACTAGCACAAAACAGGGAAAAGGTTTAACAATCCAAGACAAAAATGGGAAGTGTCTCACTGACGACCAGGATATTCTGAACAGATGGACAGAATACTGCTCCGACCTGTATAACTATAGAACCGCAGGAGATCCAGAAGTCCTTAATGTACCCGAAAGCAAAGACACAGACAGTCACCCTATCTCCGAGAAGAAGTGGAAACAGCAGTCAATCGCTGAAAAAGGGAAGTCAGCAGGGGCTGACAACATTCCAGCTGATTTTGGTCCAAGCTGGAGGGGAAGCCATGATCAGCGCCCTACTAAGAATCTGCAACAAGATCGGGCAGACAGGAAAAGGGCCCAACACCATGGACCAGTCACTCATCATCACCCTCCCCAAGAAAGGAAATCTACAACAATGCCATAATTACCGCACAATCAGCCTCATATGCCACCCAAGCAAGGTCATGCTGCAGATAAAATTGATAGACTGAAGCCACAAACAGAGACCAATCATTGCTGGGGAACAAGCAGGTTTCAGAGCAGGGCGCAGCACAACAAACAAAATATTCAACCTCAGAATACTATGTGAGCGGTACCTTCAACATCAACAAGACCTTTACCACGTATTTATCGATTTTAAAAGGCATTTGACAGGGTGTGGCATGCACTTTGTGGGCAACCATGAATTTGTACAGCATCAATGCAAACCTATCAGAGTCATCAAACGCTGTACAGCGAGGCCACCAGTGCAGTGTACTACAACAACAACATTGGAGAATGGTTTCGAACAACAGTTGGAGTAAGGCAGGGCTGTCTACTCTCACCTACTCTTTTCAACATCTTCCTTGAGAGAATCATGGCTGATGCACTGGAACATCATGAAGGATCAGTCACATTGGTGGCAGAACGATCACAAACCTCCGCTTCGCAGATGACATTGAGGGAATAGCAGGATCAGAAAAAGAGCTTGCCAGCCAAAAACACCTGAATAAGGCCCCCAAAATATACGGCATGGAAATCATGCAGAAAGACCAAACTGATGACTAATAACACCAACGGCATTAGCACTGATATCAGGGTTAATGACCAGAAGCTGGAAACAGTTCAAAGCTTCAAGTACCTGGGAGCTATTGTATCAGACCAGGGATCCAAGCCAGAAGTAGTATGCAGGACTGCACAGACAAAAACAGCACTGTCAAAAACTAAACACCATCTGGTGAGATAAAAATATCTCACTTATCTCCAAATCAGACTAATGCCTCCCTTGTCATATCCATATTTTTTGTATGCCTGTGAATCATGGACCCTGACTGCAGATTTGGAGAGAAGAGTACAGGCGGTGGAGATGAGATGCTTTCGGAGACTCCTTGGGATCTCCTACAAAGACCACATAAGCAACGAAAGCGTGCATAACAGAATCCAGCAAACCATTGGCCCCTATAAAAACCTTTTAACGATCGTGAAAAAGCGTAAACTTAAATGGTTTGGGCATGTCAAAAGATCCAAAGATTGCAAAACAGTTTTTAAAAGGGCCCTTCCCAAGGGGGAAAGAAAAAGAGGCAGACAAAGGAAGAGTGGGAGGATAACATACAAGGACAGGCCTAGAACTAAAAAAACCTGAAAAAGGCAAAAGAGAGGGAAGGGAGGAACGGTTTTGTTGATCTTTGAGTTCCCCCCAGGTCGTAAAATAGGGACAGATAAAATAAAAAAAAAAAAATTATTATTTTTATTATTAAAATTTTTTTATTTTTATCATATTTAAATTTCTCATTTTTATTTTTTTATTTTATTTTAAAATTTTTTTATTTCAATATTATTATTATTCCATTTTTTATTTTATTTCATTATCATTAGGGGAGGTCAGAGGTGTCCTGCTCCGGTAACCATGAACCCGTACCACCTTGACATGGGGGATAAACCCCAACCCCAAAAAATAGCCTGGGAGAGGGGGGCGCGCCAGGTATTTTGACCAAGACACGTAAAGGGAACGGACGAAAAAAAGAATCCCGGATGGGGTCGCGCCGGGAAAGGCCCGCGCCTTCCTTTGCCCCCGGGGCGGAGGGAAGTTTAGGTGGAACCCCTACAACAAAAATCAGAGGAGGGAAAAATCCCACGCAACGTGGAAGTCGAAGTTGGCCAAAAGGCAAACTAAAAACTGATTACAGCTGGACAGGTACATGGATTTTGGTACTTTTGGGTGAGGAAAGGGAACGGTGAACACCGTACAACGAGGGTCATATGCTTACTATAGGGGGGAGAGGAAAAGCATTAATGGCGTAGGCATGCTTGTCAACAAGAAATTAAGAATCGGTAATAGGATATCCAAAAACACCGGCTTTGGCCCAAACCCGCCCAGGCGCCCCCAAAAACAACACAGTGATTAACCCTACGCCCCAAAAGGCCGATGAAAAAGTCGCAGAGGAATTCTAAACCAAAAAGGGCATACGATAAATGAAAAGAAAGAATTTGATCACCCGGGGAGACGGGAACCCCAAAGGGGGGAGCCACTGAAAGATGGAGCAAATTTTGGGTCCCCCCTTAATACAATCCCAATAGGAGGATCCGACGAGGGAATTTCCCGTAAAAGGCGGTGCTGCCCCCCTTTGGGAAAAACAAAAGGCATCCGAGGGGACAGGCCATGCACCAAGGGTTTAACCAAACCCAGTTTGACTACACCCTGGGCAAACCGGTTTCGACTGGCTCAAAGACCCAAGACGGGACACCCCATGCAGACATGGGACAATCATGCCCTTGTGCTCCTGAATTTTAGAATCCGATTGAAAAAGATCAATAAGAAAAAGAAACCCCAGACCAATTAAACCCTGGACAGACTGAAGGCCCCCACCATCCCCGGGGCCTTCCGCAAAAAATAGGGGGGAAATTCGCACCATGTGGCACTTAAAAGAAAGTCCCAAAACGATGACCCCATTTTAACACAGTAATGATGAGAAAAGATACTCTTGGGCGCGAACATGCCGAAAAAAACCCATGGGTCACGATGAAACTTGAATATGTGTGACAAAAGAGAGCCCTGAAGAAGAGCAAAACACAGGAGCATTGGTACGAAAAGTAAACAAGAAGTCAGGAGAGACATGGGGAAACCAAGGAGGAATGGATAGAGAAAAAAAGTACAGAAATCGAAGAGACCTGAAAAGAAAATAGAAGAGCTACCAGAGTGAAAGAGCCACAAAAAAAAAAAGGGCAAGATCAAACACCAGGAAAAAGAAAAGGAAGTAAAAAAGAAGGAAATGGGGCAGATGGAGGAAACTTTTGAATCTACAATATCAGAGCTAGGCGACCCCAGCGTACTTGCAATCCAAACCCATGAATAAAGAAAATTTTCCAATTTCGGGGGAAGTAAAGTAGCAATTAGATCGTAAGAAAGGAAAATAGCAGGAATCGCAACACCCCAGCGGGTGATAACAGGGGGGAGAAGAATGACAGACATCCTTAAAGTATCGCAACAAGATTGGCAACGGAGAGTGGCCCACCTTTACCCAATATCAAAACTCTCCCAAGAAAAGGAAATCTCCCCGCGTCCAAAAATAAGGACAACAGCCCCCATAAGTATTTCCCGTAAAAACATGTGAAAGTGATTGAAAGGCTGAAACCACAGATGAAGGATCATCGCCCCAAGAGAGGCCCGGGTTTTCCCCCAAATGGAAACACCAAGAAAGAAAATTCAACCTGAGGGTTCTGTGTGAGAAATAAGCAGATCAAAAAGAATCTTCAGTTTCAGATTTTAAGAAGGCCTTTGATAGATAGGGGATTACGGGGGGCCAAAAATAAAAAATTCAACAAGCCAAAGTTATTTAAAAAAAATTGGAATTATCAAACCAAAATATATCTTTAACCAAAAAGGTGGTTCCTATTTTTTTTTCGCGGGGTTCTTTCCCGACATGTTTAAATTTTCTCAACGAATGTTATGCCTTTTAAAGAAAAGGAAGTAGCTTTTGGGGGGAAATAAACCTGGTTTTCCTTTAATTGACTCGGAGGTTTTGGGGAAATGGCCCCCTATAACAATTTCCAAATTCCTCCGGGTGGAAAACGGGCCCAAAAACCAATATGAAAAAGTGAGAAAAAAAGATCACTTGCGGAAAAAATGGGGACGTTGACCTTTTAAAATATTTGGAACCCTTTAAAAAGGAGGGAGAAGACGAATCCTCAAGGCCACAAAAGAGACAGCAAAAGGAAAGACTGAAGACATAGGAGAACAGAAACTCCCCCCTTTGGCCAAGGAAATTTTCTAAACGCGCTAGCCCCCAATCATGCTTAGATTGAGGCTGGAAATGAACGCAAACTCAAAGGGGACCAAGCAGTAGAAATGAGATGGGCAGAAGGCTCCCTTTGGATAAACAAGGGGCATGTCCAAAAATGAAGTCCCCGAATGACACCAAAAGTGCGGGATATTAAAATTTTACCCCCGGGAAAAAGAGGGGAATCAGTGGTAAAGGGGGAGAACACCCAGAAGGGTTGCAAAGCCATTTCAAGGAAACAGTCCGGGAAGGGAGCGGGGAGACAGAGGGAAATTTGGGCCCGGACGAATCGGATTTGGGCAGGGGGGTTAGTGTCACCCAGGGACTCCCCACGACCGGCTAAGGGGGGCCAGGGTCCACCTTCCCCCCATGCAGCGCCCCTCGATGGGGGTTGGGGGCCAGTGAAATTGAACAGGAAATTATTTTTATTTTTAAAATTTTTTAAATTTTAAAGGGAAAGGAAAAGCAGGTCTTTTAAGTAGGGTACGTAACAGGGTTTCCTCGGAGGACTGAAAATGAAGGGTTTGGGGCAGACTTGGCTAATTCCCCGGTTGTAACAAACACAAACAACAACACAAAAACAACAAACACACCACAAACAAACCCCCCAAACACAACACGGCGCCCGGGGCTAAAAAAAAAGTGGAAACACTGTGGTAAGACAATGTCAAAAGAACCAAAACTGTGACACGAAACCTACCGTCAAAAAACACATACCGGTGATCAGACCAACTTTAAGAAAATGGGCAAAAAAATATGGTGATAAGACACACACTGGTGCATAAAAAACCCCATGGTGCTCAGAAATTGGTGAAAAACAAAATGGTGCATACAGAAACACTGGTGCATACAGACACACAACTGGCTAGGCCCCACTACAGAACATACCTGTGCCATACAGCAACACACACTTGCTGCATACAGTCACATACTGGTGCCCTATACAGCGACAAACACTGTGCCATACAGACACATTCACATAGCCCCGTGCAACTACAGGACACAATACTGGCGCAATAACAGACATACCTGTGCCATTACAGAAAGACACACACTTGTAGGCATACAGACTCACACTGGTGCATACGACACACATATGGTTCGGACATACAGAACACATACTGGTTGCATTACAGTCACCTTCACTGCAGTGCATACAGACAAATACTGTTGACATACAGACCATACCACTAGGTGACATTATAGCCAATACTGAGTAGCATACAGCCGACACAACTAACACTTGGGTGCACACAGCAACAAGTCACTAATTGCCTATTACTACGAAGAAACCACTGCGTACCTTCATCTCGGAATGACTTATATCGCTTGACAGTGTCGACTCAGCATACATGACACTTACTGGCGCAATACAGACACATTCTGGTGCATCAAGACATACACTGGTGCATACAGCTCACATATGATGGTCAATCCACGGACACATACAACTAGCGCTGCACACGGACAAAGCTAACCATGATGTTAAGTACATGACATCACACATTGGATGCATACAGACACATGTGAGTGCCCCATACAGCGACACATACTGGTGCACGTCACAGACACATACACATGCGCACACAGAACACCAGACACTGGTGACCTATACAGACACACGCTGATGCCATACCAGACACATAGTTGTGCCCATACAGACACATGCTGGGCCTGCTTAACAGACACATGCTGGTGCATAACAGACTATACATTGAGTGACAATAAAGAACACATTCCTGCGTGCGCTACCGCACACATACTTGCGTGCCAATCCCAGAACACTAACTTTGTGGCATACGCATGCGTGCATACAGGACCACACACACAGGTGCATACATTGACACTGCTAGTGCCCATTCAGACACCATTGACTGCGTGAATACAGTCCACAGGCCTAGGTGATAACAGACACATATCTGGTGCATACAGACTATCACTAACTAGTGTCATACAGTACACACACAACCAGGCTTGCCATACCAGACATGTGTGCATACAGACACAATAACTGCTGCATACAGACACATACTGGTGCTATACCAGACACTACTATACTGCGCCATTACAGAACACAGTACTGCGCCCATACAGACACATATGCGTGCAATACAGACACATTGCTGTTCCGTTGCCAAAACTACCAGACCACACACTGCTCAGTGCATACAGACACACACTGCGATGAGAATACAGACTACCTCCACACACATCTGGTTGCATATACGCGACACACACTAGTGCATACTGGACATACGCCTGGATGCCCAATACAGTCACTGCGATGAATACAGACATCACACCATGGCTCGGAATACACACACACACACACATCTGGATGACACATACACAGCATCGCACACGCACAACACTACACACACACACACACACACAACACCACTCTACACACACACACACACACACACAACACACACACACTAGCTGCATACAGAAGACACACACACACACTGGTAGCCATACCAGAAATCAGAACACACTGAGCTTATCCGTCGTGCATACATGGACACACACACGACACATCTGGTGCATACAGACTCACACACAACACACAACACATCACACAACCACACTTGTGCCAATACAGACACACACAACTGGTGCCCCATACAGACAACACACATTGAGCTGCCCATACCAGACACACACAACACTGAGTAGCCATTATAGACACACACCACTACTGGTTGCATATAAGACACACAACACACACACACAATGGTGCACTACTAGTAACAGCCATCACACAATCTTCGGTCGCCATACCCTGGCCAGACACACACCAGCACATCGTGCCATACAGACACACACTTCTGCCGACTGCCATACAGATCACACACAACATTTAGTTGCCATCAGACACACACATACTGATGCCAATACTGACACACATCCACCATCTGGCTGCAATACAGACACACACATATCTGGTGCATACAGACACCACTACCACACACACACAACACACACACATCTGGTGCATATCTAGACATCTCACACACACTACACACATGGGGATGCCATCAACAGACACTGCCACCACACCTGTAGTTTGCCAGACAGAAACAACACACATGCCGTGCCCATACAGACACTACACTTGAGCTGCCCATACAGACCACACAATGGCTGCCATAGACACACACACACACACTGGCTGCCATACAGACACACACAAATTTGTAGCATACGACTACACACACTGGTGCATAACTATTGAAACACAACCATGGTGCATACGAGACACACACAACACACTTGGCTGCATACGGACACACAATCGGTGCCATACAAGACACACATACACACTGAAAGTAGCATACAGATCACACACACCACACTGGTGCCATACAGCACACCACAACACAATGGATGATACAGACTCAAACACACTCTACTGTGCATACAGGACACGCCTACTGGTGACATACAGATACACACACCATCTGGTGGCATTACAGACACACGCCCCACACACACCGGTAATGCATACTAAGACCACAGCCACTGTGTGCCATACAGACACAAAACTCTGGTGCACTACACTCACACACCACACACTGGCACCCAGGTAGATGCATCCAGACACTCAAATGCCCGTTGCCCCCATTACACAGTTCACGCCTTGAGTATACAAAACACATGATGTTTACGACCCAAAACTAGCTGTTGTGTCACACATTAATTCATTATTATTACTGATGGAGACAAAGGCACACCAACGAGTAGAGAGCCACAATGCCCTTCTCAACTCCCCCTTCCTGTTACCCCTCAGGTCAATCACTCATGGCATTTACGATCACCACTTTGGAGGCGGATAGACAAAAAGCCTCACGTAGGAACGGGTGTAAAAGCCTTGCTCACCTCGCTTACGTCTGCATCATGTCGTGATGATGATGGCATTCTGGCAACTCTACACAGGCGCGATATAGGAACCTTTGGCAACCTAGAAAACAAGTTTTCCCACAACTTGTCAAAGTAGCGTCACAACTCCCTAGTCACAGCACACGTCGTACCAGGCATCGTTGGAAAGCCCAACAATGAATGCCGGAGGACTAAACAACCTCAGCCGTACATGATGTACTGAAAACCCATGACATATGTTGGGATAAGTGCAGAATCCTCGGAGGTTGCCTTACTTACTATCATATCTGGAAGCTATCAAATGTCGGATTTTTGGCGAAGTTCCAAACTATAGAATCTGTGATAACACACGCAAAAGCATCAGATAATAAATTAGCTTATGAAAAGTCGAAAAAGCTTCTATGCATCATGCTTTTTATGCCTGGACAGTTGACCTAATCTTAGAAGAATGGCCGCTCCGTAGTTAGTTACCCATCTCCCAAGCCCACTCACACCATGGTATCATGTTCTATCGACCCTGACACTGAAACAGCCTCAAATAGTGAAATAAATGGAGTGCCTTGTCCCCAGCAGAGAGAGCTCGTGATTGGTTGCTGCGGGAGCCTCGCATTCTAGTGCTTATGGTAGTTTGGCAGCCCTAAGGATAACAGTTTTGTACGTCTCCGCCGTCTCATTTTAATATTATCATTCCAGGATAATAGAGAATTATAGCCAATCAGTGTGTTTTCACAGCACATCCCGGCTGCGCAATGCAGTTTAGTTATTTCTTCGTCCATTCGCTTCCCACCCAGCGCACATTAATAGCCCATTACTCTTTCTAAAAGCCCAGAGAACAGCGTTTCTTTAACGTGTGTGTGAAACGTTCTGCCTTGCGTTCACATTACGCGCTTCGCTGTTTATATTCATTATCGACAGATCCTGATGAGACGACAGAACAGAACAGACATAACATGGCAGGCAGACAGACAGACAGACAGACAGACAGATACCCTACACGCAAACAGAGGAGACAAATACGGAGACGAGACATCTACAGCAGACGAGCAAGGCCCAGAAGAGAGAAAGTGGCTGGGCATGAAGGACAGCCATGTAAACGAGAGCTCTGTAAGCGCATTGAACATGAGACAAAACAACACACACATCACACACACCCCACAACACTACACGGGTTATCACATCAGGTGCGTATAAGGAGTGATGCGACTCGTGCCGATTCTTCTGCAGGCCGCCCCGAATTTGCCATTCCCTTCAAAGTGGATTTTTTCCTAAACTCGCCGATGTTAATATACAGTGCAGACTCCACTCCCCACACCCTCCTATCCCCACCCTCCCAAAGTCCTTTACGATGATGGACTATAAACCAATCCGGTCCCTCGTAAGTAGCAAACGCCAAGCTCAGAACATCTTAGTGCCCACACTTTAAATCCGTCGCTTTTCGGAAGAAGTATGCGCCATTTGACATGATGAGAGGAGAAGAGCGCCGATATGTGGATGCTACAAAACCTACATACACACAGCGACTTGTTTTTGTAAAAAAGCCACATTTGTGTGCCTTCTATTCCATCATATCCTTCGCCAAATAAAGATGATTCAAAAATAAATAATATAATAAATAAACACACACCAACAGAACTGGCACAGAGACGTGAGGGCGGACTGCGAGTTGAGAAGATGAGTGCGAGAGAAGAGAGGGAAGATGAGCATGCGGGGGAGAGCGAGAGAGATGGATGGAGACGACGTTGCACAGATGAGTACAACGAAGACACGAGAGGACCCCCCGATTGAAGAGATGGATTGACGCGATCCGCGAGCAGATAACTATTATTTCTCTAACTGGCTGCAGGATAATAGATGAGAGAGAAGATATGAGAGATGAGAACGAGAGAAAGAAAGAGAATTGGAAGCTTGGCAAATATAGATAACTAGAGAGATGAGGTCGAAGCATTGCTATAGACTAGAGAATGGAGACGAGATGCAGAGGAATAGAGATAGAGAGAAAAGAAAGATGATGAGAAGAGGAAATGAGTGAGATGAGGAAAAAGTTCGACGTGAGAGATTTAAGGAGAGATGAGATATCGAGAGAGATAGAAAGAGAAGAGGAGAGAAGATGCAATGATGAAGAGCTGACAACCGAGAGAAAGTAAATGAATATTAATTGAGAGAGCTTGAATTCGATTGAAGCAGAGATGAGAAACGATTACCTTAAAAATCTAAGAACCAAAGAATATGAGAGAGAGAGAGAAGACTGATCGAGAGAGTATTCTTATGAGAATGAAGAAGATCACATCTTCACGAAGAGAGGGAGGAAAATACACGCGAATAGATGAGCGGGAAGAAATGAAGAGAAGAAAGAGATGCTAAGAGGTAGGCGAGGAAGTGAGAGTGATGAGAAGGATGGGTGGAAGAGAATGAAGGCAGGAGGTACCTGAATGAGAAAGAGATGGAGAGAAGATGCAAGAGAGCGAATGGGAACGTAAAGAGAAAGTAAAACTTCGAGATTTGATTGGACACTGGTCTCGCTGGTGAACACCTGGTTGCACTAGAGAGAAAGAAAGCAGAGAGAGAGAAAACGACGGAAGAACATAGTAACAATTGAGGAACAGAAGAGACGAAGGAGAATGCAGGAAGCTAATTAAAGATGTGGAATATTTTTTGTTGTCACCTCGTAGTGTAGGTGTTTGTATTTTGTATTGTTGGGTTTGGTAGCAGTCTCATGTGTGAGATTGAGAGCAAGAGAAAGATCAATGACGAAAGAAGAGCGAACGAGAGACGAAACTCCAGATGAGAGAGACTAGATTTGAGGATTGCATGAAGAGAGAGAGTAGAAGATCGAAGATGATAGAGATGAGCAATTGAAGTAGAGTGATCGAGTAATTCAGATTCGAGGAGGAGAACTTCTCTATTGAGACGCCAAGACCCGATGCGAATTGGAGAAGCGTCTCGTCCTAGAGAAGCGAATCAAAGATGAAGAGCAGAGAGACGAGCAGAGAGAATGAGAATGAGAAATGCGACGATGCGAATGCACGAAACGTTTCTATCTAGATTTAGGCATAGGCCCCTTTCTAACTGATATGGGGCAATACACCATGATCATCACACAAGTTTAAAGTTGATAGAAATTTCTCATAAGCATCTATACAACATTTCTCAACCCAGGCGTTCTTTCATATATAAATAAAAAAAAAAAAAAAAACAAAATGTAGAGACGTTACAGCTCATAACTCAGATTATGTTGCCCAACATAGTCCATATAATATCTCAAAGACCCTTTGTAAGTTATACAACTGCCCCAATTTTAACTATAGAAATTATTTCTCATTCTTGAGATGCAATAAGTAAATTGAATCTAAGCCGCTACATTGAATGATTGATATTGTATTAAAATCCTAGGCCCTCTGAATTAATTCAGTTCTTAAATCTCCATGAAAGAACAGGCAAGACATAACATGAATGAATCTTCATTATTTCCTCTAGAACTATCGACAGTACCCTGGCCACCATATTGCTTCACGTTATTCAGTCTCTCCCTCTTTTTTATATCTGAACCGCGTGACATGCTTGTCTGATAACAACACAATATACCGTAAAGTTTTGTCAACTGCAACTCTTCTACAGTATACATATTCCATTGTTTATCCAATGTACATTTCAATTTTATTATTTCGACTTAACATCTCTAATACTCTGCAACTTCTCCCATACTAGTTTCTATAATGATCATGCACACTCCTAGCACACTGCGCCTAGTCTATGTATTTCTTTTGATTTAAAACTTTTCATAAATTGTGCCTAATAGTTTTGTACTCCTCTGATTTTTCTCCAGAACATATAGCAACACACCATAAGTATCACAAAACAATTTCTCGAATTCCTGAAGCCTCCCAAGTCTTTTTTCCCATTTCTGCTCCAATCTATACAAAGTCATATATGCTTTTACCAGCGCTAATACTCTACAATTCTTTTCTGAAGATCAATTTTTAACCAATAATTTATTAGCCATTTTACATACGAATTTTTATTCCAAATAATATAAGCTGGTTCCCTCCATTCGAGTTCACCAATAACAAGCGTAATTTTGGTGTGACATTCTACTAGTCTACATTCAAATAGCGTTTCATCAGCAAATTAGTGAATTGTTTCAACATCACATCGCTATTCCTCAAATAGCCCAGCATTTCTGACCCTCATACTAGCCAAAATATCAATTGCCACCTTGATTGAATCCAAACAAGCCTTTATAAAAAATACTAAAAAGAACTTCAATATAGTTATCATACAATGCACGAAGATCCAATCATTCAACAGCAGCTTTCTTTCCTCTGCTTATACCAAATCTTGTACATGCATAAAGAAAAACATAAGCCTTGGTTTGAAAAAATATTATTCTCTAGTCATATTTATAATGCATTAACTATCTATCGATCTACTCTGTTTTACCATAATCTTCCATCTGTCAATGCTTAGAAAGGTACCCACCCTCCTTACGCAACTAACCACAATTGATATTTGTTTTTATCCATGCTTCACTTTTTAATGCAACATATTTCTTGCTGCCAAGCTGTAGTAATAGATTTATTCAACTATGCCTTTGTAAACCTACCATCTTGATACTAAGACAGACAAGACAATGTCACAATCACGACTCACAAAAAGCAAAAAACATTATAAAAACCAATATTCACTGTCAAATACAAAAGATACACCCATGTTTCCCATGTTCATTAATTCTAATAGCAAGTCACTCATTACAAACAACGAAAAATTACGTACAAGACTGCACACAATACCCTTGTCTTCCACCCCTTTTGCTACAATTCACAAAATCATGATAACTTATCTCAATCCTACATGCCTGATATTCTAGCTTTCAACGTGCCACTATACACCCCCCCCCCCCCCCCCCCCCCCCCCCCCCCCCCCCCCCCCCCCCCCCCCCCCCCTTTCTATACTCTTAACACATGTAACATTAACCTTACCCACGTATACCTCATTTTTAGCAACACAGGCTCCATAATAGTTTTCTTGAAATAGAATCAAAGGCCCAACAACTTTATCTAGAATGTTCATAATTAAGGGACATACATAATAATTTCATGCATTAATCTTGCCCAAATCTGCCTTTTGAATGCGGCACTAAACAGAGTAAACATATCGTGATCAATTGCTGCTCATACACTTTATATAAACCAGCTTGATGTTCCCCATAGCTTATATCCGTTTACAATGTTATCCATCTCATGCCTCAGTTCTATTATTAATGAAGAACACGAATATCACAAATATTATCTTGCCAAATATTTACATAAACGATCATTTCCCACTTATAGTATATTTGTTGTCACTTTACTTCTCACTTTCTTAAATAGTGCGTAAGTTAGTTGTATTACTGTCACGCTCATTCCAGATAAATTCCCATTATCGAATAAGGTAATTAAAATAGTGTTACTCATAGTCGAAATTTTTCTACAGACAGATATCACCCTGATAGTACTGTAATTCTACCGCTATGTTATTTCAGATGCAGGTGTTACACAGACGGATGTAGCCATATATTCTTTCATTTACTTTCTACTTTTAGCCAGTGTTACTTACGTATCCCTGTGTGATCCGTGGGTTTTGGCTTTCCTTGTGTTGTAATTCGGCGCGTGGGCTGAGGCTCTGTATGGGATGGATGATGTGTGTATGGGGGGTTGCTACTGGTTGGATGAGTAAGAAAGAGGGAGTACTTGTAGGAGGTTTGGAGTGATTTCTAATGGCGGAAATTCTTACACATCACACATACGGTGATGGACATATGGGTCAGTGATGGGGGGGTAGTGGGTAGGGGTGGGCGTGTGCTGGAGGGGTGGGGAGGGGGGGTGGGGGAGAATTTTACCCACCCACCAACACCCCCACCCACCTTTACACCCCCCCCAAAAAACTACCTTAATTCCCCTTTTTGTTTTAATCCCCCCCGTTTTTTTCTTAGTAAGTACCCCCCCAAATTACCCCCCCCCCCCCCCCCCCCCCCCCCCCCCCCCCCCCCCCCCCCCCCCCCCCCCCCCCCCCCCCCCCCCCCCCCCCCCCCCCCCCCCCCCCCACCTCCCCCCCCCCCACCCCCCCCTCACCCCCCCCCCCCCCCCCCCACCCCCCCCCCCAAAATTGTGTCCTCGACACCCCAAACAGAATTTAACATACTTCCTTTCAAAAGTAATACATGTGCTTCTATTACTTCTATTCCTTAATGATTGTATTTTTATATTCCAACTCCCTTGAGAATACTAATAAGGCTACTCTGTATGTTCATCTTTTTGCAAGAGAAAGCCCCTTGAACTTCCTCCAAAGGTCTCCTACATTTTTTTCAGTTTGCTGCAAATTATCACATTGCAGATCATTACCATTCTGTTTCGTTTTCGGTTGAATAGCACTAGCGGATTCTGCTTTTTCAGCACCATTTAATTTGCCTTGAACTCTGATATGATATTTATTAAAGACTATGTTTATCGCCTGAGTTACTTGTCAGCTACTTGCCATCGAACTGTCATGCATCATCTTATTTCATCTTTTTACTTTGTTTACGAAATTAAACTTGACTCGAAACCTAAGTTCTAGAGGTAAACTGATGGATGAGAGACCATCTATATTTGACCACAGATTCGTTCTTTATTCTTCATCAGGGACTTTTTAACAGAAAGCCTATCCTACCTGATATTATACAAGACAGGAGCAAAAGTAGTAAGATAGCATGCATATTCTGATTCCATTCGCGCTCTAATACCATTTAGTGATGATCTTATTCAATAGATAGATGTCTTTTTTTTTTTTAAAATTTTTATTCTTTTTATCCCAGAAAACTTAAATGCAACATATGTAATCAGGTCTTTTCACTGCCTCCCTGATCCAGAACGACATATGTGTAAACGACCAATCACAGTTCGCCCATATACAAATGCATTCAAAAAACATTAAATCTAAACTGGGCTACACCATAGATGTCCAACAATTCTCTTACCAAAGGCAATTCAAACTGTGTCTTATGATGATGCCTCTTTCTGTGATTTTCACCTCATTCTATTTCTACTGCATCTCAATATACTGACTGTCTATAACCCTCATAGATTTGGCGAACAATTCAGAAAGAATTCTGCATTTAAATCTGCCAGCACTTAAAAGCTATATCCATAGATCCATCAACAAAAATACACTTATTTAACAACATTTTTCCTCAAGCATGAAATTCCATAGTTATCAAAATCGGCATACAGAATTTTAAAAATTAATCCGCGCGAATTTTCAAGCGAAGATGGCGACCTAGGACAATACTGCATACACTGTAAATAGGACATGTATTTAAGAAAAACCAAATATGGAAGCTAATCTTTACTCTAATACAAAATGAATACACAATCACTATCATTCATCCACGTGTCTGTATATAAGGAACTAGGAATCTTTAACTGTACAAAACAGATACATACCTTCGAGGAGTTCTTTCCATGCCTCGTGTTACAGCTTCACTTGCTGGTTTCAATAACATCTTCATAGTCTTTTCTAATGAAGATCAGATCAATATGACTACTCAACAAACAGTTTCTCAACAGACACACAAGTACAAAAATGATCTCATAAAGAAAGTTAAAATGAAATCACCCATCATCAGCTTGAGAAGCCTAAACCTTCACCATATTTTCCACCGTGATAGAAAAGCTAATTTTACTTACAATAAATTCTCCTTTCCGGATAATGTGAGACAAGAACTGCATACTATAGCTAACTCCCTCCCCCTCATCTTTCATCCATTTCTTCATTGCTGATTTTCCTGCTAGCACATAATACCTTCCAGTTACTGTCCCTTTAATCACTCCGTACCACATCCTGCACGTCAAGTCTATCTACCTAACAGCCCATAAAAAGTCACTCTCCACAATCCAATTCACTCCCCACCATTTCTCACACTTGCCAGACATTTCCAGATCATGCTTTAATTCTCACTACAATTTAGGCATGTCTCACACATCACAGGCCGAAGGAAGAGGGATTGGCTACCCAAGTGTAGTGACAACGCTTTTTGCAGCCACACAACAAACTACTGCTGAGTCAAGTACCACGACACTTCTATTCAAATCTCACCATTTCCTTTTTTCCATACCCTGTACTCGTGCATTTTGCTGGCTGATAACCCAGCCAAACGACGCCAACATATGTTTAATAAGCAAATGCGCTACACCCTTTGTGCCCCCGAAAATCTCGCAATCCAGCCTGTCTGTCCCATTTTGTCCAAGGCTTCATCACCCCCCCTCCCCACTAACTCACACGCCATTGCACACGAAAAAAATTCCCACTCGTCTCTCCACCACGGGGCCTGAGAGGCCTGGCTAAACTTCCCTTCATCTACCATCTCTACCCATCACAATTTTACGGTTGCTACAAGTCCTAAAAGTATCCACCTCTGTCCGCCTCATGTATAAAAGAACTAGGATATTTTTTAAAATCAGACAGAGAAAAACTTTAACTACTTTTGTTCAGCGCCTGGCGCGATAATCCTAGGTATTCTTCTTTGCTGCTCCACCTTCCTCCACTGAGAAAGAACTGTTCTTCCGCTACTATCTCTATACGTGGTTAATAGGCCTTCATGGCATCTTGCGTTGCGCTTTCTTTCAACCCCACAATCCAAAATTCCCCCTAAAAAAAAACCAAATTTTTAAACAGAAAGAAAAACTTAATTTTCTTTTCCACCCCAAAAAATCTGGTAATTTTCCCCTTTCCCCACCCTCAACTAAAAAGAACCCCGTCTAATTTTAAAGGAAAAATCGGGGTTTCCCTGGCCCCCCCCTTGAAAGGTAAAGCCACCTTTTTCATTTCCCATTTTCAAAACCTCTTAGAAAAGCACCCCTTTTTTTGGTTTTTTTTCCCCACGATCCTCCCTTCAAACAAAGTTCCTTTACATAACCCACCCAAGGACCCTCCCCCCCTTAAAACTCTAAAAAGTCCTTTTCACTCACCCCCACAGACGCCAAATGTTCCATCCCCGGGCACCAAAATAACTGTAAAACCCCAAAACCCTCCCAAATTCCTTTCCGCAAAAAATAATTCCTCCCCCCCCCATCTTCTCCTCCCCCCCCCCTCTCTTTCCTCCTCCTTTTTTCCCTCCCTTCCCCTTTCCCCTCCACCACCCTCTCTTTTCTCTCTCCCTTTTTCTCTCCTTCCCCCCTCTTTTTCTCCTTCTCCTTTTTTCCCCTCTTTCCCTTTCCTCCTCTTCCATTTTCTTCTTTCCCCTTTTCCCCCTTTTTTTCCCCTTTTCCTCTCCTCTTCCTTCCTCTCCTCCTCCCCTTCCTTTCTCCTTTTTTTTTTCCCTTTTCCCTCTCTTTGTTTCCTCTTCCTCCGGGGGCCACCTGGTTCTTCCTGCCTCCTGAAAATTTTCCGAAAAACGCATGGACCCCCCTCTAACTATGACAAAAAGTAGCCTGTTGAGCGTTTAAAAGAGAAAAGAAAAAAAAAGAAAAAGAAAAGAAGAAGAAGAAAAGAAGAAGAAGAAGAAGAAAAGAAGGAAAAAGGAAAAAAGAAAAGAAGAAGAATTGCAAAGGGGGGAAAAAAGAAAAAATTGAAAGAAGAAAAGAGAAGAAGAAGAAAAAGAAAAAAGAAAAGAAGAAAAAGAAGAAAAATAGGAAGAGAAGAAGAAGAAAAGGAAAAAGGGAAAAAGAAGAAGAAGAAGAAGAAAAGAAAAGAAAAAAGAAGAAGAAGAAGAAAAGAAAGAAGAAAAGAAGAAAAGAAGAAGAAGAAAATTGCAAAGGAGAAAAAAGAAAAAGAAGAAGAAAAGAATTCAAAGGAAAAAGAAAAGAAGAAAAAGAAAAATTGAAAGGGAGAAGAAAAAGAAAAAAGAAGAAGAAGAAGAAAAAAACAAGAACAAGAACAAGAACAAGAAGAAAAAAGAAGAAGAACAAGAATATTTGCGAAGAAGAAAAGAATCGAAAAGAAGAAGAATTGCATTTCGAAAAAGAGATGCGAAGGAGAAGAAAATGCGAAGAAGAAGAAAAAAATCGCGAAAAAAATTCAAAAAATTGCGAAGAAGAAAAGAAGAAAGAAGAAAAGAAAGCAACAAAACAAGCAGCAGCAGCAGCGGGCCCAACAGCAGCAGCAGATTTTGTAGTAGTAGTAGTAGTAGAAAAGTAGTATAGTATAGTTTGATTCAAAATGTTACACATGTTTTGCAGCCTGTGACCTCAGCTGTGGGCCTGCCTGCCTGTGCCCCCTCAGCTGTAGGCCGCCTCCCCTGTGCCCCCAGCTTGGGGCCCCCTCCCTGCCGTCTGTACCTCACTGTGACCTCAGCTGTGGCCTGCCCTCCCTCCTGTCTGTGACCCCAGCGGTGACCTCAGCTGTCGGGCATTTTTTCATCCCACCTCTCCCCCATCAATTTTGTTCTCTTTTCACAAATTTGAAGCTTTTTTGTGGTTGGTTATTTTGTAGAGAGAGAGGGGAAAAGGAGAGAGAGAGAGGGGGGAGAAGAAGGAGAGAAGAGAGAGGAGAGAGAGAGGCAAGTCAAGTCAATCAAATTTTTTTTTCCCAAAAATGGACATTGAAAAACAATGCATTTTTTTTTTATCATCCAGCCACTATCTAAGAAAAAATTTTTAAGATTATCTGAAAACTATTTTTGCAAACCCTTTACCAATAAATTAACCAATATGGAGGAAAATAAAAAATTAATACTTTGGAAAATTCAAATTACACACATACACATACACACGCGCACACAACTCCAACACACCCCTTCCGGTGCGCCACGCGTACACACACACATACACTTGGGTAAAAAAGGGTTTTAAGAATTAAAATAAAAATCAAAACATAAACTCAAGACAAACTACTTCACCCTACAAAATCATCCTTCTTTCACATTCATACTTTAGAAAATAAAAAGGTACAGGAACAAAACGTTAGAAAATATGGCATTCATTGAGTCATTTACTGACAATATTTCCTGCAATGACATCCCTTCTCCCCCTCCTCCCCCCTACGCAAAAAGGTAACGAGAAGGCTTCTGTGTTTCAACCTGTAAAGAGAAGGCTTCTGTGTTTTTATACCTTAAAGAGAAGGCTTCCTTGTTTTTATACCTTTAACGGAAAAGGGTTTTCCTGTCAACCTGTAAAAGTAAGTCTTCTTCCCGTCATACCTGTAAAAATAAAATAAAAAAAATGGAACTTATATACGCTGTTCTTGCACAACAAAATTTAAAGCGCCTTTTCACTCAACCTTCTTTCACATCATGCAACCAATAGCAAGTAAAATTTAAAAAATCCAAAATGCACACACACACCACACAACACACAACACACACACACACCACACACAACACACACCCAAAAAAACATTTAAACTCTTTGGCAAGGTGATGGAATCTTTGGCTGTTAAAACGGGATACTATAAATGAAACCGGAAAGGAAATTTTAATTTGAAACAAAATGCTTGAGGCCAAAAATTTAAAAGTGTCACAAAATCTTTGGCGAAAAAGAAAATAGGGAGGCCATTCCAAAATCGATGGAACCCGAACAGAGAAAAAAGCGACGGGGCCCAAAATGGACTGTTAAATTTTAGTATTTTTAAAACCCCCAAAGGAAACTGCCAAGCGGGAAAGGAAAGGGGTTTTACAGGTAAGAGAAGGGGTTCACAAGAAAGGGGTTCTTTTCTAACCTGTAAAGAAATTTCTTCCTTTGTCAAACCCGAAAAAAGAAGGCTTCTTCCTGTCATACCGTAAAAAGAAGTCTTCTTCCCTTGCTTTTCCCGAAAGGGGCCTTTTTTTCCTTTTCATACCTGAAAGAGAAGGCTTCTTTTCCGTCTACCTGTAAGAGAAGCTTTTTTCCTGTCAAATACCTGTAAGAGAAGGCTTCTTTTCCGTCATACCTTAAAGAGAACTTCTTCCTGTCATACCTGAAAACAAGGGGTTTTTTTTTCCCGTCATACCGTAAAGGGAAAAAGGCTTTTTTCCTGTCATACCTGTAAAGAGAAGTCTTCTTCCTGCATAACCCGTAAAGGAAAGGCTTCTTTTCCGTCATACCTGTAAAGAGAAGGGTTTGAAAGACAGGTGGTGTTTTTTTGGTTTTTATTTTTTTTTTTGATTTGTTATATGAGGGGGAATAGAAAAAAAAGCCTGATTGTTTTTTTTAAAAATTATAAATGACGATGACGCACAAGGTAAAGCCGATGACGCAACAAAATCAAAATACGATGAAGCACAAAAAAAAACGATGACATCCAAAAAATCGAGACAACAAAAGCAATGCTGGAGTAACAAAAATAAAAGCGATGACAACGAAAGCAAAGTGATGATGACACAAAAGGAATGACGATACACATAAAAATAATTATAAATACGATGAAGTATACAAAAAAAAAAGACGATGACAGCACAAAGTCATGACGATGACAGCTCAATATTACAAGACGAGACAGCACAAAACAAAAAACGATGACAACACAAACATAACGAAAAGATATCAAAAAACAAATGACGATGAAAAAAAAAAGCAATATGATGACAAAAAACCAAAACAAAGGTGTTACAAAACAAGGGAATGACATACGCAATAATAAATAACAAATGACGAGACAGCATACAATAATTTAAAATGGCGATGACAGCAATAAAAAAAAATAAAAGACGAGCAGCATATAAAAATAATAAAAGACGAGACAGCTAAATAAAAAAATAAAAAGACGTCAGCATACAATAATTAAATGACATGACAGCACAAAGGTTTGACGTGACAGCACGGTAAATGACGATACAGCATACAATAATTTTAAATGACGATGACAGCACAAAGGTAATGTCGATGACAGCCACAGGTAATGACGATGACAAAACAAAAGGGAAAAGACGATGACACATACAACATTATAAATGGGCGATGACAGCACAAAGGATGACGAGGCAAAAATACAATAACATAAATGACAATGACAGCACAAAGGGAAAGACGATGACGCATCAATAAAACAAAAATGACAAAGACAGACAAAAAAGGGAATGACGATGAAAAAGCACAAAGGAATGACGAAAGACAACACAAAAAAATGACATGACAGCCAAAGGAATGACATGACAACACAAAGGAAAAAGCTCAACACAAAGGTAATGACGATGACAAAACAAAGGGAAAATGACGATGACAGCATCAATAATTCAAATGACGATTTACAACACAAAGGGAATGACGATGATAGCATAAATGATCACAAAAAGCGAATGACAGCACAAAGGTAATGGGGGGGTGACAGACAAAAGGGAATGACAAGATCGTATACAAAAAATTACAAATAGCGGGTGTCAGCACAAAGCAAATCCTTCCGCCCCCCGTTTCAGGACACAGTGCAGTGTATAAGGCACAGTCCGGTACGTCACACAATGATAAATCCCCTTCTGGGCACAGATGGCATGTTTCCCTGCCACAAAAG
>CM054161.1:22313077-22318077 GCA_028751875.1 Rapana venosa | reverse complement strand
TACCGAGGTTCCGTGTGTTACACATAATTATTTAGCGCACGTAAAAGAACCCACGGCAACAAGACAATTATCCCTGGCAAAATTCTGTTAAAAAATAGAAAAAGAAAATAGCCACTTTGATAGGAAAACAAATACAGTTGCAGACAGGAAAAATAAAAAATAAATAATGGGTGGCGTTGCTCTTGTGGCGACGCGCTCTTCCCGGGGAGAGCAGCCCGAATTTCACGCAGAGAAATCTGCCATGACTTGGAAGTGGTATGAAATAAAAGATAAAAATAAAATAAGACATGCTTAAAAAGAAATCTGTACGATTACATGAAAGGAGAACAGTCTTGTTTAGTTCTGGAAAGAAAAGTATTACTTTTATAAGCATAAAACTGAAGTATTGTGAATTTCTTTTTTTATATAGTCATTGTTTTGCAGCATTGTTCAAAGCATTCATGTGATTATTGCTTTTTATCCTTCTTCTTGTTTGCATTCTTCTTTTTCGCACTCTTCTGCTTTTCATTCTTATTCATTGCATTCTTCTTTGCATCCCTCTTTACATCCTTCTTCTTCTTTGCATTTTTCTTGTATGCATTCTTCTTCTTTGCGCTCTTCTTCTTTGCGTTCTACTTCTTTGCATTCTTCTTCTTTGCATTCTTCTTCTTTGCGCTCTTCTTCTTTGCGTTCTACTTCTTTGCATTCTTCTTCTTTGCAATTCTTCTTCTTTGTATTCTTCTTCTTTGCATTCTTCTTCTTTGTATTCTTCTTCTTTGCATTCTTCTTCTTTGCATTCTTCTTCTTTGAATTCTTCTTGTTTGCATTCTTCTTCTTCTTTGCGCTCTTCTTCTTCTTTGCACTCTTTTTCGCGGTCTTTGTATTATTATCATTTTGGTCATTGTATTTTATTGGCATCCTTATTTGCAGTTTTTAAAAAATGCAATCTACTTTTTCACATTTTTCTTGCATTAATCTTTGCATTCTTATTTCAAACATTTTTTTCCTGATCTTATTCACATTCTTCTTTGCGTTCGCCTTCTTCACATTCTCCTTGTATCATTCTTTGCTATATTCTTACCTTATTCACATTCTTCTTTGCACTGTCCTTCACATTCTTCTTGCATTATTCCTTGCATTCTTCTTACCTTCTTCACATTCTTCTTTGCACTGTCCTTCTTCACATCCGTTTTGCATTATTGTTTGCATTCTTTTTCTTTGCATTCTTTTTCTTTGCATTCTTCTCGCATTATTCTTTGCATTAAAAAAAATCTTATTCACATTTTTCCTTGCACTCTCATTCTTCATATTCTTCTTGCATTTTTGTTTGCATTCTTTTTCTTCGCATTCTCTTGCTTTCTTCTTTGCATTCTTCTTGCTTTATTCTTCTTCACATTCTTCTTGCTTTATTCTTCTTCACATTCTTCTTGCTTTTTCTTCTTCACATTCTTCTTGCTTTCTTCTTTACGCATTCTTCTTGCTTTGTTTTTCTTTGCATTCTTCTTGCTTTATTCTTCTTCACATTCTTCTTGCTTTATTCTTCTTCACATTTTCTTGCTTTATTCTTCTTCGCATTCTTCTTGCTTTGTTCTTCACATTCTTCTTGCTTTATTATTCTTCACATTCTTCTTGCTTTATTCTTCGTCACATTCTTCTTGCTTTATTCTTCGTCACATTCTTCTTGCTTTATTCTTCGTCACATTCTTCTTGCTTTCTTCTTCTACGCATTCTTCTTGCTTTGTTTTTCTTCGCATTCTTCTTGCTTTATTCTTCTTCGCATTCTTCTTGCTTTCTTCTTCACATTCTTCTTGCTTTATTCTTCTACGCATTCTTCTTGCTTTGTTTTTCTTTGCATTCTTCTTGCTTTATTCTTCTTCACATTCTTCTGGCTTTATTCTTCTTTACATTCTTCTTGCTTTATTCTTCTTCACATTCTTCTTGCTTTCTTCTTCTTCACATTCTTCTTGCTTTATTCTTCTTCACATTCTTCTTGCTTTCTTCTTTGCATTCTTCTTGCTTTCTTCTTCTTCATATTCTTTTTGCTTTGTTCTTCGCATTCTTCTTGCTTTGTTCCTCTTCATATTCTTTTTGCTTTATTCTTCTTCACATTCTTCTTGCTTTATTCTTCTTCGCATTCTTCTTGCTTTCTTCTTCACATTCTTCTTGCTTTCTTCTTCACATTCTTCTTGCTTTCTTCTTCGCATTCTTCTTGTTTTATTCTTCTTCGCATTCTTCTTGCTTTATTCTTCTTCGCATTCTTCTTGTTTTATTCTTCGCATTCTTCTTGCTTTATTCTTCTTCACATTCTTCTTGCTTTATTCTTCTTCACATTCTTCTTGCTTTATTCTTCTTCACATTCTTCTTGCTTTATTCTTCTTCGCATTCTTCTTGCTTTATTCTTCTTCATATTCTTCTTGCTTTCTTCTTCTTCACATTCTTCTTGCTTTCTTCTTCGCATTTTTCTTGCTTTCTTCTTCTTCATATCTTCTTGCTTTCTTCTTCTATGCATTCTTCTTGCTTTGTTTTTTCTTTGCATTCTTCTTGCTTTATTCTTCTTCACATTCTTCTGGCTTTATTCTTCTTCACATTCTTCTTGCTTTCTTCTTCTTCACATTCTTCTTGCTTTATTCTTCTTCACATTCTTCTTGCTTTCTTCTTTGCATTCTTCTTGCTTTCTTCTTCTTCATATTCTTTTTGCTTTGTTCTTCGCATTCTTCTTGCTTTGTTCTTCTTCATATTCTTTTTGCTTTCTTCTTCGCATTCTTCTTGCTTTATTCTTCACATTCTTTTTGCTTTATTCCTTTTCGCATTCTTCTTGCTTTCTTCTTCACATTCTTCTTGCTTTCTTCTTCACATTCTTTTTGCTTTATTCTTCACATTCTTTTTGCTTTATTCCTTTTCGCATTCTTCTTGCTTTCTTCTTCGCATTCTTCTTGCTTTCTTCTTCGCATTCTTCTTGCTTTGTTCTTCTTCATATTCTTTTTGCTTTCTTCTTCGCATTCTTCTTGCTTTCTTCTTCACATTCTTTTTGCTTTATTCCTTTTCGCATTCTTCTTGCTTTATTCTTCGCATTCTTCTTGTTTTATTCTTCTTCGCATTCTTCTTGCTTTATTCTTCTTCGCATTCTTCTTGTTTTATTCTTCGCATTCTTCTTGCCTTATTCTTCGCATTCTTCTTGCTTTATTCTTCTTCACATTATTCCTGCTTTATTCTTCGCATTCTTCTGATCTTATTCACATTCTTGTTTGAACTCATCTACTTCACCATCCTTCTCCTCCTCTTCCTCCTCTCCCTACTATTTTCCTACTTTTTTGTTTCTCTTTTCTTTTCTCTTCTTTCCTTTTCTTTCCCTTTCTTTTCTTTCTTTTCCTTCTCTTCCCTGTCATGTACCTGGGCTAGTTTTAAAATTTTTTTTTGATTGCAGGTCCTCTTCTTCTTACCAAAACGTTTTCTTAAGATACCTGCAAAATTTGTGAAAAGGCCAAAATTGATCTTGAAGTTAATATCCTGTCCTGCTTTTAAAGGTTGAGCTAAAGCAGTACGGTAGATTCTTGAGAGATTATGAACGATCACATCTCAATATCCTGGTTTTGTTCAAAGGGGTTGAGTAATACGTGTGTGTGTGTGTGTGTGTGTGTGTGTGTGTGTGTGTGTGTGTGTGTGTGTGCGTGCGTGCGTGCGTGCGTGTGTGTGTGTGTGTGTGCGTGTGTGTGTGTGGTGTGTGTGTGTGTGTGTGTGTGTGTGTGGAGAGAGAGAGAGAGAGAGAGAGAGAGAGAGAGAGAGAGAGAGAGAGAGAGAGAGAGAGATAGAGAGAGAGACAGACAGACAGACAGACAGACAGACAGACAGAGAGAGGGGGAGCTTTCATGAAAATGTCTCTATATTCTTCTTCTTCTTTTTCTTCTTCTTCTTCTCCTTCTTCTTCTTCTTCGCAATTCTTCTTCTTCGCAACTCTTCGCAATTCTCCTCCTCCTTCTTCTTGTTCTTGTTCTTCTTGTTCTTCTTGTTCTTCTTGTTCTTGTTCTTGTTCTTCTTCTTCTTCTTCTTCTTCTTCTTCTTCTTCTTCTTCTTTTCTTCTTCTTCTTCTTCTTCTTCTTCTTCTTCTTCTTCCTCCTCCTCCTCCTCCTCCTCCTCCTTCTTTCATCAAGGAAGGGGGGGGGGGGGGGGATGAAGAGGGACGGGAGGTTACAGCTTTGAAATGTTCGGAGTGATTGGTGGGCACTGCAAAAAGCAATCATCCCGATGATGACAGGTGCTTTCTTGTCACCTGGAATAGATCGTCCTTTTGACTCGTAGTCTATTCATTCTCACCGTTGAAAGATTTTGTAAGGAATGACCAGGTATATGGTTCGGTCCAAAGGTAAGTTATTGGTTTTTCAAATATTTGAGTTTTGAAGATATTTATATTGAACCATTGTGTTAGAGAATGTGTCTCTCTCGATCGCTGAGTGCTCCCCTTGAGTGTGTGTGTGTGTAGGTGTGTGTGTGTGTGTGTGGGGGGGGGGGGGTTGTGTGTAGGTGTGTGTGTAGGTGTGTGTGTGTAGGTGAGTGTGTGTGTAGGTGAGTGTGTGTGTAGGTGTGTGTGTAGCGAAGGTGTGCGTGTAGGTGTGTGTGTGTAGGTGTGTGTGTAGGTATGTGTGTGTAGGTGTGTGTGTAGGTGTGTGTGTAGGTGTGTGTGTGTAGGTGTGTGTGTAGGTGTGTGCGTGTGGGGGGGGGGGGGGGGGTAGGTGTGTGTGTGTGTGTGTGTGTGTAGGTGTGTGTAGGTGTGTGTGTAGGTGCGTGTGTGTGTAGCGTAGGTGTGTGTGTGTAGGTGTGTGTTTGTGGATGTGTGTGTGTGTAGTGTAGGTTTGTGTAGGTGTGTGTGTGTAGGTGTGTGTGTAGGTGTGTGTGTAGGTGAGTGTGTGTGTAGGTGTGTGTGTTAGCGTAGGTGTGTGTGTAGGTGAATGTGTAGGTGTGTGTGTAGGTGTGTGTGTGTAGCGTAGGTACTAGGTGTGTGTGTAGGTGTGTGTGTGTAGGTGTGG
>CM054161.1:22298077-22308077 GCA_028751875.1 Rapana venosa | reverse complement strand
GGAAGGACTTTAAACTGAAGAACTAACACACACATGTGCGCAAGTGCTTATTCCATTATCCTCGAAATAAAAGAATAAAATAAAAAATAAATTAATAAAGAGATTAAAAAAAATTAAAACACTCACAAAAGCAAACAGCCACTGCCAAAAAACACTCAGCAATAATTTCTAGTCCGTCCCATCAAAGAAAATAAGAATAACAACCCCACCCCACCCCCACCCACCCACAAAAAAATCCAGTCAGACTAATCTTTCCTCCATGATGCTTTAAAGGACGCCCCCCCCCCCCCCCCCACTTCCACCCCCCCAAAAAAAACCCACACAAAACAAACATCCAACCAACCAACCAAACAAAGAACATGCCACTTGACAATCACCCTGTCTTCTCTCCTACTTGGGACACCTCCAAACCCAGTCCCTTGTATGTAACAGATACACATAACCCTTTCAATAGCAAATTGGCAGAAGGCCAAATTCCACTTAGTAGTAACATTCGATCTACTGACAAAAAAAAAAAAGCCTTCAGTAATGGAAGAGTACTTATTCAAGATTCACGGCCAAGGTTTAAGTTATCTATGGTCTAGCTCGTTTGACAGAAGAGCTTTCTGTTTAGTTTTGTTTGTTATTATTTTCGGTTTTGATGGGGGTTTTGGTATGTGTTTTGGGATGTTTGACGTTTTTTACATTTTGCGTTGAGGTTGTTTTTTTAAAAAGAAATTGTGTATGGTTATTGATGGGTTTGTTGTTGTTGTTGCCTATTTTTTTTAGACAACTGCAGAATACAAATGAAAGCAATGATGTTTATTTAGACAACTGCAGAATACAGAATGAGAAAGCAATTATGTTTATTTCATCAACTGCAGAATACAGTTTAAAGCAATGGCGTTTATTTAGACAATTGCAGATTACAGATGAAAACAAAGATGTTTATTTAGACAACTGCAGAATACAGACGAAAGGAATGATGTTTATTTAGACAACAGCAGAATACAGACGAAAGCAATGATGTTTATTTAGACAACTGCAGAATACAGACGAAAGCAATGATGTTTATTTAGACAACCGCAGAATACAGATGAAAACAATGTTATTTAGACAACGGCAGAATACACATGAAAACAATGATGTTTATTTAGACAACTGCAGAATACACATGAAAACAACGGCGTTTATTTAGACAACTGCAGAATACAGATGAAAACAATGTTTATTTAGACAACTGCAGAATACAGATGAAAACAATTATATTTATTTAGACAACTGCATAATACAGATGAAAACAATGATGTTTATTTAGACAACTGCAGAATACACATGAAAACAGTTATGGTTATTTAGACAACTGCAGAATACAGATGAAAGCAATCTTAACCTTTGAGACACTTTTTTTTTATTTTGGGGGCTTTTATTTATTCTGATCACCAATGAAATTCTGTCTGAGGTTGACAATAGCTGAAAGAACATTTTTTTGGCAAGCTTTAATGAAGAACCTTGTGAATGGCAGGCTACCACACTGACAGGCCCATTGTGTAGGTACCCGGGCATACACACACACACACACACTGTCTGTCACTTATGTACGACTTTTTTAGATGGCTTATGCATAGTCTAGTTGGTTTGTTATTGTGATTGCTTTGGACTTTAAAGACGCTCTAGTCCAGAAATTATTTTTTCGAGCTTGTTAGATTAAAATATATATATATATATATCATTATCCTTTTTTCTTTGCTATATGCCTCCTGTTTCACAGTTGTTGCATTCCTATTGTTTATCTTGTTTGTTTCATAGGAGGGGGCTAGAGATATTGTGTTTGTAATTGGGTTTTTCGCTGTTGTTGGGTGTTTCTCGCTCTTGTTTTAAGGGTTGAGCTTTTTTCTTCAGGGGTGGGTGAGTGGGTGGGTGGGTGGGTGGGGGGGGGGGGGGGGGTTGCTTCTTGGGTTTCTCTTGAGGGCAGGGGAGGGAGTTACACACATTAAGATAGGTTTGGTTTTTTTCACGTGAAATTCAGTAGTTGAAATTTTATTTACATTTTTCATTGGAATTACTGATTTTGTTAAAAATTGTTAGAATTGCATTTTCCTGTTGTTTATTGTAGTTTAATACGTTAGTAATGTAACAGTGTTTTCTCCCCCTATAACTTTGGTTGTTGCTTTTCTATATCTTTTATTTTAAAATTTTGTTTATCATTTTGCATGCATGATCCCCTGAAATTCCTTCTCCTGTACAGTACCAACTACACCCTCCTCCCTTGACACTCATACACCCTCCTTCTTCCCCCCCCCTACCCCGCCCCCCCCCCCCCCCCCCCATTCTCCCCCCCCCCATTTACGTAATATAACATCTGTGAAAAAGACGTTAAATGAATTTGAACACACACAGCCACACACACACACACAACACACACACACACACAAACACCACACACACACAACACACACTCACACACATTCTGTCTTTTCTTCTTACCAGACCCCCCCAAAAAACCCCAACCAATCGTTCATGTCTTTAACCTCCCATAACATAAAACGGGGTACATATCTCAGGCCTATGACGCAAGTTTCAACTGAATACAAAAATAGGTCAGTTTGCCTGCAAAAAAAAAGGGGACTGAATTTGTTGCTGCTCTTTCTTACCGTAGGGAGATAGAATTGGATCTGCTAATCCCCTCCTAAGTTGGTGTGCCTGATAGCGTGGGGGACAACATAGGGTTGCTTAGCCTAAGTCCTATTGAGGTTTTACGCCGACACACAAGTCATACTGGCAAAGCAGGATTGATAGAGTTAATATGACACTGCGGACGGAATAGCCTAGTGGTTAGATTCCTTTTCCTCCTGATCTGACGGTAGGTAGGTGGATCGGTGGTCTAGAGGTAACACACTTTGCCTGGAAAGCGACAAGTCTGGGTTTGGTGGTTCGATCCCCGTTTATGTCCATACCTTCCCCCCGCCCCTCCCTCCCCCCTCAATCCACTAAGACCGTGAGTGGTGGTCTGGGTGATAGTCTTTTAGGATGAGACGACGAACTGAGGTTTATCGCGTGTAGCATGCATTTAGCACACGTGAAAATCCCACGCATGGCAACAAGAGAGTTGTCCCTGGCGAAATTTTGTTAGAAAAAACACCACTGTGATAGGGAAACAAATATATAAAGACAGGAAAAGAAAAAAATATTAATGGGTGGCGCTGCTCTTGTGGCGAAAATGGTATAAATGTTTAAAAAAGAAAAAAATTAAATACATTTCTCCGTTGAGGATATTTTCTCCCTAAAGTTAAAGTTAATGTCTTACTTTCTTCCATTACAAGTAAAAATTAGTAATAATGATAATAATAATATTAATAACAACAACAACAACAACAATAATAATAATAATAATAATAATAATAATAATGATGATGATGATGATGATGGTGATGATGATGATGATAATAATAATAATAATAATAATAATGTACGGTATTTTGTATAGCGCTGAAATTTTGTAAAGCAAACCAATGAGTTAACATGATGAGTTAACATTACGTCTTACTCTAGTTCATTACTAATCTTTCGGATTTTTTTTTTTTGGGGGGTGGGGGTGGGGGGGTGCCTTCCTTGGCTACAACTCCGAGATTCGTCAATGGTGAGATTTTGCACGTGCAACCATTCTTGCCCACCATGAAGGTAGCCGCATTACGACTGAAGGGATTTACGCTGAGTATGCTCGTACGGGATAGCTCAGTGGTCGGAGCACTCGCTTTCCCCCAGCCAAGTTAAGCAGCGTCGAGCGTGGTTACCAGTTGGATGGGTGACCGTTTGCGCGCCTTGGCTTCAGTACAGTTCCCCCAGTTCACCCAGCTGTAAATGGGTACCTGCCCTCTTTAGGGTCAGGGAAGGTAAAGCAGCGAGGGAGAGGAGATGGGCGCCGCCCTCAATATGCTGGCCCTAGAGAAGTGAGGTCTCTGACGCCTCGCTCCCCTACGACCTTATAGGTTATGGGACTCCTTTACCTTTTCACCTTTTACCTATGCTCGTGTTCCCGTAACGCACCAAACGCTGACCTGAATCACAGGATCTTCAACGTGCATATTTTGACCTTGCGCATGTGTACATACAGGAAGGGAATTAAGGCACTGGCAGGTCTGCTCTTGAAGTTGACCTGGCAGATAGTCAAAGATTCCACTCTTAATTAAACCAGACGCTGCCGGGAATCGATTTCCCACTGGTCTGAAGTTCGGTTTCTTCTTGTTCTTGTTCTTGTTCTTGTTCTTGTTCTTCTTCTTCTTCTTCGTCGTCGTCGTCGTCGTCGAACGCTCAGACAGCAACTCCTGAGGCCCTGACAAATGCTGCCGTGGTACGCTGAAGGCCCTCCCTCCAGGGGTCCGAAGAGTTTGTCCCTCATCGGCAGGTCAGTAGGTCAGATATTGGCCCTCAGGTTTTTTGTGTGTGTTGGACAGACAGGTCTGGAGGAAGTGTTCGTTCCACTATCATGGGAGAAGTGCACACACAGGGGCACGCCTCAGAATCACCAATGTGGAACTTGGTGAACGTGGGATGTCTGAGTCTGTAGTGTCAGAAACTAGGCTATAGTGAAGTTTATCGGATGAGTTAAATAGTAATATCACACGTCTTACTCTGTTCCACCTCTTGTCTTTCGTGTGATGCTAGCGTATATGTCAAGGTTCTGTGTGCCAACGCGCGCAAAATATCTTATACGTACGTTCAAAGCCTATCCACTTTTTGCAAGAAATCTATCTGTCTCTGTGTGCCTGTGTGTCTGCCTATCTCTTTGTCTGTCTGACTCTCTCTCTGTCTCTGTCTGTCTGTCTGTCTGTCTGTCTGTCTGTCTGTCTGTCTCTCTCTCTCTCTCTCTCTTCTCTCTCTCTCTCTCTCTCTCTTTCTCTCTTCTTTTTCTTCTTCTTCCTTCCCTTCTCACCCTCCCTCCCTCACTTCCTTCTCTATCCCTCCCCCTCTCTCTCTCCTCTCTCTCACCCCCTCTCTCTCCCCTCCCTCTCTCTCTCTCCTTCCCTCTCTACCTCTCTCCCCTCCCTCCCGTCCTCCCTCCTGTCTTCTCTCTCTTCGATATTTGCTTAACCCACCCACCCACTCCCTCCCTCCCTCCCACCCCAATCCCACACTCAGTGTTCATTTCAGTGGCACAAAAATACTGATTACACGGCGACGGTTCATTGCAATTTTTTTTTTGGTAGGTGCCGTCACAGATCTTATCAAAAGCAGGTCAGACCTGTCAGAGTATTGAAATGATTGATGGGTTTTGAGCAAAAATTAGATGGCGTTCCCCTTATAACCTATGTGGTCGTAGAGCAGCGAGGCACCAGAGACCTCAACTTCTTCAAGGGGCCGGCATATTGAAGAGATACGCCCCATCTCCTCTCCCTCGCTGCTTTACCTTCCAGGACCCTAAAGAGGGCTAGGTACCCATTTGCAGCTGGGTGAACTGGGGGGAACTGTACTGAAGCCAAGGCGCGCAAACGAGTCACCCATCCAAGTGGTAACCACGCTCAAAGCTGCTTGATATAATATTGGCTTGGGGGGAAAAAGCGAGTGCTCTGACCACTGAGCTGTCCTGTCTCAAGCAAAATTAAGGGATTTTTGAAATTTTATTTTATTTATTCTTTTATATCGAGGATAATGGAATAAGCACTCATGTGCTTTTTTACATCCAGTCCCCGTGTGTATGCGGTTTTGTAAATTTTGTCATGTTTCCACCGGCACACAATGGCCTACTCTTCCGAAAAGCGGAACAGGATTTAACATGTGCGCAAGATGTTCTCCATGAGTTCGAACACAGGGCCTCGGTTTACAGTCTCATCCGAAGGACTTTGACATTCAGTTCGATTTTTGTTGTTGTCTAACTGGGAAGAAAGGGCGAGGCTGGGAATCGAACCCAGAACCTCACGGTTAACTTGTTGGCAGGCGAATGTCTTAACCATCCTGCCACCTTCCTTCCTTTTCTTTTCTTGAGACGTCCGGCATCTTTTTGTGTGTGTCGATGAAGAGACAGAGAACTTAAGGGGGTTCATATTGAACTGTTCCTTCTTTCGTGGTGGATTGCTTCTTGATTTGCAGCCGGGCCAGTTGGGCTAGCTTGGTAAGGTGTGTTTTTGGGGTTGTCCCTGGGTAATTTTGTTCTCAGGTGTGTGTGTATGTATGTGTTTGTGTGTGTGTGAGGGGGTGGGGATGGGGTGGGGGGGTGGGGGGTAGGGGGGATAGGGGGTGGAGGGGAGGTGAAGGGTGATGAGGAGAGGTGTGAGTGAGTGGTGGGGAGGGGAGGGGGTGGAGTGGTGTGTGGTTAGGAGAGTGTGAAGTGTGTGTGGTGTGTGTTTGTATGTGTGTGGGGGAAGGAGGGGGAGAGGGAGAGAGGAGGTGAAGGATGAGGAGGAGAGGTGTGTGTGGGGGTTTGTGTGGGGTTGGTGTGTGTTTGTGTGTGGGGGGGGGAGAGGGAGAGGGGAGGTGAAGGATGATGAGGAGAAGTGTGTGTGAGTGGGGGTTGTGGGGGGTTGGTGTGTGTTTGTGTGTAGGGGGGGGGGGGGGGAGGAAGAGGGAGAGGGGAGGTGAAGGATGATGAGAATGGTGTTTGTGAGTGGGGGTTGTGGGGGGTTGGAGTGTGTGTGTGTGTGTGGTTAGGAGGGTGTGAAGTGTGTGTGTGGTTTGTGTGTGTATGTGTGAGAGAGAGAGAGCATGTGTGTCTGTGTACGTATGTATGTGTTTGTGCGTGCGTGCGCGTACGTGCGTCGTGTGCGTGTCTGTCTGTCTGTCTGTCTGTGTCTGTATGTTGTATTGCCTGTACCACACAACAAAATAAATAAGACAAACTCTTCTTCAGCCACTTGCCTCTCCTCCAAACAAACCGCTGTCTTCAAAAGAGAAAGAAGAAAACAACAACAACAGCAAAAACAAAAACACCACCACACCACACAAGATTGTCTCAAGTCTAGAAAATGTTCAATGAACATGATTTTTTATTGTATTTTTTTCTGCATAAAAAAGGTATAATCAAAGAAAATAATACACATGCATAATAATTATGATCCCCCCCCTCTCTTGCTTGACAAGGGAGGGAATAAACATCCCCAATGTCTCGTTGAATGAAACATCATTAATTTTGTCTTTCCTCTGCATGCATTTCTTCTTCTTCGTCGTCGTCGTCGCCGAACGCTCAGACAGCAACTATTGTTGTCTGTCCTATGAGCGAAAAAATGTGTTGCGCTGCCGTTAAGCGCCTGGCAAGTCAGGCCCAGCGCATCCGTCTTCGGCGTAGCCTCTGCAGACTCTAGTTTCAACACAATGCATGTTGTTCACAAATGCTGGATGCTCTTGCGTGCGCTCGTGTGAGGGACACACACGCACGTGCGCGCGCGTGAACGCGCACGCGTGCACACACATGCACACATACACGCACGCACGCACGCACACATGCATTTAAAAAAATTGTATACGAATAGTATCACAGTTTCCTGATTCGATGAAATATCTCATTCACTCTCTCTCTCTCTCTCTCTCTCTCTCTCTCTCTCTCTCTCTCTCTCTCTCTCTCTCTCTCACACACACACACACACACATACACGCGCGCGCGCACGCACACACACGCACACACACACACACACACACACACACACACACACTCACACACACTCACACACACACACTTACACACACACACTCACACACAGACTCACACATACACACACGCATACACAAAACTCACACACACACCTGGGCGGACTGATAATGATAATAATGATACTAATAATGCTTCTAAACAAACTCATTCCACATCATGTATCACCATTCAGAGGCCTTTGAACTTTCCCTTTAACACAAAAATATATCACAGTTGATCGATAAAAAGTATACATTGGAAAGAAAAATGAAATTGCTTTGAAAACTGAATTCAGAACAAAGTAAGCTCAATTATGCCAAAATGTCGCTTTACCATACATTTCATGCCCTTTTTAAAATCAGGAATCAAAGCGTAAGACAAAAGATAAAAACGAAAAATACAAAGATCAAGGTGAAAATCAGGTCTACAATGCAAAATCGAAGTAACAGTAAAAGTGTTGTCATCGTATTAGTGTTAGTAATAGTAGTGAGAGTAGTGGCGGTAGTGGTGGTGGTGGTGGAGGTGGTAATCGTGATGGTGGTGATGTTGGCAGTAATAGTAGTAGTAGTAGTAGTAGTAGTAGACGACTAATAGTAGTAGTTGCAGTAGTAGTAATAGTAGAAGTGGCAGCAGCAGTAGCAGCAGTATAAGTAGTGGAAGTAGCAGCAGCAGCAGCAGTAGCAGCAGTAGCAGCAGCAGCAGCAGCAGTAGTAGTAGTAGTAGTAGTAGTAGTAGTAGTAGTATTTTTGGATCTCTCAATGTTATTACTACTACTATTGAGAGATCCAAAAATACTTACCTGGATTTCTTGCAATTTTGGAACTAGATGAAACGTTCCTAAAACGCAACCAACATAAATCACAAGGTACTAAAAATGCTATCCAAAATTACAATAATTGTAAATAGGTAAGCTAGTCAACACGTTAAGTGCACCTCTAGAAGTCCCCAATAAAAGCATCATACATGGGAAAAACAAAACACAGAAATTGCAATATAAAACAAAATATACAAATCTCTAAAACCTCCCACTACTCAAATTGCCGTAAAGTTCCATCTCAATCTTTCTTATCTGCAAGCGGTTGACATCTTCAAAACGTTCAATTTTGTAAACTGTTCAATTTTTGAACGGGTCCGTTTCAAAAAGTGTGGGAATAATATTGTTCAAGAAGACATGGGTCATAGAGATAAAGCATCCACACGCATATGGGGCATTGTTTAATGTAAGGTTTGATTTTTTCCCCATCTAGCATTGTTTGAGAACACTTTGTCGGTTTAATAATGAGTGCATTTTTTTTTCTTTTTAAGCCGTTTGATATTTAAGGTAATCTTGCAGTAAACTCTTTCCCAAATATATGCTGGCGTTTTACTTCCGACTCAAATCTTGCTTTCAGAATAATCCAAAACAAGACAACGTTTTGGAGAATGAATAATTGTGATTACTAAAAATTGTAACCATTATGAATAAAACCGCTCTTACAATTTTTATTTTGTGCCCGTCGGATATATTTGACTTTTGACTTGTTTTTCTTCTTCTTCCTCTTCTTCTCCTCCTCCTTCTCTTCCTCCTCATCCTCCTGCTCCTCCTTTTCCTACTTATCCTCCTCCTCTTCCTTCTTAACCCTTGTATACGTAAGCTTTTACATCTTGCAAACTCTCTCCATAGCTGTTCGCATTCATTCACAATAAATCTATATGCCTTTGCATTTCATAGGCTGCTTGACTTTCAAGTATGTTACCAATTTTGGAGGTGTCTTTTTGTGAGTGTTTGTTGTATTTGTTTGTTCCTTTGTTCTTTTTGTTGCTTCCGTTTTCCATATTTATTTTTCACATGAAGCGAAGCTCTGACATATAGAAGAAACTAAAATCTAAAACAACAACAACAACAGCAACAACAAAGCACCGTAACAAACGGTGATTCATCATTATTTGCAGGAAAACTTCCCTTCCTTCACAGTTCTTCAAACATGAGAACAGAGACATGGAAAAAAAAAGGATTGCTCTCTTGAACATTCGTGCCTTCTGCACTGATGGTTAAGCCGGGCTACTTGACTTTTAGCACGTGAAGACTTTTGAATGGGTTCCACTGTACAAAAAGCAGCATTCTTCCTCCATCAATCAATCAATCATCACTCTTCTTCTTCGTCGTCGTCGTCATCGAGCGCTCAGACAGCGATTTTGTCATAATGAGCGAAAATGCGTTGCGCTGCCGTTAAGCGCCTCACAAGTCAGGCCCAGCGCGTCCAACTTTTGGCAAAGGTGAGAAGGCATCCATCCCTGTTGTCGAAGGCAGGCAAGCAGGCAGGCTGTGCTGTTGTCGTGTAGAATCTTTGCAAGCCAGCAAGCCAGAATAAAACACACGCCGAAGCTAAAGGCAAGTAAGGTAAAGGTGTTCCCATAACT
>CM054161.1:22283077-22288077 GCA_028751875.1 Rapana venosa | reverse complement strand
TCAAGTTAAGGCTGATGCGTTCCCTGGTCATGTCCATATATTTTTTTGTACGCATGTGAAACGTGGACCATAACGGCAGATATTGAAAAAAAAAGGATTCAGGCAATGGAGATGAGACGTTTTCGCAAACTTCTTGGTATTTCATACAGAGATCACATCACTAATGAGGAAGTCAAAACCAGAATTAAAAACGCCATCGCAAAAGCAGATGACACATAATTATGCACATATATTATGCACAGATGTAGACAGGGACTCAATCAAGCACGCGCGTGTGCGCGTACAAACACACACACACAGAACAAATCTCTCTCTCTCCCTCTCTCAAAATACTGAAATCCATTCAGTGTTCAGTGTTCTCTCTCATTATGTCATAAGGTTATCCCCCCCCCCCCCCCTCCCTAGTGTGTATTTGTTCGCATTTGTTTGTACTTTACTGGGTATTCCTATCATTGTTCAGTGAGTTGATCAGCAAACCCCTTTCACGTATAGGCCAACAACTTCTAATATGAATAAATCTTTTCAGAGCTCTCTTTGTCTGTCTCTCTCTCTGTCTGTCTCCATCTTCTCTCTCTCTCTCTCTCTCTCTCTCTCTCTCTCTTTCCCTCTCTCTCTCTCCTCTCTCCCTCTATCTCCCCCTCTCTTCCCCTCTATTTTCCCCTTCTCTCTCCCCTCCTCTCTCTCTCTCTGTCTGTCTGTCCCCTCTCTCTCTCCTCCCTCCCCTCTATCTCCCCCTCTCTCTCCACCCCCTCTTTCTCTCCCTCTTCTCTCTCCCCAAATCTTCCTCTCTGTGAGAAATCTAAATTTTGCACCCTCAAACACACGAGAACGGATAGCAGTGTACCTGCCCACCTACCCCTTCAACAAAAGCAGCCCTATTTTATGGCCCTTCTGTTAAACTGCAGTTTGAGTTAACACAAAGCACTTCTGAAACCTGGCCAGCCAAACAACCCACCCGCTGCAGAGTCAGTCCCTAGTGTGCACGTAAGGGGCTTAACTCTTGGCCATGAAGCCAGGGCCCTGCATTATGCATAAACAAGGACGTGTTGACGTCCACGCTCCTTTGTGTCATGTCAGCAGTATTTTTTGGAACATGCACGTACGTACGCATGTATTATTCTTAGGGAGTGGCCCGCCGATCAGGCACACACACACACACACACACACGCTGAATTGGCCCGGAATATGGATATGTATATATGTATGCTTTGTGAAGTGGTCAAGTGTATAGATATACATTTTTTGAAGTGGTTAGGAGTATGGGTAAACAGTTTGGAGTGGCCATGTGTGTGTGTGTATATATATATATATAATATATATATATATATATATATATATTATATATAGTGTTGTGTGTGTGTGTGTGTGTGTGTGTAAGTAGATAAAATTAAGTCAGTAGTTATGGTTATACCGTTTAAAGTGGCCCAGAATGAGGATATACATTTTAAAGAAACCAGGTATATTGATTTACCTTTTAAAGAAACCAGGGATATTGGTATAATATATTATTAGAGTAACCAGGGATATTGATTTAACTAATAAAGTAGCCAGAGATATTGAAGTCTATTCTGAAGTGGGTAAAAACATATTTTGAGCAGTAGTCAGGCCAGGAACATTTTGAATTTCGTAGGGAGATTTTAGTTGGTTAATGGGCAGGAATGTGGATATGCATTCTATAACAAAGGAACAAAACCCAACAACAACAACAACAACAGGAATTTAAGTGTACATTCTCAAAAGACCAGATATATTAATATATGATTTAATGGAGTAAGAATATTCATACACTTTTTTCCTTTCCTTATAGAGAGCTCTAATGTGTTACCAATGGTGATATTTTGAGTATGCAACCCTTTTTTCACCATTAAGGTAGCCACATTCCGACTCTGGGAAATTTGTCAAAACACAACACCAGTGTACATGCGTTTCTTCTTTTTTAAAATAAATTTTGCAATCCGTTTCTACCCAGCATGCAATGACCTACTCTCCCGAAAGGGTTTTGATGTGTACACCCGATATTCTGCATGTTTGTGTTCGTACATGGGACCTCTTTGTAGTCCCATCCCACGGTTTTTCCTGGGGAGGGGGGGGGGGGGGGATTGCTCCTTGTATAAACCCCAGGGGAAAGAAATCCTCTGGAAGAGGCGTATCAACAATGGCTTGAACCCCTGCTGTCAGGTCATAAGGTCAACTCTCTAACCACTTTGATACACCCCTCCCCACTCCCACTCCCCCCCAACACACACCCTAGAGATTTTGAAGTGGGCCATAAAGAAGTCAGTGCTTTGAGTATATATATAATTTTTATTTTATATTGTAAGACAACGAAAACTGAGGGTGGTTTGGTCATGTCACACGATCCTCTGGTCTTGCTAAAACAATCCTACAAGGCACAGTGAGGGGAGGGAGAAGAAGAGGCAGAAAAAGGAAGAGATGGGTGGACAACATCGAGAGTGGACAGACATGGAGCTGAGAGACACCCTGAGGGTGGCTGAGAGATGCGAGGACTGGAGAAAGGTGGTTGACAAAGCTTCAAAGGCGCCCCAAAGGATTCGGAATCTGAGGGATCGGTGATGATGACGGATATATTGTAAAGTAGCCAGAGAAATAGGCATTCATTTTAAGGTCGCCAACAATATTGACACACACAGTCTGAGATGGTGATAAACGTAATAAGTAGTCAGTGATAGGATTTCATAATAATTATACATTCTAAAGTAGCCAAAGAAACAGGCATTCATTTGGATGTTGCCAACAATATTGACATCCAGTTTAAAGTGGCAAGGATCAGTAAAGCACATCTTGAGAGTGGGTAAAGACATTCTAGTTTGTGAAACAGTCAGGAGCAGCCTATGCCTGTATGCAAGTTTCCACAGTTGCCAGATATACATACGCATACATTCCAAAGTGTCCCAGAAATATAGCTTTCCATTTTGTAGTGTATATTCCAGGGATCCAGATACATACACACAGATTTCAAAGTGGCCCAGAATAATAAATATTTCCATTTTGAAGTGGTATATACATTTGAAAGTGGCCCACAACATAGATTTTCATTTTGAAGTGGTATAGGCATATATTTCAAAGCAGCCCAGAATATAGATTTTCATTTTGAAGTGGTGCATACATTTCAAAGTGGCCCAGAATATAACTTTCCAATTTGAAGTGGTATAGGCATATATTTCAAAGTGGCCCAGAATATAACTTTCCAATTTGAAGTGGTATAGGCATATATTTCAAAGTGGCCCAGAACATAGATTTTCATTTTGAAGTGGCTTTTCCTTAGAGAAAAAGTTTCCTACCCATTCAAGGTGTAAGGGACCTTTGTTTCTAGTCTCATCCCAAGGGATTTCGAGGCAGTGGGGTTGATCCTTACGTTAATCCCAAAGAATAATTCTCTCGAAGGGGTGTATCAGGGATGGCTCAAGCCCTGCTGTGCAGTCAGGTCAGTACCAACTCCACTCCTCCCAAAAGTCCGGATGAGACTATAAACTGAGGTCTCGTGTGTGAACCCACGCAGAACATTTTGTGTACACGTTAAAACCTGTTCCACTTTTCAGAAGAGTAGGCCATTGTGATCCGGAGGGAACGGAAGTGATATGAAGTGATATGTATGTATGTTTGTCCGTCGTGTCCGACGATGACCTCCAAAACAGCAGAGGAGGCAGCTGCTGTTTTGGAAACTGGGCAGAAATTTGATTATAGTGGAGATGCCTTGCCCACAGTACATCCCCACTCTCTTGGCCAAGTGGGCATAAGATGGGCATGGGATGTAAAAAAAAAAAAAAGCACATGAATGTGTATTCCATTATTCTCGAAATAAAATAATAAATAAATGAGAAAAAAAAGTGGTGGGAAATATTCATAATCTACAGTAGTCCAAGACCCTGATATAATATATCATGAATGCGTAGGAGCACTATATTTTAAGAAAAACAAGGCATAAATTCCAATATCGCCAGGGATATTGATAGTCATTTAAAAGTCATCGGGAACTTGTATTTTCCCTTTTTAAGTGTGTATACGAGGAATATGTAGGAATGTGCGCGTAGGACAGTGTACACACTGTGAGGAGTAGCCAGGAATTTGGACATAATTCATAATTATTATAAACTTCCCCCAGGGGAAAGGGGGGGGGGGGAGGGGAGATTGTCAGTATAACATAGCATCACCACCTTCGAAAAATGTAATTTTCTGCTAGGACTTCCCTCTTTTCTATCCCTCTCTTTGTTTCTGCCTTATTCCTTTTCTTCCTGTCACAAACTTCTTGTCTTATTTTCTACATTCTTGGTCCACTCTCCTGCCTTTTCTTCATAATTACCTAAAAGATAATTCTCTCACAGGCCAAAGTCGGATGTGCTGGGCCTGACTTATCAGGCACTTAACAGTAGCCCAACCCATTTTCTCTCATATGACAGACAACAATAGTTGCTGTCTGAGCGAGAAGATAATGAAGGGATCAGAAATGTAGGTATACACCATAAAATGTCCTGAGACATACACTTTGAAGTGGTCAGAGATATTAAGTTACAGCTAGTATACATATTGATAGAGATTTACTGTACACATTGTTTATAATAGTTATGGATATATTGGGGTAGGGATAGTTCACTGGTCAGAGCACACGCTTTCCCCCAGCCAAAGTTAAGCAGCATCGAGTGTGGTTACCACTTGGATGGATGACCATTTGCGCGCCTTGGCGTCGGAACAGTCTCCGAGTTCACCCAACTGTAAAATGGGTACCTGCCTCTTTAGGGTCAGGGAAGGTAAAGCAGCGAGGGAGAGGAGATGGGCGCCGCCCTCAATATGCTGGCTCCTAGAGAACTGAGGTCTCTGATGCCTGATCCACTATGACCACATGGGTTATGGGACACCTTTACCTTTACCTTTTTATGGATTTTGATACAGATCTATATTTATGGTGGTCAGGAACCTCAGACATAGGGATATACAATTTGGAATACAGGTTTTCGTTGGTCAGAAAGTCGCTCATGATTTTC
>CM054161.1:22260577-22278077 GCA_028751875.1 Rapana venosa | reverse complement strand
CCAAGGGAGCAGTGTTATTGATTATTTTTTAACTTCTGTGCCTTTCTTTGATTTTGCTTGTGATGCCATGACACTTGAAGTTTTAGACAGGGTAGATTCAGATCATTTACCTGTTTCGTTATGTTTAGATATAGATTTTAGGAGCACCTCTAATAGAAAAAGTGGGAAGGTAGGGGAAGAACAGTTCATAACTAAGTATAGATGGAAACCGTCACTTGCTCAAACCTTTACTGACTCAATGAATGCTAGAAGTGTAAAAGATGATATGAATAGGGCAGAAGAGTTGATAAATAGTGATGTCAATCTAGCTATAAACACGTTCAACAAAATTATTAAAGATCATGCAGAGCACATGAAGACAAGAATTCAGTTTAATAAACAGCCACAGAAAGACTGGTTCGATCACGAATGCAGAGTATCAAGACGTAAAGTACGAAGACTGTATAGACAATTCAAACTCTCATCACAGAAAGACGATAGGACATTATTTTGTATTGCACGAAGAGAATATAAAAATATGCTTATCAGAAAGAAAAAAGAGTACAATGATATACTTTTAAAAGAACTACTGGTATCCGTTAACAGTCAAACAAGCTTTTGGGAAACTATCAGAAAAATATCACGCAAAAGATCTCAGCCACATAATACAATATCTATAAGTCAGTGGTTTGATCATTTCAAAGATGTACTAGAAAAGGAAGTGACTGAGTCAGTTGAGACTGAAGACATAGGGGAGGGAGATGCATTGTTAGACAGCCCTATCACAGCACAGGAAATAATGCTAGCAATTGGAAAATTAAAAAACGGTAAATCAGCAGGACCTGATGGGTTGATAGGTGAGTTTTTCAAATTTTCAGGGGAATCTGTGTTACATTTTTTAGTGAAGCTATTCAATCATTTATTTGATAAGGGCATCTATCCAGAGGGCTGGGTGGAATCAATAATTCTGCCTCTGTTTAAGAAAGGAAATGTAAACGATACAAACAATTATAGAGGAATATCTCTGTGTAACATAGCGAGTAAGATATATAGTTCGGTTGTTAATAATAGATTACAAGAATGGGTAATGACAAATAATATTACAGGAGAACACCAAGCTGGGTTCAAAAAGGATTATAGCACTGTTGACCATATGTTTACTCTGTTAGCTGCTGTTCAAAAGCAATTTGCAAATAACCATAAATTATATGTTGCATTTGTAGATTTTGAAAAAGCTTTCGATTCTGTTTCTAGAAATTTGTTGTGGCCTATTTTGTTTAAGAATGGTGTTAGAGGAAAATTACATAGATGTATACAAAGTATGTATAGTGAAGTAAAAGCTAGAGTAAGAAATGGAGCAACATTATCTGACTTTGTGAATTGTACAAGGGGTGTAAAGCAAGGAGATGTGTGTAGTCCAATATTGTTTTCATTGTTTGTGAATGATCTTGCCTTAGAAATTATAGAAAATGGAAAGCATGGGGTTTCTTTTGATTTTATAGAATTATTTGTGTTACTTTTTGCTGATGATATTATTTTGATATCAACAACTGTTGTAGGATTACAAAGACAGATGAACAGTTTGTATCATGCAGCAATGAGATTAGAATTAAAGGTAAATATGGGGAAGACAAATATCATTGTTTTTCGTAAGGGGGGATATCTAGCTAGACATGAACACTGGAAATACAATACTGAAACTGTGAAAGTAGTAAATGCTTTTATAAATATCTTGGAATATTTTTTTCAACTAGATTAAGTTTCACTTCTGCATGTCAGGATTTAATCAATAGAGCAAAGAGAGCAGTACTTGTTATACTCAGGGTTATATATAGACTTGATTGCAGTTCATTGAAGATATTTGTAAATTGTTTGATTCTCAGGTGCAATCTATTTTACAATATGGTGCTGAAATCTGGGCTTTTGAGAACGGAAATCAAATTGAAAAGCTTCATTTGTATGCTATGAAACGTTTTATGAATGTTGATAATCGAACACCTAATGACCTTATTTATGGAGAAATTGGAAGATACCCTATATATCTTAATTCTTATGTAAAATGCATTACTTACTGGCTTAGGATAACTAGACTGGAAAATCATAGACTGCCACACAGGGCTTATAAGATGCTGTATAATCTGGATGTTAATGGTAAGAAGACTTGGGCTACAAATGTACGGAGGTGCTTAAGTACTTATGGATTTGCATATGTTTGGGATAATCAGGGCGTTGAGGATGTTGGAAGCTTTATCAAATGTTTTAAACAAAGACTCATTGACTGCAGGTGGCAGGAATGGCATGACCATATAGAAAACAGTAGTAGATTTGTGGAATATTAGCATGTTTAAAGTTACAAATTGTGTTGAACCATATACTGAATTGGAAATGAACAGATATGTCAAAAGTGCATTGACAAAATTTAGATTTGGTGTATCAGCTATTGCATGTCATCGTTCTAGATACGACAGGAGGTTAACGGATAAAACGATATGCCGTCTATGCCAAACTCTGTAGAAAATGAAATTCACTTTGTGTATGTTGTCCTGTTCTTTATGACCTGAGGATTAAATTTATCCAACCAAATATTATAAATATCCATGTCGTTTTCCGATTTAATGTACTTATGGCATCGAAAAATGAAAAAGTGCTGAATAACTTGGCATTATACATCTATAAAGCCTTAAAACGTCTGGATGATGCCGTATCATAGCTGTTTTACTATACAATATACTTTGATGTTGATATTTTCTGATTTATAATGCAACGATTTACATGTGGTATGTTTCATGACTACCCCTTCAGTTGGGGGCTATGGCCTAATCTGAATAAACATTTCGCATTCGCATTCTCTCTCTCTCTCTTAAAAGAACATAAATATTATGAGGAGGCAAAAAAATTAAGAAATGCCATAAATTCACAAAAACGGCAAGAGAAAAGGAAATATTTCCAAGATCTACTTTCATCCAAACAAAATTCAAAGACTGTATGGAAGGCAATCAATCAAATAACAAATACTCAATTGTCTTCCAAATCTAACGTAATTAAAGATATTTCTGCTGAAAAACTAAACAATCACTTCATTAATATTTCTTGTACCATAATAAAAAATGATAAATTCGATTCCAATGATCTCTAATGAACTAAAAACAATTATGCACAAGAAAAACGGTTGTATTACATCAAAAACTCCACATACATTTGCATATAGGGTTCTGATGTCTCTAAGATTACCTGACTCACATAAATCATATAAAGTTGCGTGGTCTTGATGGTATAGATGGCAGAATACTGAAAACTCTAGCTCAGTTTATTAACAGACACTCTGAACATATCTATAAACCTTTGTCTTCATAAGAATTTTTCACCATCGCCTTCAAAAGTAAGGTGATTCGATCACGTTGGAGACACTTCTTGATCCATCAAAATATAGGCCAATCTCTATTTTATTACCCTTTCCAAAACCCTTGGAAAAAATATGAATAACAATTTGGTCCATCAATATAGATTTAACAACTTACTTCACCTATCTCTCGACGCGCGGGTTGGTGTTTTTTGATATAGGCGGGACTTTAGGAAGTGTTAGTGGATGGGTGACTTGGGGAGGGAGTTATGGTTGGTATATGTTAGGGGGGGGGAGGATGTGTTGGTGAGTTCTAAAATGTGTTGTTGACTTGGGAACGCTAGTCGTTCTTGTAAATAGCGAGACTTTTTTATTCTCTCTAACTTTTATCTTGAACTTTCGTGTTTCTTTTATTACAAAACTATATAGGAACTATGGGTTTATTGTGCTAAGGGCACATAAATCTTATATTCCCATTCTCCCTAGGGCACCCCTCGCCGCTCACACCTATGCCCGGTTCACCATCCTACGTCCCAAGGCTCCACAATTCTCTTTTCTTTATACTAAATGACTTCCTCTCCATAATCAAATATAAATGCGAACTTTTTGCTGCGGTCACAACTATAAATACAAGCCTATGGACATTATCTCTTTGCAAAGACATTGCAACAATAGACATGATGATCTGTAATGGATTCTTGGAAAAAAATCACTTGTCTATACAACCCCCAAAAAAACAAAATGCATGCTTATCATACCAGACACAAGCGACAAATTTCTCAAAAATTTTCTCCATCCATATTGAAAAGGAAAATAGAAACAGGCATATCACCACAGTTCTAGGAGTACAATAGATGAAAATTCAGAGGTACCATACATATCCCATCTGTGCAAAATACATGTCTCAAAGGTGTTACAAAACTGACTAAAATTCATAAATTTTCTTGCCTTTCATTAAGAAAATATTCCTTTCAAGCTTATTATACAATATCAATAGATTATTGCTTATCCCTGAGGGATTATGTAGTGCAACATATGAAACCATTTAATTTGATATAAACGTGCTCCTTAAATGGTTCTTGAGAAGATATTATTAAGTTGATTATTACAGTAATAACTAATCTTCACCACCAAATCCAAATATTTAACAAATTCAATTATTTTAAATAAAATTACATTTACACCTAATGTGTGCCATTAAATTACAATATAACCAACATCCAACCCAACCCTCACCACCCTACACTCAACCATATACCACCCCCCTCCATCCAAATAACCCAAACTCAAAAAACCATTCCATATATATTCCCCCAACCCACCCCCCCCCCCCCCCAACCCACCTCACCCTTTCTCCCAACTCAACAAAAACCACACAACACAACCTACTAAAATACAACCCACAAACCCATCGCAAACAAAAAAAAATCCACAAATTAAATAATTTAAACACATAACATAAATCCTCCCTTTCATTATAACCAAATTATCCTCACTCACTCTCTCTTCTCTCTCTCTCTCTAGAACATCTCACTTGTAATCTGAATTAGTGAGCTTGCTTATGAAATGATATTGTGTGGGTGTGTGTGACATGGCTTGTTTGGATTTTGTTAACATTGAATCTTGTCTGTGTTTTCACCCCCTTAAATATGAAGTTTGGGTTTGTATTTTGTTGTTAATGCTGAATGGTATCGGATTGTTTAATTTGCAATGTTGTCTGTTCGGACAATTTCATTACTTCTTTGGTATTTTGTAACAATTCTAATAATTTTTCTATAGTGAAATAACCACCCTCCCCCCGTCCCCCCCCCCCCCCCCCCCCCCCCCCCCCCCCCCCCCCCCCCCCCCCCCCCCCCCCCCCCCCCCCCCCCCACCTGCCACCCACCCCCACCTCCCACCCCCTCCCCGTCCCTGCCTCCCCTTGTGTATATGTGTGTGTATGTGTGTTGCCTGTGTGTCATAAAAAGTGTGTAGTTATGGCGCCCATGCACAGTGTTGTGCAGATCTGAGAGCCGGAGGAAAGAAAGCGTGTTCTGTGGTGTTTATTGTTTGAAAATAGCTTGTTGTTAGACTGGTGTCATTTTTTCTTGATGCTTTGTGGCTTGCTGTCTTAGTAATCAATTAATGTTTATTTCCTGGTTTTTTACTGTACAAATGTTTCGTGTTTGTTTGTTGGTTATTGTAGGTATGGGTCTATGTTAGCGTGATGTGAGTAAATGTCTTTGCGAAGGGTTATGTATCCAGGAGGTGTGTGTGTGTGTAGTGTGTGTGTGGGGTGTGTGTTACTTATATGTGCTGGGGGTAGTGGGCGTGGTGGTGCGGGGGCGGAGGGGGAAGTGTAGAGGAGGCATTGGGGTTGGGGGGTGGGGAGGGGATGTTGTTGTCTTATTGTGTGTGCCTGTGCTCGCGCGCACGCTTGCAATAGTCTTTCATTATTTTTTTTAATAATAAATATTATTTTATTTTTTGGTGTGGTGATAGGGGACTTCCCCCATAATTTTATATTTTTACTTTTATTCATTTTAAATTTTTAATTTAATTCATTTTAATAAATCTATATCAATTATTTATCACTAAATTAAATTTTATATTATATCACACAAACCCCAAAATAACAAATCCCATAACAATAAATAACCAACCAATCAAACACCAACATATACCCCCTACATTTACCCAAATCCACATATAATCTAAACACAAAAATCCAACAACTAAATTAATATAACAAAAACAATTCACACTCAAAGAATAACAACAACAATAATAATAATACATAATAAAAACACAAAAAAACCACAATAATTTAAATTAAAAACCAACAACAAAAATAAATAAATAAATAATAAAATTAACTTAAAAAATTTTTTATTTAATATTTTAATTATTTTACAAAAAAAATAAAAACAAAACAAAATAATCAAATTTTTTTTTTTGTACATAATTTTGTTGGTGGTAGGCTTTATTGAAAAGGCGTTATTTCCCTTGTTTTTATCTGAGGAAGTATGTATACACGTATTGGACGTGTATTATTATTAAGATGTATCACCTCACGAGCGGGCGAAGTGTGTAAAATGCAAAGGGGTTGAGGTGTGATGGAGCATAGTCTGTTTATGTCTGGAGGGATGGGTAATGGGGATGGGGAAGGGGAGAGAAGACGAGCGAGAGAGGAAGAGACGATGTCCTGAATGGGGGCAGGATGGTTGTGCCGTTGAAGGGGGGTGGTGGGGGTGTGGATGGGTAGGGGGGGGGAGGGATTGGGGGTGAGGAGGTGGGGGGGGGGGGTAGGGTGTTGGTAGGGGGGGGGGGTTGAAACCAGGAGAGCTGGTTTATATTAAATTTGCCGATCACTCATTTTTCGGCCTTCTTGTTTTCCAATCCTTTATCGCTCTCCACACAGAATGATTCTCCCGCTCCGAGCCCCACACCCCCCCCAACGGTATTCACATCCACTCTTCACCTCTTCCTCCACTTCTTCGTTAATCTCCCCCCCCTCCGCTTATCGCTGCCGTTCCACACTCGCCCTCCGCCGCCCTCCTCCTGCCCACCTCCCCCCCCGCCGCCTGTTTTATCTTTCTCTCTCTTTCTTTTCTTCTTGTGCAGCGCGCGACGGTTAGCGCGTGAAGGCGCGCGTGCATGTGTATGTATGTGTGCAGTATGTATATCTATATATAAGCGAATATACTTATAATTGTGTGTTTTGGTGCATGTGGTTCAGTGACGACTTTAAACAATTACTTTAAGATGTGAGTAGTCGTGTAGTAGTAGTAGTAGTAGTAGTAGTCGTAGTCTTGGTTACTACGACTACTACTACTTCTACCACCACCACAACCACCACCACCAACTACTATAATACTACTTCTGCTACCACTTACTACTACTACTACTTCTACTTTATACTAATACTACTCTTACTATACTACTACCACTCTAACACCAAACCACAAAACCTTCCAATTAACCTACCTCCCCAATCCCTCCCAACATCCCTCACAACATCCCTCAACACCCCATCCAGTCAGCTAAGATTTGGCATATCTTGCAATAATACCCGCGGTCCAGATTCACCCTTGCAAAACTTCGATTTCGGACAGGTGACCCCTCTCCCACTCCTCGGGCCGGACTCTGCTTGCCTACCCTCACGCACACCATCCCGTCGACCTCCCCCTCCTCCCCTAGAGCTTCCCCGTCTCCTCTCCCTGTCCCTGCGCTCCTCCTCCCGGGTCCCTTGGGTCCTCTTTTTTAAAAATTTCCAAATTCACTCTTACAGACATTGGCATTTAGGGTCAGGGTTTAAGTTGGTGGTTGATTATATAATATTAGGCCGTGGTGTGTACTTGGAGGTGGCGGGCGAGCTCATAATGTCGGGTTATTGGAGTGCACCTATGCGGCATGTATACCTGTGCGTATGTGCTGAGGCTGAATAGACTCGTGTGTGTGTTGGGTGTGGTGGGAGAGGTGTGGGGGGGTGGGGGGGAGGGGGTGTGTTCTGTGGTTGTGGGTATCCTGTGGGTGTCGCGCCCGCGCTGTGTGTTGTTGGTCCCGTCGCTGTGGTTTGCCCCCCCATTGTGCCCCCCCTGTTCGTGTGTGGTGTGTGTGATTCTTTGAGAAGTAATGTGAGTGTGTCGTGAGTGTTTGTGTGTTGTGTGTGAGCGTGTTTTTGTTGTGGTTGTGTGTCGTTTTGATTGTTTGTGTTTTGATGTGTGTTGTGATGTGTGTGTGTGTGCGCGCGCGCGCTCGGTGTATGTGTGTGTTTGAGTTTTGATGTTTTTCGTGTTTGTGTGTGTTTGAGTGCGTGTTGTGTCTGGATTGTCCCCCCCCCTTCTTTTCTTTAGATGTTTTTAAGTTTGTTATATATTTATTTAAATATATATATAAATCTTAAAATCTATACATTAATATATGTGTGTGTTTGTGTGTGTGTGTGAGTTCCCTTATCCATGATCATGTGTTCAGATGACAGTGAAGTACTAAAATGATCTGTCGGGGAGGCCGGGTCTAGAGGAGGGACTATGTGTGTTAGGGGTGGGGGGGGGGGGGGGGGGGGGGGGCGGGGGGCGTGTGTGGGTGTGTTGTGTAGTGTGAGGTGTAGAGATGAGAGAGATGATTTATTCTCCCCTCCCTCATTATCTACCTATCTCTCCCTCTCTATCTATATATATATAATAATATATATTTTTTTCTTTTGTCGTGTGTTGTTTGTCGACTGGGTGGTGTGCAGAGCGAGTGGGGGAGAGAGAGCGGAGGGAGGATGGGGGTCATGGGGGTGGGTGGGGGAGTGTGTGGAGGGGGGGGGTGGCTGGCGGGGGGCTGGGGGTGGGGGGGAGCGCGTTTTGTGGTGTATGGGGGTTTGTGTGTGTGTGTTGTGTGTTTTGAGTGCTGTGTCGTGTTGATTGTGTTGTGAGTAGTTCTTCAGTTTAACAGTCCTTACCCACTAAATCCCACGTTATATAGACAGTAAATTTACATTTATATATCTTTATATCCATCAATATTATAATTATCTATCGCTCCCCCACTCTCACCATCAATTATATATCTATATATTATTTTTTATTTTAAATAACACCCCACCACACACTCCAAAACCAATTATTAAACAATCATAAACACTAAAATTTTCTTATTTTCAACACACACCAAAAAAAAACATAAAACCACCACACCACACAGCCCCATCACCAAAAACCCAAAACACCAAACCTTTTTTACCAAAAACTAATTAAATACATCCCATATTATACTTTAACAATCCCCAACCCAAATATAACCAACCATTACATACTAACATAAACACATCATCACTACATCCTTTTCATTCAGTAAACTATTTTTATGTATCATTCTGTCATTTAAAAAGACCACCCTGCCTTGCACATTTTAACTCTTTACACCACAGATACATTTTTCTTTTTAAAAAATTTTTGTTTAAAACTCATTTATCTCTACACCATAATATAATCCGCCACCCTCCAAAATTATCTAACCCCCCTATTATGTAAATTAGATATTTGATCCTATTCAAAGATAATACATGGGCTACTTCATCACTCCAGGAAATAACCGATGTACTCTTTTGTAGTTTCTTTTTAGAGTGTTGCAAACATGCTTTTTGGAACTTGCTATAGCCCTCATGGATGGATAGAGGAACACTTATGCTGCAAGACCCATCGATATGATCAAGCTCCACCTTTGGCTTTTCTGTCACTTTTTCATTTTAAGAAATACCACAGTGCGAGGGTAGCCAGAAATATGGAAACACCAGTTGCCTTCTCGTATCATCTGAATCTGAATTAGATGATAATCTCAATTATGATCATTTGTTACTTTTGAAAACTGAGTTTATCAGGGCAAGTAAGATGACCTGGAATATACAGAAAAGTATTTGAAATATGTCTTTAGGAAAATCTAAAAGATAATATAAAGCCATCAAATAGAGACAATTAGCTGTTAAAAATATGATCGTTTTTTTTTCTACATAAAATGATTTCTTATTTTCAAAGATGGTATTGACAAACGCTGCACCGCTAATATTGTTAAAATGGAACCATCTGTGTAGATATTTAAATGATTTGGTATGTAGTTGTATATATTCTTTTACTGAAGCGTAAGAATTTTTTATTACTTTTATCGACTAATGAGGAATAATATTACGTCAAAATTAGACTCCTCTTCTTGTCTCCACCCCCCATGTGGGACAAGGCGGGAGTGAATCTTCGATATTTAGCTATTTAGTGGGTTTATATTGCTTGATCAAATAATTAGAGATAAGTATAGGATTTTATTTTTAAACATAATCAACACTACATATCACAAAAATTCATATTTCATCATAACAAAAACACCAAACTTTTTCCCCAAATTAAAATTGAATCCCCCTTACCTCTTAAAAATCCCATTAATACCTAACAATTAACAATTCCCAAATATATCTCCTAATCGGAGACCTCATAGGACTATGCATAGAAAAGTTCCCAGAGCTAATCTAAAATCCTATCATAACTACCTCTCCCGCCCCCCCTCCCCTCATCAATAACAAAACAAAAAAATATCACTTAAAAATTCCATCCATTCATAAATTATACATTATACTACTAAAGATAATTCCAAATGTTACTTAAAACTGCCTATCATAAGCCCACACTTGTTTTACTAATAACTTTCAATAAGATTAAGACTTTGCCGAGACATAGTATTTTAAACTAATCAACTGTGATTAATTCCAACCTTAGTGTAGACATAAAATATACTCCTAAAAACTTCCTCCAAAGTTTTATATTCCAACACTTTCCAATTATTTGGGTAAACAGTGTAGAACTGGGGGGGTTAGTGCCATTATTGAAAAGTACGAGGATTAGTCTTTTCAGGAGACATATGAATAGACCTGTCTAATATAATGTAGGCTGGTAGGGGGTTGGTGCGTCTAATGATGTTAAATTTGGGGGGTGTGGGGTGCTGTGCCGCGGGGGTGGTGGGAGGGTGATGGCGGATATGGCTGCATTTAATTTTGGATGATGGAAGTAGGGACGTGGATGGCATTACTGGAGAGGACTGAGGGAAGATAGAGATAAAGAGAATAATGATATAGATTTGGAGCCGATAATGATCCCTGTTGGAATACAACATTGACGGAAATGTATTTTAAAGTAGAAGGAAAATTTCCAACTTTTGGCTGATACATTTTCTTGAGAGAAATTGATTAATTTATGAAAACATATTATATGATGAAGCCATCGGTTTTTAGTTTATACAGTTATGTTTATGCCAGACTGATTCATATGATTTCTTTATATCAAAAAATGTGGCAAGACATTTTTCTACTAGTAAAAAATTGTGTTTAATATGCGTAGGAGTTTATAGATGATCTGCTGTGCATCTTCCTTTTCGAAAAACTGCATGGGATAATGGGGATTTTTTTAAATTTTTTCCAACTAATGATTAGTCGGTTTAAATTATTTTTTCATAATTCTTTACCTGTGTGAGAGTTGTCTCTAACCGCGATCAGGTCTAGTTATACTGTTTTTACTATCTTTCCTCTTGGCGCAATATGAACCACCTCGCCCTTCGCGCGCGCACAGCGCGGCCCACCTAACCTCATGGGTAATGCTTCACTCATACCGTCCCCCCCCCCCATGCTTGGAAATGACCATTGTGGTCAGCTACCCCGTAGGATCATGTTGGATTGGAGTAAGTACTGTAGCCTATGTGCTGGATGATGTGTTAACATTGCACTTGAAACACCTCCAGCATAAAATACCAACGGAATGTTCTTTTTGTCAAGAGTAGGAGAGCTCTTTAAGTCTTGCAATGTTAGGGGGCATTGACGTTTAATGATTATAATCTCACAGGGTCTTAATATACATGTCCTTTCTCGTGTTCTTTATTTTATATCTTCTCCTTGAATTTTTTGAAAGATATTTCACCTTGTGTCTGTAAAATTTTATGACTCTCCTTATGTTTCTCTGAATTAGATGGTAATTCTTTTGTCTTAATCTTAATGGGACAGTTAGTGAAAGCCTAACCCCACTTTTTCTATCCTTTAAATTTACTCACACCTTTTGGCATATCATTATAAGTGTTAACTTCTTGAAAGCAAAAGGAAGACAAAACTGACGTTTTATTGCTATGTTCTCATTTTTTATTATAAAGCGCCCAATCTTTTCACCGAGTCCACCTCCTTTTCCCCACCTCCCCCAACCCGGAAACAATCGCTATTTCTCTGAGTTCCGTCACCTTTCATCCCCCCCCCTCCTTAACCTCCTCCTATACCATTTATTCAGCAACGCTTTTTTGTCATTCAAAACTTTTTGACATGAAGGATTCCACCATATATTTCGGAATGTTTTTCGATTCATGGGGTGGAAGAATACTTAGGGATAGAGCTATCAGCGGCTTGGAAGTAACAAACTTTTTAAATGTGGCTTTTTTTGGGTGGTTTTGAAGTGCGGGGTTGTGGTGATAGTGGGTGAGGGTGATTATGTGAGGGTTTAGGGGCATGGATGATGTTAGAGTTGGTGTCGGGGGGTGTTATTCAGGGGGATAAGGATGTTTATGTGATGAATAATTAAGAGTGATTTGCAATGGAAAAATGTCACTTCCTAAAGTATTCACATTCTTTTCCCAGTTACAGTTGGAAACAAGTGATGGAGAAATGAAAGAGAAAGGTTTAAGCTAGATCTAAAGTCAACACTTACAATCAACTCCACAACTTTTATCAATTACAATACATTACCATCATTAATTATAAAAAACAGATATGAATCGTAATGTTCTTCAATAAATCCGAATTATTGGCTTACTGATGATAATTCTTTATCCCAGGAAAGGGGATTGTGCGCATTGAAAATCCCACATTTTAACCATTTATTTTTAGATTCTGGCATAATGTACGTAACCATTCTGTGTTGATGTCATTGGGGGGTTTAGGCAAATTAACGAAACAACGTTAAGATCTATAGATTGGTGATTTTTATGCATGCAGCACAAGAGTGTAGATTTGGTACATTTAGTGGACACATGGCGATGGTACCATACATCTATATACTTATTCCTTTATGCACATAGATGGCAGCCCGAATCTTTTCAGCATCGTTTGCAACAACTTCATGGATTGGTGGATAATAGTAATTTTTCAGATTTGGCAGTCTATTTCTAGTAGTGTTTAAAGACTGTAAGACTAAAACCTCAGATCTGAACGATGCAAGATGCTGAATCAGATATGGTAGATTTGTTGACATAGATCTACAGTTCCACTTTAAAATGTTAAAGGGACAGGTTTTTATCATTATAAAGAGTATTAGCTTTTGTACAAGTTCTAATACGGTAACAGGGTTGTAAAAATGCAAATAATTCTCAGGTTGAACAAGAACGTAATCTCAATTTAAACAACAACGTAATCCAGTGTGTTTGTGTGTGTGTGTGAAGTGCCCTTATCCATGACATGTGTTCAGCTGCAGTGAAGATATACAATGACTGATTGTGTGTGAACTGTCTGTCACATAGATCACTTTGTGTGTGTGTGTGTTTGTGTGTGTGTGTGTGTGTGTGAGAGAGAGTGTGTGTGTGTTGTTTGTTGTGGTGTGTGTGTGTGTTGTGTGTGTTTTTGTGGTGAGTTTGTGTGTGAGTGTATGTGTGTGTGTTGAGTATTTGAGTGTGGTGTGTTTGTTTATGTGTGTTGTTTGTGAGTGTTGTTTGTGTGTGTGTGTCTATGTGTACATGTGTGTGTGTGTGTGCGTTTGTGTGTGTGAAGTGTCCTTATCCAAGACATGTGTTCAGCTGCAGTGAAGATATACAATGAACTGATTGTGTGTGAACTGTCTGTCACATAGATAACTTTGTGTGTGTGTGTGTGTGTGTGTGTGTGAGTGTGTGTGTGTGTCTGTGTGTGAGTGGTGTTGTTTGTGTGTGAGTTTGTGTGTGTGTGTGTGAGTGTATGTGTGAGAGAGAGAGTGTGTGTGAGTGTGTGTTGTTTGTGTGTGAGTTTGTGTGTGTGAGTGTGTGTGTGTGCCTGTCTTTGTCTGTCTGTCTATCTGTCTGTTTGTCTGTCTGCTTAGCTTACTGTTTGACTGTTTGTCTGTCTATTTGACTCTCTCTCTCTCTCTCTCTCTCTCTCTCTCTCTCTCTCTCTCTCAGAAGTATAATATATATTTATGCATGTATGCTTATCTCTGAGTGTGTGTGTGTGTGTGTGTGTGTGTGTGTGTGTGTGTGTGTGTGTGTGTGTGGTAAGAGAGAGGGAGAGAGAAAGAGTGTGTGTGTGGGGGGGGGGGCGTGCGTGTGTGTGTGTGTGTGTGTGTGTGTGGTGTGTTCACGCGCGCAAGCGCACGTGTTTGCATATATATGTGTGTGTGCGCGCGCGCACGCATTTGTACGTGAGCACGTGTACGTACGTTTGAATGTGCTCGCTTCTGTGTGTACACATGCTAGTGCGTCTGCATGTGTGGCAGTGCACGTGCATGTAGACGCATACACAAGCAAGCCCGTGTGTGTATGCATGTGTGTGTTTGTGTGTGTGTTTGTTCTTGCGTGCTTGTGTGTTTGTGCTTGCGTGCGTGCGTGTGTGTGTGTGTATGCTTGTGCGTGTGTGTGTGTGTGTGTGTGTGTCTGTCTGTCTGTGTCTGACTCCTAGTCTATTTGAGTCTGTGTCTCTGTCTGTGTGTCTGTGGCTATGTCTATGTGTCTTTCTGTCTGTCTGTCTGTTTATGTGATTCTCTATGTTATCTGTATCCAATGTACCTGCGTGTCTGTAATGAGTATGAGAAATGAGAGAGAGAGAGAGAGAGAGAGAGAGAGAGAGAGAGAGAGAGAGAGAGAGAGAGATTGTGTGTGCGTGCGTGCGTGTATGTGTATGTATGTATATGTGTGTGTGTGTGTGTGTTTTATATTTTATTTTATCTATTTTATTTTATTTTATTCTTTTACATCGAGGATAATGGAATAAGCACTTATGTGCTTTTTCACATCCAGTTCCCGTGTGTATGCGGTTCTGTCAATTCTGTCATCTGTTCCCACCGGCACACAATGGCCTACTCTTACGAAACGCGGAACAGGATTTAACGTGTGCGCAAGATGTTCTGCCTGCGTTCGTTCGCACACAGGGCCTCGGTTTATAGTCTCATCCGAAAGACTTTTGTGGGGGAGAGTGGAGTCTGCACTGATGTTAACTCCAGGGGGAAAATATCCCCTGAACGGGAAATCGAGAGAGAGAGAGAGAGAGAGAGAGAGAGAGAGAGAGAGAGAGAGAGAGATTGTGTGTGCGTGCGTGCTTGTGTGTATGTATATATATGTGTGTGTGTGTGTGTATGTGTGTATGTATGTATGTAGTGTGTGTGTGTGTGTGTGTATGTGTGTGTGTGTATGTATGTGTGTGTAAACATCTATAAAATCAACGCAGGAGGCAGCTGTCTAAGTTTCGGATGATCGCCTCTTAACTTCGTAATCAGTCAGGCGCATCTGACCTTTTTGCCTCTGCCCTCTCCAGCTCGACCCTTGCCATCTGACCCCTGAACTATTGGCACACACAACTCCCCTACGACCACAACAAAAAGCAGCAACTGTAGTAGCCTAACCAAGTAGAGTAGAATGTCGGAGGGGAAGGAAGAAAGGAAGGAAAGAGGGAAGGGAGGAAGGAAGGAAGGAAGGAAGGAAAGAAAGGAAGGAAGGAAGGAAGGAAAGAGGGAAGGGAGGAAGGAAGAAGAAAGAAAGAAGGGAATGGAGTTGTAAGAAAGAAAGACAGACAGAAAGAAAGGAGGGAAGACAGATGGAAGGAAAGAAAGGAAGGAAGGAAGGAAGGAAGGAAAGAAAGAAGGATGAGAGAAAGGAAGGAAGGAAGGAAGGAAGAAAGGAAGGAAGACAGACAGAACAGACAGAAGGCAAGGAACGAAAGAGGAAAGGAAGGAATGAAGGTTGGAAGACAGACAGACAGACAGACAGAGGCAAGGAATAAAGGAAGGAAGGAAGCAAGAAAGGAAGAAAGAAAGAAAGAAAAGAAGGAAGAAAAAAAGACAGACATGCAGAAAAAAGGAGGGAAGACAGAAGGAAAGAAAGGAAGAAAGAAAGAAAGGAAGGAAGGAAAGAAGAAAGAAAGAAAGAAAGGAAGAAGGAAGGGAAGGGAGGAGGAAAGAAGGAAAGAAAGAAAGGAACGGAAGAATAAACGAATAAATGAAAGAAAGAAGGGGAAATGAAGGATAAGAAAGAAAAACAGAAAGAAAAGAAGGGGGGGGGGGGGTGGTAGGAACATAAGAAGGAAGGATGAAAGAAAGAAAGAAGGTAAGGTAAAGGTAAAGGAGTCCCATAACCTATAAGGTCGTAGGGGAGCGAGGCGTCAGAGACCTCACTTCTCTAGGGCCAGCATATTGAGGGCGGTGCCCATCTCCTCTCCCTCGCTGCTTTACCTTCCCTGACCCTAAAGAGGGCAGGTACCCATTTACAGCTGGGTGAACTGGGGGGAACTGTACTGAAGCCAAGGCGCGCAAATGGTCACCCATCCAACTGGTAACCACGCTCGACGCTGCTTAACTTGGCTGGGGGAAAGCGAGTGCTCCGACCACTGAGCTATCCCGAAAGAAGGGTGAAAGAAATTATAGAAAGAAAAAATACAGAAAGAAACGAATAAAGCAAAGAAGGATACAAGAAAACATAGACAGAAAAAAAGAAAAGGAATGCACATAAAGAAAGAAAGAAAGAAAGAGGAGAGATAAAGAGAGCGAGAGAGAGAGAGAGAGAAAGAAAGAAAGCGAGAGAGAGAAAGAGAGAGAGAGAGAGAGAAAGAAAGAAAGAGAGAGAGAAGACCTTAAGACACACCGAAAAAAAGAAAAAAAAAGAAGGAAAGATGGAAAGAAAAGATAAACAGACTGACAGAACAGAAAAGAAAGAAGACAAGAAAAGAAAAGAAAGGAAGAAAGGAAGAAAGGAGAGAAAAGACAGATGGAAAACAGAAAGAATGAAAGAAGGGATAAGAGGAGAAAGGAAGAGAAAAAAAAGTTGAGGGAATGAGAAAGAAAAAAGGCAGAACGAAAGGAAAGAAAAAAACGAAATAAACAAGAGAGAGAGAGAGAGAGAAAGAAAAGAAGGCCCCCCCCCCCCCCCCACACACACACACACAATCCCAACACACAACACAACACACACACCACACACACACACACACACACACACACACACACACCAAAAAACCCAAAACAAGGCCCAAATGAACAAACACAAATTTGAACGATGAATCAGAACTCTTTTTCTGTAATACACTCGCTTTAAACACATTCGTGTTCTACAAAGAAACACACACACGCACACACACACACACACACACACAACACACACACACACTACACACACACACACACACACACACACGCAAACACACACATACTCACACACACACACGCACACATGCACACGTACACAAACACACGCGCACACACACACGCACACACACACACACACACGCACCACATACATACACACACACACATACACACACACACGTATACACATACACACACACAACAGAGAAAAACCTTTTAAAGAAAAAGAAGAGAGGGAGTGAGAACAATTCCCTAAAAGTTTAAATGTTAGGCAAAAAAAGGGAAATGAGAAAGAAAAAAGACAGACAGGTAAAATACAAAAGAATAAAAAAAAACCCCACAAAACACAACACCCCCCCCCTCCCACCTCACTCCCCCC
>CM054161.1:22233077-22258077 GCA_028751875.1 Rapana venosa | reverse complement strand
TCACAATCCATTGCCGTTGTACGTGGGGCAGTGAAGCATGGACCACTTCCCAACTGCCGATATAGACACGACGCATCAAGGCCTTTAGAGATGAATGTTCCTCATGCGGATCCTGAAACACACCTACCGAGTACCCATAAAACCAATATACGGCGGGTGACAACAGGGTAACGGGGTCTGGCAGCATATCGAGGCAACTGGAGTGCTGCTGGCAAACAAGAAACCATTGCAGATAAACAGTCAAACGGAGGAAACTGGAACTGAAAGGTATTGGCCACAAACAAACAAGGCATAACAATCCTGTCAAAGACAAGTCCTACTGTCCTAGCAGGTGACCAAGGAGGAAAGCAAGAGGCAGGGGACGACCACGTGATAGACGCAAACGCAGGCCACTAACACCAACAAAACCCAACCAGTCGTAGGCCCCGGCCAACCCCCTGTCCCCCCCACCCACCAGCCCTCCGGCCGCCCTGCCGCGCCCGCCAAATGGCGTAACCTACTTGCAGCGGGTCGTCCCGTGCGGGTGGGTATAACCACCCCAACACCCCCCCGCCAACGGTCTGTCGACCCGACCAAGGATGAGAGCGTGAGTGAGTAGGGCCTTTTTTATTCCATATAATTATAGTTTTTTAAAAATACGGCTGAACGTATTAATTATAAAAATTATCCAGACTATTATATAAATATATATATATATATATATAATAAATATATATCTATAAGAGGAGAGAGAGAGAGGTGCTCGAAGGGTCGATACTATATTCGCGGGCCTCGCGCTCGCGCTCGCTTCGTGTGTGTGGTGTTGTCTCTCTCGTCTCTTCTTTCTCTCGCTCGGCTCTTAGGTTTGTTTTTTTTTCCTTCGTTTCGCCTCTTCTTCTTACTTCGCCTGCCTCTCGCTCTGGTCGCTCCTCACATACTAATCCCCCCGAACAAACACACCCCAAACCCTCATACTACCCCCCCCCCCCCTCCTCCCCCCCAACCCCCCCCCCCCCAACCCCTCCCCCCCCCCCCCCACCCCCCCCTCCCCCCCCACCCCACCCCCCACCCACACACACACCACACACACACCACACACAATCACACACACTCACACACACACACAACAACACACAAACTCACCGCACCAAAACCATCCCCACCACCCCCAGTGACCACCTCATCCGCCCCTGCCTCCAGCCCCCCCCCACCAACACACAAAACACACACATAGTAAATATATGAGATAAGTATATATATATAGATGTATATATAATATAGATAGAGTATAATAGAATATATGTAGATTATTGATAGGATATAGAGACACCAACGATACACCCCCGAAGCCGACTTATCCACAGCCCCATGCAACATCAGTTACCACTGTGGAACTGTTCTTGGCCAAATCACCAACCACCAGGCCTAATGACGAGGAGAGTGTGCCTTACTGTCCAATAGTCTAAAGTATGGACCCTAGTAACATTGATATTGGAAGAATGTGTAGGGGAGTGATGACTGCCATCGCATTTTAGCATATTCTATTCAATAACTAGCGCACTATACAAACCATTAATATACTGTTTACCACCTTTTCCCTATCATACACCAATCACCCCCTCCCCATGTAAACACCCAATACTGTCGGACAAGATTGCGTCATCACTCAGTACGGACTAGATATATAATAGACCCCTCAGGCCAAGAACTAGTTCAGTAAATTTTTATTATAATGATCCAATATCCCACATACCAATTACATGACAAATTCAGCGCAGTTGCCAGCGTCGGAGCAAGCCCGCTGCATTGGAAATTGAATTGTTGGCCAGATATAGCGCTAGATAAAATTCCCTGTATAAAGATTATAATACAAGATTAAGTATTTTTTTTATTTTTTTTTATTTACAGAAACACGAAGCTAGGCTGAATGAACGCGCATGGCAGTGGCTAATCAGAGATATTTTCCCAATGCGGAGCGTATACGAAGGAATCCTCTGTCCCAAGCAAGTCTCAGCCCCTCACCACATGCCAACTCGCCCTAGCGTGGCCGAAAGTGGCGGACCAAAACAAGAAAGATAAAGAGAGTATAGAGAGAGCGATGAGAGAGAGAGAGATGAGAGAGAAGAGAGAGGATAAGAAGAAGAGAGGAGGGTCGAGGGGTGGAGCTGTCTATGCTGTGGTGGGATGAGATTGTTTTGTGTTGTTGGTTCTCGGTGGGGTCTCGCTCTAAATGCGCGTCTCCATCCCCCCCCCCCCCCCCCACTCGTCCAGCCCCCCCCTCCCATCTCGAGCGCTCTCGGCTCCCCGCTCGGCTGCGATGGGGCTAGCGAGCGTGCGCTCTAGTCGGTGCGCTTCGCGCTTCGTGTTACTTCTGCTCTTCTCTCTTTTTTCTCCTCTTCTTCTATCTTGCTTCTCGAATTCTTACTTCTTCTTTCTCTCTACTCTCCATCCCCCCCTCCCCCAATCCTCTCTCGCTCAACCCCCCCCCCCCCAAAAAAACCCAAAACAACAAAAAACACCACACTCTTACACCAATTCCACCCCTCCCCACGCTTAGCACAAAAACCCCCACCCTTAACCCCCGAAGTACAGCTGAAAATGACCCAAAATAACCCATATCCCCCTCCAACAACACCCTTCGCCCCCCGACCTCAAACATACAACCACAAAAATATCCCCAAACACTACACCAAACCCTACAAAACAACTGTCTCCCCCCCCCTCTGCCCCAGATGCAAACCCCCCCCTATATCTCCCTTCATAACACATGTAACAATACTACCAACATCGGTTAACTACACCCTTGGCCAATGATTAAACTCCACCACAAAAGAAGATAAAGTGCTAGCAGATCTACTACAAGAGAGAGAAAGAGACAGACAGACAGGCCAGACAGAGACAAAACAAAGACACCACACCGAACCAGTTCTCGTGAGACAGTGTTCAGCACAGACAGGAAAGATTAGACAAAGCTATACACAGAGACAGAGGCATACCACCTAGACACACAGACAGACATAACACACAGATAAAGGGACAGACAAACAGAAACACACACAGACAATATAACCATAAGACAACAAGACAGGACGAGAGCCACAGAACAGTTACCTAGACAGAGACACAGCAGACAGAGAACACAGACACGAGAAACAGACAGAAAGACAGGAGACCACAGACCATACAGAGAAACAGACAGACAGACACAGAGACAGGCAGAGACACAGGACAGACAGAGACACAGATAGGACAGAGACACAGGGACAACAGACAGAGAACAACACAAACAACAAATAGAAGCAAACAACACAAGCGAGGACAGAGACACAGACAGAGACAGACAGAGAGACACAGCACAGGACAAGACAGAGATAACACACAACAGACAGAGACACAGACAACAGACAAACGAAGACACAGACAGACAGAAAGACAGAGACACACACATACAGAAGAGACACAAACAGACAGTACAAGACAGAGATACACAAGACAGACCAGACAGAAGACACAACACAAGACAGACAGACAACAGAGACCCACACAGACAGATAGACAGAGACACACACAGACAGAGGTAAGACACAGATAAGACAGAGACCAGACAGACACAAAGACACAGACAACGACAGAGAATCAACAGACAGACAGGACAGGACAGAAACAAGACACAGAGACATACACACAACCATACACACACAAGCACACACTCCACACACACACAAAGCTCACAAAACACCACGACGCACGCACCCACACACACACCCCACACTCACACACACCACACTACACACACACCTACACACACAACACCACACCTCCAAACACAATAAAAAAAACACACAACACACAACATACACGTACTGTCGAGAGAGACCAAGAAGATCGAGAAGACAGACACACACACACACAAGGCAAACAAAACAAACAAACAAACAAACAGGCACGACAGAGATAAACTCCAATATTATTACATGCTGCCATAGTTAAGCCCAATCTAGCATGTGATATGTTAGGGAGGGTGCCACGTAAAACGCTGTCAATACTCGATTGTGTTAAAATACAGGACTAAACATGATAATAAAATGTTTTAAAAAATTGTAGGAGAAGACTCTAACAGTTAATTGAATAAACATTATACAGCTTGCTTCCTGGTTACAACACAACACGTGAGCTCGCCGCGTCGCGCGCTGCACAAGCACGCACGCACGCAGCGAGGAGGCACGAATGACGATGACACTCGCATCATCGTTGGATTGTTTGTAGAATATCCAGTCACAAGGGTTGACACAAGTATTCACACTGAAAAAGAAAATAAACTGGATTTAGACAGATTAATCGCTGATTTTTTAAACGAACTAATGTGTTCTGAAACGAACCCACTTTTGAATCCGAGCTTGCAATACACTCACAAAAATTCGTTTAAAACAGAGATTTTTTCCGCTGAAAAATAAGACACTTTTTTTCCAGATGAAACTGAAACACAAACCAGACTAAAATACTCAAATCTCAGTCTTTTGAGTAACGTGAATACTGCTCTGTGGATTTTTTTTTCAGTTAACACAAGCTTGTTGTCTTTTCTTCTTTTTCCGTTTTGTTATTTTCAATTTATTTTTCTTTCCAAATCTCTCTGTAGCTTTTAAAAAAAAAGCTTTTCAACACTTATACTGCAACAATACTACAGTAACTGTTCACGTCAACTAATCCTCCTATTGCATGTTTATATTTTTTCTTTCCCTCTTTCTTTAAAACATATAATTATTCCACCAAAAAAAAAATTCGCACAAGAATGTACCGCATCTAAAACCACACAGATACTTCCCCCACCAATCAACCACCGGCAACAACAACACTAACAACAACGTCCAACAACAACAACCAAAAACTTACACTTTTCTACACACACCCCCACACACACCTTAGCCACCCTCACAAGCACTCTCCACGCCTGCACCTTTTTAGTGAATAATTGACCACTCACTAGTAGTAAAAGCTCCACTCCGTTTCCACTCAACGTCGTTTGTTACCTAAACTGCTTGTCCCACTGCTTGAAAGCTGGTTGTTGGGGGTCTTACTTGACTGACTGACTGCTGACGACTGACTGTCTGTCTGTCCTGTCCTAGCTATTGATCTGTCTGTCCCTCCTACCCCTCGCCTTCTCAAAAGTTTCTGATACTGACTGTCATCCTCACGTAAATGCAGGGCAGGCAGGAGTCAGGTAGTGCAGTAGGCAGCAGTGCAGGATATGTAAGGCAGCGCAGATAAAACCTATCAAGGGCTGGACAAAAGATGGCCTCAAGCGTTTTGGGGGGTGGGGGTTGGGGGTTAGGGGTGGTGTGGTGGTGGTGGGGGGGGGGGGTGAAGATCAATCTAGAAGACAAGAGAGAGAGAGAGAAGAGCTCTTAACAAATGCCCGTACGTGTGGGTGTATATTAGATATACACTAAACCTTTTCTTTTTCTTTCTTCTTTCGTTTTTTTTTCTTTCATTTCTTCTTCTTTCCTTTCTTCTTTTTCTTTTCTTTCTTTCTTTCTTTCTTTTATCTTTCTTTGTTTTCTTTCATTCTCTTTCATTCATCTTTTCTTCTTTTTCTTCTTCTTCTTACTTTCTTCTTACTTCTTTCTTTTTTTTCTACTTTCTTTCTTTCATTCTTCTTCTGTTCTCACTTCTTCTTCTTTCTTCTTCTCTTCTTTCTTCTTTCTCTTTCTTTCCTTCTTCTTCTTTCCTTTCTTTCTTCTTTTCTCACTTCTTCTTTCTCTTCTTTACTTTCTATCCTTTTCATTCTTCTTTCTTCTTTCTCACATCTTCTTTCTTCCTTCTTCTATTTCTTTCTTCTTTCCTTTTCTTCTTCTTTCTCTTTCTCCCACATTCTTCTTTCCTTCTTTTTCTTTTTCTCCTTTCCTTTTCTTATCCTTCTTCTTCTTTCCCTTCTTTCTCACTTCTTCTTTCTTCTTCTTTATCTTCCTTTTCTTCTTTCCTTTTCTTCTATCTTTCTTTTTTGTGTGTGGTAAGTTTCACCTGTTAAAATCTGGTCTTTCTTGTTTGTTTGTTTTGTTTCTTCTTCTTATCTCATTCCTTTCCTCTAGTCTAACCCGCTATAAACGCTCTCTTCAATAAACTCAAATCCTATTCTCTCTCTCTCTCATCACTCTCTCACGCTCTCTCACCTTCTTCTCTCATCTGTCTCCTCTCTCGACCTTTATTTTGTTATCTCCTTCACAACAACGCTTTCACAAAGTTGTCCTTCAATCAACCAAACCAGGTTTTTTCTCGTGGTGGTGTTTTGTGTTGTTTTTTCTTTGAGGATATATTAAAAACACACACACACAAAATCAACGAACGGCTTTTTTTCCACGTTATGTTTCGCTATAAATATTATGCCAAACCAACCACCGCTATCTAGTAGCTATGCTTTGCCTTTAGAATTAAACCGCGTGGGGCTAGATTTTGCCTTGAGAGAGTTAGTGTATGTGCGTGCCTCTGTGTGCGTGTGTGTGTGCGTGCCTCTGTGTGTGTGTGTGTGTGTGTGTGCCTGTGTGTGTGCGTGTGTGTGTGTGTGTGAGTGTGTGTGTGTGTGTGCGGTGCCTGTGTTGGGGGGGGTGTGTGTGTGTGTGTAAACATTTATATTTGTATGTGCGCCTGATAGAGCTTCTCTCTTACAAACAAGTACCGTTCCGATCCCACACCCCTTCTCTCCTCTCTCTCCCTCTCCTCTCTCTCTCTCTCTCTCGCAAAATGCCTTGAGCACAAACAACAAATCGGTGGGTTCCAATAGAAGTATAGTAGTATGGTGTGGTGTTTGGTAGTAGGGGTGAGGGGTAGGGGGTGGGGTTTGGGGGTGGTCGTTGTGGTGGTGGTGGTGGTGGATAGGGCAAGGTTTCGTGATTGCGGTGGGGAGTAGGTAAGGGTGGGGTTGGGGTTGGGGTAGGGGTAGGGGTAGGGGTGGGGATGGACTATGGAAGTTAAGCAGAGAGTGGAGTGGGGACCTGACAGTTTAAAAATCAGAACAGACAAGAAGATGGTTGGAATAGGGGTTGAGGGTGGGGGTTGGGGGGGCGAGCGGTGGGGGTGGGGTGTTGGGAGGGGAGGGGCTATTAGAAAACTTGGGGAAAGGGAGGAGAGTGGTGTGTTGTGTGTGGTGGTGTGGTGTGTGGTGTGTGATTTTTTTTTATTACTTAGAGGGAATTAGGATCTTTATCGTAAGGTACCTTATAGTTGGCTGTCTGTCTTCCCTCTGTTATGTCATCTGACCTGTCTGTTTGACTGTTTGTTGTCTGTCTGACTGCTTTCTTCTGACTGTCTGTCTGACTGTCTGTCGCAGGGATGCCATAGCTTCAGGTATGAATTGGTGCGGTCACTGACGAGTGAAATATGAAACATTTTATTATATATTTACAATTATTTACATGTTATTAAGTTAAATAAATATATATATATATATAAATATATTATATATATATATATTATATATACATATATATAAATAAATAATATATATGCCACGTGTCTGCATAAGCATCCTATGTTAACTCCTGGTGGGGGTGGGAGCTCAAAATAAGCTGTAGCTTGATGGCTTTCCCATGCTGTATTGATGATGTTTGCTTATGTTGTGTGAGTATTGAATAATAATAATAATAATAATAAATGGAATTTATATAGCGCTGTATCTTGCACAGACAAATCAAAGCGCTTAATAAACCATGCTTAAACCAAAATTAATATGAACAATTAAGTCCATACAAGATTAAATTTTACCTAAATTATTTTTCTTTTAAAAAAAGAAGGAAAAACCTGTGCTATAAAATATAATGTAGTTTAATGCATCACATCGTTAAAACACGGTAGATGTAGTGTAGTGTAGTGCAGTGTAGTGTAGTGGGTATTGTAGAGAAGTGTAATGTAGTGCAGTGTATGTAGTGTGGTGCAGTGTATAGTGGTGTAGTGTATGTAGTTGTAGTGTTTTTAGTGTATGTAGTGTAAGTGGTATTAGTGTAGTGTAGTGTAGTGTAGTGAAGTGTTGTGTAGAGAAGTGTAGTGTAGTGTAGTAAGTGTAGTAGTTGTAGTGTAGTGAGTTGTCAGTGTAGTGTAAGTGTAGATGTAGTGAAGAGTTGTGTAAAGTGTTGTGTAGGTGTAGTGTAGTGTAGTGTAATGTAGTGTAGTAGTGTATGTAGTTTGTTGTAGTGTATGTAGTGCAGTGTGGGTGTAGTGAGAGTATGTTATTCAAGATGTCGATTTATCCCTACTTCCTCTCATGTTCTGTCTGCTGTGTCTGTCTCTGTTTTTCTAGCTTCTGTTTATACTCTCTCTGTATCTCTTGTCTCTGTCTGCCTTTTGTTTACAAAATTAAAATAGCGATGTAAATTTTAAAGTAGAGCTTATCAAAAAAAATTTTGGGCCACCCCAAAGAAATGATCACAAAAAACTTTCTTCAAAGATATTTGAAGCAAAAGTGCAGTCGATAATGTTATACCCCCTCTGAAAGACTGGGGAGTTAATAGACTCGATAACCTTGAAAAATACACCTTTTTAGCTTGCAAACGATATCTGGGCGTACCTTTGAAAACGGCCCAAACAATTAAGTGTACGGTGAGCTAGCCAGATATCCTCTTTTTCATCAACAACAACTGTCAGATCTGTGAAGATATTGGCAGCGTTTACTGCAGAAAGCATACAGACTTCCAAAACAATGCTATCAGATGCTTTTGTCTTTTGGATAAACGGGTACAAAATGTTGGGTGTCAAGATATAGGACTTGTTATTTAGCACCGGTTTTCATTTGTATGGCTGAACCAAGGAGTACCAAGTAAACGAACGCAAGTTTTTTAAGTGAGTTCAAACAGAGATATTAATATATTTTCCATGCAGAATGTTCATCTACCCTACGGGAAGGAGTAGATATGAAATGTATAAACTTTAAAGATGTATATTGGCAAAGAACATATCTTTCATGCAATGATATAGTATTTTTTAGAGTCGCGTTTTTCACATGTAAAGACTTGGTGTATACCTATAAAACTGCAATATGCATAGGTACAGTGAAAAACCCGATGGATAAGCACTGTGCATTGGTTTTCAAGAAGAAAATGAACGACATTTCATACTTACTTGTCCCATTATATAATGACATGAGAGAAAAGTTCCTTACAGATTCTTCTTTATTTACCTCTGTCAAGACTGCTAGATGGAAAGAAGCAAAGATGTCTGTCGCCTTGTCGTAAATATGTGTTCATGCTATTAGAAGAAGTACAGGCTATTCTTGAAAGTTAGGTCAACTATCTCCAGTCTCAACAACCACCACCACCCCCCCACACACTTTCCGAAAATTAACTGAAGGTTTGTTCTGTGATTTATCTTGCTCAGTTGATATATAGTTTGTTTAATTTTTTCCTAAAGGAACAGATGAAAAAAAGCTGAATATCAGAATAGTGTAAATATCTAAATGCCTTGTTTGTAGATAATAAATGGGTTGTACTTTGTATTCTGATTGGGAAAAGGTTATTATATTTTGGTTGACATACATTAATGGACCACCCCATCTCCACCCTCCCTCAATGTGTATGTATGCCTATGGCCAAAACACATTAAACATTTGAAATCTTGAAATTTTGAAATCTCTGTCTCTGTCTCTCTCTGTCTCTGTCTGTTCCTCGTAAGAGTAGGCCGTTGTGTGCCGGTGGGAACAGATGACAGAATTTACAAAACCGTAGACACACAGGGACTGGATGTTAAAAAGCACATGAGTGCTTATTCCATTATCCTCGATATAAAAGAATATTAAATTTTTTTTTAAATGTCTCTGTCTGTCTGTCTGTCTGTCTGTCTGTCTGTGTCTCCTCTCTTCTCTCTCTCTCTCTCCTTAATCCATCCTCTCTCACTCTCTCTCTCTCTCTCATCTCATCTATCTCCTCTCTCTCTCCTCGCGTGTGTGTATGTGTGTGTGTTGTGTGTGTGTGTGGGTTTAGATCGCTTGTTCGCGCGCGCGTATGTTGTACACGCATGAAACGCGCACTGCTTATTTTCATTCTTATATTCTTATATATCGAGGATAATGGAACAAGCACTTATTTGTCATTTTTACATCCAGTCCCCTGGTGTAATCGGTTTTGTAAATTCTGTCATCTTACCCACCGCGCACAATGGACTACTCTTTGACGAAAGCGGAACAGAAATTTTAACGTGGTAGCGCAAGATGTTTCGTTCAGCGTGCGTTCGCACCCAAAGCTGAAGCCTCGTTTATAGTCTCATCGGAAGAACTGATGTTAAACCTCCAGGGGAAAATATCCCCTTGAACGGGAATCGAACCCGGGTCGTCAAGATGCAGCGCATGTTTCTAACACAGGCTATCTTTCCCCAAAGCCTATCATGGTGTGTGTGTGTGAGTGTTGGTTTAACGCGCGCAGGCCTATATGTGTGGACAAGCATGAGCGCATATGACGTCCATGCGCACGTGTACACACGCGTGAACGCTCACGCTCATGTGTGTATAGATGTGTGTGCGCGCACACGCAACACACATCACGCACGCACGCTTGCACGCAAGGCGGACCTTATGGGGCTAATCAAAGAAGGTAGGCAGGGTGGCTATCAAAGGACCAGAGGATTTTGGCGGACATCAAAGTGAAGAAGGTTTCATTCTATTCCTGTGAGCAGTAGCAGCAAGCACTGCCAAAGTTAATGTGTCTGGCCTCTGATGAAGGACCTTGGCCAACAAAAACAGTAATATAGGAGCCTTTCTGAAACAACTGGAAACAGAGGGAGATAGAGAGAGAGAGAGAGGGAGATAGAGGGGGGGAGAGACAGAGAGAGGGAGAGAGAGAGGGAGAAGGGATAGAGAGAGGGAGAGGGGATAGAGAGACAGAGAGGAGAGGAGCAAGAGAAAGGAGAGAGAGTAGAGGAGGGAGAGAGAGAAAAGAGAGGTAGATAGAGAGAGGGAGAGAGAGAGAGAGGGAGAGAAAGAAGTAGAGGGGTGAGAGAGAGAGAGTAGGGAGAGAGAGAGAGAGAGATAGACAGAGAAAAGATAGAGAGAGCGAGAGAGAGAGAGAGAGAGAGAGATAAAGAGAGAGAAAGAGAAGAAGAGAGGGAGAGAGAGAGATGGGGGATAGAGAGAGGAGAGCGAGAGGGAGAGAGAGAGAAAGATAAGGGAGAGAGCGGCGTTTAGATTGCGAGAAGAGAGCTGAGAGGTAGTAGAGTGAGGAGGATAGACGATGAGAGAGAGAGAGAGAGGAGAAAGAAAGCGAGCGAGAGAGTAATAGAGAGGGAGACGGAGATAGGTAGAGAGGGAGAGGAGGGAGAGAGAGAGAGAGGGAGGGAGAGAGGGAGAGAAGAGAGACAATAGAGAGATACAGAGAGAGAATCTAAATACAGAGGAGAGAGAGAGGAAAGAGAGAGGGAGAGAGAGAAGAGGGAGAGAGAGAGAGAGAGATAGAGAGAGAGAGTGGAAAGGGAGAGAGAAGCGAGAGAGAGAGAAGAAGAGAGATAGAGAGAGAGAATGAGAGGAGAAAGAGAGAGAGAGAGAGAGAGAGGAGAGAAGAGAGAGAGAGTAGGGAGATAGAGAGAGAGAGAGGGAGAGAGAGAAGAGGGGGAGAGAGAGATAGGGAGAGAGAGAGAGAGGAGAGAGAGAGAGAGAGAGGGAGAGATCTCTCGCTGCGGGCGCTATCGCGCGTCTCTCGCTCCGCTCTCACGTTCTCGCTCTCTCGCTGTCGCTTCTCTTGCGCGCTCTCTGCTCTCCTCTCCCTCTCTCTCTCGCCCTCTCCTCGCGCTCCCTTCTCCGATACGATATATGGATGTAGAGAGGAGAAGATTGTTGTTTGTTATCATTGAGGATTTGTTATTTTTATCTTGTAGAAAGTTGTTTTTTTTTTTCTGTAGTGGTGTTTATCGCGGAGAATTGAGACGTGAAGGGAAGGGTGGAAGTTAGTTAGTATGTAGTGCGGGGGGGCTGCAGATCCTATAGTATAAACTATATATAATAAAAGAAATTATAAAAGTGTAAGGATATAGTATGATGAGTGAGAGTGCGCGAGCCGAGTGATGTGTGTTGTGTAGTTGGTATGTAGGGCGATGTATTGTTTAGTGTATGTTTGATTGTTTATGGTTATTAGCTCCTAGCCTAAATTTAATAGATAATATCATCCTATGTACAATACTATCTTATCTATCCTATAACTATATAGAAATTTCATTACTTATTACTATTATTATTTCTCTATACTATATTATATATATAATTTTATATTATAATTTTTTTCGTTAGTTATATATAGATAAGAATTTATATAATATAAAACTAAATTTATCTTAATATGTTATATTTTAAATTATTGGTATGATATGTTTAAATTTTTAAATTGATTATATTATTATATAATGTTGAATTATGATTTATATATATATTTATTTATTATATTATTTTTTTCATTTTAATTATTTGAGTCGTAACAGTATCGCCCTCTTTACAGTAAGCGTTTACGTACGTCGAAACATACAGCCACACTACAAAAAACTATCTTTTTCTTGTCTATATTTTTTTATCTTCATTACTTGTCTTTAATTTCTAATACCCGACACCCCCATTCCTGTTTGTTGTCTAAGGTTTTTTTTTTTAGCTTACCTTGACTAGTCTTGATCCCTGCATTTACTAAGTAAACAAGAAATAAAAACAAATATATATATATATGAAGTAGAATATATAAAAGATTTTTCTTTTGCTTGCGATCTTTTTATATATAATAGCTCTTTCGTCTTCCGCTGCTCTCGCTCCTCCTCAGTATCATGCATAACATGCTTCATCTCCTCCCCATCCTCCCGGGATGGCCGACGCCTGCCCGCCTCCGCCTCCTCCTCTCCTCGCGCGATTCTCTCTTCTTCCTCTTCTCTCTTCTCTCGCTCTTCTCTTCTCTCTCTCTCCTCGCTCTCCTCTCTTTAGTCATCAAATCAATAGCAGCAATCATCTCCTCCTCCTCCTCCTCCTCCTCCGCCTTTTCTTCTTCTTGCGTCGTCGTCTCTTCCTCCCTCTCCTCCCTCCCTCCTCCTCCCTCCCTCCCCCCCTCCTCCTCCTCTTCCTCTCGTGCTCTCCCTCTCTCTCTCTACCCCTCTACCCATACCCCTACCTACCCTACCGTCGCGAACTCTGTTTCTTTTTGGTGTTTGGTTTCTTTGTTTGTTAGTTTTTTTTTTTTTTTTTTTTTTTTTCTGCTTCCTTTATTTTCTGGTCGTCTTCCCTACCCCCCCCCCCCCTCCCTCCCCCCTCTCCTCGCGTCTCCCCGCTTCCCTCTCTACCCCCCCCCCCCCTCCTCGCCCCCTCCCCCTCTCTCCCCCGCGCTTTTCCCTCGCCCCCGTCTCTCTCGTCCCCTCTTCCCTCGATCTCTCACTACCACACAGGATCCACGTCCTGTCGGCATAAACCTGGACTCACCCCCCAACCTCCACCCCAACACGACAAGGGCCACCCCACGCCACACCAACCCAACACCTCCTCCCACCAAACCCATATGGGTTTCTTGCCAAATTACTAAACCAACACACTCATGTCTTAAGGGGTGGACGGTATAACCCAAGAAGGTAAGACTAACCATAGGCGGGCTCGCCAACCAGACGAAGCAGACCCGGAAAATCGATAACCCGTACACATGGGGAAATTTTTCATCTTGAGTTAGCGTCATGCAGACCACCACTCTCCCTCCCCCAAAAGTCCTATTCGATAGCTATAAAAAACCGAGGGAGTCTGTGTGCGAACGCACGCAGAAACAATCTTGCGCACGCGTTTAAAAAAAAAAAAAAAAAAAAAAATCAAAAAAAAAAAAAAAATCCTGTTACCCATATTCGTAAGAGTAGGCCATTGTGGTGCCGGTGGGACAGGTACGGATGGGACAGAAATATACAAAAACTGCATACAACACACAGGGACAGGATGTATATAAAATATTAAAAAAAGCACGCAATGCTTATTTTTCCCATCCACAATTACCCTCGATAAAAAATGAATAAAATAAAATAGACAAAATAAAATAAAATTGTTTTTGTTGTGTTCCCCCAGTTCAGTCAACACACCCTGCCTTTTTTTATTTTTTTTTTTTTTTTTCTCAAATCAAGTCCTATATCAATCTATCTTTTCTTTATTGTATGGATGGTTTGGTCTGCATTGTTCTGTTTCTGGGCGAATCAGGTTGTGATAATAGCTAATATACTGGGATGGGGGCAACGATGTCCATTGCTCTGCAGTGTTATTAGCCTGGAAAGAACACATAACAGCGTAATTGCCTAACAAAAACATTGGCCCCCAAAAACGAATTTAATAGTCGAGCATGCAAAAAAGGCCCCAGACAAGAACCATTCCCTGGCGCTGATATGGCAGTGACCCCACCCCCCACGACATGGTACTCATGACCCTAAAAAACAGATCAACCTGAAGACCCAAAGAACCAGAAGAGAAATCCTAAACCCCTTTGCGTTCAAAAACATGGAAAAGCAAGGAAGAAACAAAACCAACCCCGAAAGTCCGCTGAAAAATCCTATAAAAAGCTGGATATCAGGGGGGGCAGATTTGCAGCCTTGAATTTCCCCCTCCAAGATGACATCAAACAACCTCACTGAGACTTTCAGCAAGACATTCAGGGAAAGACAGACGCTGGAGATTCCTTGGGAAAGAAAGGACAAAGAACCAACCGTGGTTACCAACGAAATCGTGGACCTTGCGACGAATCAACGGTAGGGAACAAAAAAGCAAAGAAAATCAAAAAACCCCGAAACCGGCCGAAGAGTATAGAACAGTCCACCAGTTCAATCAAGAAGACGATGAACAGATGCCTAAGGTGGCACTAAGTCAAACACCCCCACTGCTCCAAGGTGGAGAAGTGACCCAACAGTGCTGCCAGTGAGCCCGTCCCTCGGCTTACCCCGCCCGATTCCACAAGGTCCTCCCCCCACTGACCCCGCCGCCCCCGCCCCCACCGTACAAGACAGACAAGAGGGGTCAATCCTACGGGAGACAGCGCCACAAAACATGAAGGATGGACCAAAATAATAGCAGCGACAGAAGTACAACTCAAAACAAGAAGAAGGGCTTATCCGAACAAACTAACTTCCACGAGCAAAAAATCATATCCCAGACCAAAAAGCAGAACCTGAAAGCACACAGGTGCTGGAAAAAGGACGATGTAGAAGAAGCAGTACTACCATGAAAGAGGCAAGTCCCACACCCCAGTGATATGACAACAAACCCGTCTGAGGCTACATCAAGAACGGAGGCCCCGAGATGATCAAGGCACTAACAATCAACTTCAACCTGCAAGACTGGACCCAGCAAAGAGTGGCCAATAACAGTGGACCCCATCCATCATAGTTTCCAACATCCAAAGAAGTGGAGGACCTGAAGAAGGTGCCAAAAATTACAGTAACAAAATCAGGCTGAAAAGCCCTCCAACAAAGTTATATGGCACGCATTGCCTGAACCAGAGTACAGAAAACCACAACAGAAGAAATATCCTATCATAAGAAACATGCAGGATTCAGAAAAGAACCAGGTAGAGAGCACCTTGTCGAAAACCGATCTTTCAAAAACATCAGGATCTCATAGAGAAGCCAACTCCAACATCAACTACACTCTACAAAAACTTCATTGACTTCAAGAAGGCCAACGACCGATTGTGGCAGAAGCTCCTGTGGCAATTCAATAGAGACTATAAAACTTCGACGAGGAAAACCTGATTCAGTCATTTCCCAGGCGCTGAATGAACAGCTCCCACAGTGCAGTCCTCATGGTTGGATCAAATCGGGAGATTCTATTCTCTTCCGGACCATCATTGGATTTCGGACAAGGGCTGTGGCCCGCTATCCCCCCTGTTTCTATTCCCCCACAACGTTGTTCTCTGGAGAACAATCATGCAGGAGGGCCCCTATGACTTTCAAGACCACATCACAAATAGAGGAAGGGGGGCCAGTCTGCACTCCTTCGATTCGCAGAACGATATAGGATCTCATTGGGGCCGCAGTGAAGAAGAACCCCAGGAACTCTCAACACGCCACCAGAACCAAACTGGAAAAACACAGGCCAATGCCCACGGGTATGGAGTAGATCAGCACGAAAAGGATGCAAGATTCCTAGTGTACATTACCACCAAACCGACCACACCCAACCATCATCAAGAATGATTGGCGAGACAGACACTTAGAGGAGGTGGAAAGACTTTCAAGTACTACCCCCTTTGGAGCATCATCACCTAAAAGAAGGAATCGAGCACAACACAAGAGGTGAAGAACAAGACATGCTGTGGCACTCTCCCTGCCACATGACTAATAAGGCTGGCGAAGAGTGTGAGAAAAAACAAAAACAACAAACCCACAACATTCAGAACCCTCACACTAAGGTCAGCCAGAACTCTACAAGGCACTCGTCACAATCCATTGCCGTTGTACGTGGGGCAGTGAAGCATGGACCACTTCCCAACTGCCGATATAGACACGACGCATCAAGGCCTTTAGAGATGAATGTTCCTCATGCGGATCCTGAAACACACCTACCGAGTACCCATAAAACCAATATACGGCGGGTGACAACAGGGTAACGGGGTCTGGCAGCATATCGAGGCAACTGGAGTGCTGCTGGCAAACAAGAAACCATTGCAGATAAACAGTCAAACGGAGGAAACTGGAACTGAAAGGTATTGGCCACAAACAAACAAGGCATAACAATCCTGTCAAAGACAAGTCCTACTGTCCTAGCAGGTGACCAAGGAGGAAAGCAAGAGGCAGGGGACGACCACGTGATAGACGCAAACGCAGGCCACTAACACCAACAAAACCCAACCAGTCGTAGGCCCCGGCCAACCCCCTGTCCCCCCCACCCACCAGCCCTCCGGCCGCCCTGCCGCGCCCGCCAAATGGCGTAACCTACTTGCAGCGGGTCGTCCCGTGCGGGTGGGTATAACCACCCCAACACCCCCCCGCCAACGGTCTGTCGACCCGACCAAGGATGAGAGCGTGAGTGAGTAGGGCCTTTTTTATTCCATATAATTATAGTTTTTTAAAAATACGGCTGAACGTATTAATTATAAAAATTATCCAGACTATTATATAAATATATATATATATATATATAATAAATATATATCTATAAGAGGAGAGAGAGAGAGGTGCTCGAAGGGTCGATACTATATTCGCGGGCCTCGCGCTCGCGCTCGCTTCGTGTGTGTGGTGTTGTCTCTCTCGTCTCTTCTTTCTCTCGCTCGGCTCTTAGGTTTGTTTTTTTTTCCTTCGTTTCGCCTCTTCTTCTTACTTCGCCTGCCTCTCGCTCTGGTCGCTCCTCACATACTAATCCCCCCGAACAAACACACCCCAAACCCTCATACTACCCCCCCCCCCCCTCCTCCCCCCCAACCCCCCCCCCCCCAACCCCTCCCCCCCCCCCCCCACCCCCCCCTCCCCCCCCACCCCACCCCCCACCCACACACACACCACACACACACCACACACAATCACACACACTCACACACACACACAACAACACACAAACTCACCGCACCAAAACCATCCCCACCACCCCCAGTGACCACCTCATCCGCCCCTGCCTCCAGCCCCCCCCCACCAACACACAAAACACACACATAGTAAATATATGAGATAAGTATATATATATAGATGTATATATAATATAGATAGAGTATAATAGAATATATGTAGATTATTGATAGGATATAGAGACACCAACGATACACCCCCGAAGCCGACTTATCCACAGCCCCATGCAACATCAGTTACCACTGTGGAACTGTTCTTGGCCAAATCACCAACCACCAGGCCTAATGACGAGGAGAGTGTGCCTTACTGTCCAATAGTCTAAAGTATGGACCCTAGTAACATTGATATTGGAAGAATGTGTAGGGGAGTGATGACTGCCATCGCATTTTAGCATATTCTATTCAATAACTAGCGCACTATACAAACCATTAATATACTGTTTACCACCTTTTCCCTATCATACACCAATCACCCCCTCCCCATGTAAACACCCAATACTGTCGGACAAGATTGCGTCATCACTCAGTACGGACTAGATATATAATAGACCCCTCAGGCCAAGAACTAGTTCAGTAAATTTTTATTATAATGATCCAATATCCCACATACCAATTACATGACAAATTCAGCGCAGTTGCCAGCGTCGGAGCAAGCCCGCTGCATTGGAAATTGAATTGTTGGCCAGATATAGCGCTAGATAAAATTCCCTGTATAAAGATTATAATACAAGATTAAGTATTTTTTTTATTTTTTTTTATTTACAGAAACACGAAGCTAGGCTGAATGAACGCGCATGGCAGTGGCTAATCAGAGATATTTTCCCAATGCGGAGCGTATACGAAGGAATCCTCTGTCCCAAGCAAGTCTCAGCCCCTCACCACATGCCAACTCGCCCTAGCGTGGCCGAAAGTGGCGGACCAAAACAAGAAAGATAAAGAGAGTATAGAGAGAGCGATGAGAGAGAGAGAGATGAGAGAGAAGAGAGAGGATAAGAAGAAGAGAGGAGGGTCGAGGGGTGGAGCTGTCTATGCTGTGGTGGGATGAGATTGTTTTGTGTTGTTGGTTCTCGGTGGGGTCTCGCTCTAAATGCGCGTCTCCATCCCCCCCCCCCCCCCCCACTCGTCCAGCCCCCCCCTCCCATCTCGAGCGCTCTCGGCTCCCCGCTCGGCTGCGATGGGGCTAGCGAGCGTGCGCTCTAGTCGGTGCGCTTCGCGCTTCGTGTTACTTCTGCTCTTCTCTCTTTTTTCTCCTCTTCTTCTATCTTGCTTCTCGAATTCTTACTTCTTCTTTCTCTCTACTCTCCATCCCCCCCTCCCCCAATCCTCTCTCGCTCAACCCCCCCCCCCCCAAAAAAACCCAAAACAACAAAAAACACCACACTCTTACACCAATTCCACCCCTCCCCACGCTTAGCACAAAAACCCCCACCCTTAACCCCCGAAGTACAGCTGAAAATGACCCAAAATAACCCATATCCCCCTCCAACAACACCCTTCGCCCCCCGACCTCAAACATACAACCACAAAAATATCCCCAAACACTACACCAAACCCTACAAAACAACTGTCTCCCCCCCCCTCTGCCCCAGATGCAAACCCCCCCCTATATCTCCCTTCATAACACATGTAACAATACTACCAACATCGGTTAACTACACCCTTGGCCAATGATTAAACTCCACCACAAAAGAAGATAAAGTGCTAGCAGATCTACTACAAGAGAGAGAAAGAGACAGACAGACAGGCCAGACAGAGACAAAACAAAGACACCACACCGAACCAGTTCTCGTGAGACAGTGTTCAGCACAGACAGGAAAGATTAGACAAAGCTATACACAGAGACAGAGGCATACCACCTAGACACACAGACAGACATAACACACAGATAAAGGGACAGACAAACAGAAACACACACAGACAATATAACCATAAGACAACAAGACAGGACGAGAGCCACAGAACAGTTACCTAGACAGAGACACAGCAGACAGAGAACACAGACACGAGAAACAGACAGAAAGACAGGAGACCACAGACCATACAGAGAAACAGACAGACAGACACAGAGACAGGCAGAGACACAGGACAGACAGAGACACAGATAGGACAGAGACACAGGGACAACAGACAGAGAACAACACAAACAACAAATAGAAGCAAACAACACAAGCGAGGACAGAGACACAGACAGAGACAGACAGAGAGACACAGCACAGGACAAGACAGAGATAACACACAACAGACAGAGACACAGACAACAGACAAACGAAGACACAGACAGACAGAAAGACAGAGACACACACATACAGAAGAGACACAAACAGACAGTACAAGACAGAGATACACAAGACAGACCAGACAGAAGACACAACACAAGACAGACAGACAACAGAGACCCACACAGACAGATAGACAGAGACACACACAGACAGAGGTAAGACACAGATAAGACAGAGACCAGACAGACACAAAGACACAGACAACGACAGAGAATCAACAGACAGACAGGACAGGACAGAAACAAGACACAGAGACATACACACAACCATACACACACAAGCACACACTCCACACACACACAAAGCTCACAAAACACCACGACGCACGCACCCACACACACACCCCACACTCACACACACCACACTACACACACACCTACACACACAACACCACACCTCCAAACACAATAAAAAAAACACACAACACACAACATACACGTACTGTCGAGAGAGACCAAGAAGATCGAGAAGACAGACACACACACACACAAGGCAAACAAAACAAACAAACAAACAAACAGGCACGACAGAGATAAACTCCAATATTATTACATGCTGCCATAGTTAAGCCCAATCTAGCATGTGATATGTTAGGGAGGGTGCCACGTAAAACGCTGTCAATACTCGATTGTGTTAAAATACAGGACTAAACATGATAATAAAATGTTTTAAAAAATTGTAGGAGAAGACTCTAACAGTTAATTGAATAAACATTATACAGCTTGCTTCCTGGTTACAACACAACACGTGAGCTCGCCGCGTCGCGCGCTGCACAAGCACGCACGCACGCAGCGAGAGACAAGAGAGACAGAGACAAAGAGAGACAGAGACAGAGAGAGATAGTCCTCCTGGGAATGCCGGGAGGCTTTTTCAGTCTATAAATAGCATTCCCATCGTCTGGAAATACACTAGAATATCCTACTTCTCTATCACTCCCTTTTGTTTCTTGCCTTTTTCTTTACTCTCTCTCTTGCTTATGGTGGGGGACGGGATACCCAAGTGGTTAGAACATTGCGCTCGCAACCTGACGACCCGGATTCGATTCCCGTTCAAGGGGGATATTTTCTTCTTGAGTTAACGTCAGTGCAGACTCCACTCTCCCCCAAAAGTCCTTCGGATGAGACTATAAACCGAGGAGGTCCCGTGTGCGAACGCACGCAGAACATCTTGCGCACGCGTTAAATCCTGTTCCGCTTTTCGTAAGAGTAGGCCATTGTGTGCCGGTGGGAACGGATGACAGAATTTACTAAAACTGCATACACACACAGGGACTGGATGTATATAAAATATTAAAAAAAGCACGCAAGTGCTTATTCCATTACCCTCGATATAAAAGAATAAATAAAATAGAATAAATAAAATAAAATTGTTTTGTTGTGTTCCCAGTTCAGTCACCTGCCTTTTTTTTCTCAAGCAAGTCTTTTCAATCTTTCCTTTTCTTTATTGTATGGCATGGTTTGGTCTGCATTGTTCTGTTCTGGCGATCAGGTAGTGATATAGCTAATACTGGGATGGGGCACGGGATTGTCCATTCTGCAGTGTTATTTGCCTGGAAAGACACATAACCAGATTGACTACATCTTGGCCCCCAAACGATTTAAGTCGAGCATCAACAAAGCCCAGACAAGAACCTTCCCTGGCGCTGATATTGGCAGTGACCACGACATGGTACTCATGACCCTACAGATCAAGCTGAAGACCAAGAACCAGAAGAGAAATCCCCGTTTGCGGTTCAACATGGAAAAGCTGAAGGACCCCGAAGTCGCTGAAATCTTTAAAGCTGAGATAGGGGGCAGATTTGCAGCATTGAATTTCCTCCAAGATGACATCAACAACCTCACTGAGACCTTCAGCAAGACCATTCAGGAGACAGCGCTGGAGATCCTTGGGAAAGAAAGGAAAAAGAACCAACCGTGGGTTACCAACGATATCGTGGACCTGTGCGATCAACGTAGGGAGCTAAAGCCAAAGAAAATCAAAAACCCAGAAACGGCCGAAGAGTATAGAACAGTCAACAGGTCAATCAAGAAGAAGATGACTGAGGCCAGGGGGAACTGGATGTCAAAACAATGCCCCAGGTTTGAAAAGGGAAATGGCGAAAGGACCGAAAGGAGGCGTACCGCCCTCAAGGTACTAACAAGTCCCAGCAGAAAAAGACCCCCGTTATTGAAGAAAAAGGGGGTCAACCCTTACAGAGGGGCGCCCTTCATGAAGAGAGGAAGATATTGCGCGAATGTAAACTAAAAGTGAAGGCTGTCGAACAAACTTCACGAGCAAAACCCCGCCATAGCCTGAAACCCAAAAGGTGTGGAGGAAGAGGTAAAAGAAGCAGTAGTCCTTAAAAGGGGAGGAAAGTACAGGGATTGACAAACCCCGGTGAGCTATCAAAACGGGGGCCCCCGAGTGTAAGGAAAAACATCATCTCCCAAGATTGGCCAGCAAAGAGTGGCCTAAAACAGTGGCCCCAATCCATCTATTTCCCCATTCCCCAAGGGGGAAAACCTGAAGAAGTGCCAAAATTACAGAAAATCAGTCTGAAAGCCCCCAAGAAAAGTTATGCTGATTCCCTTGAACAGACTGAAACAAAGAGAAAAAAATCCTATCAGAAGAACGGGAGGTTCAGCCAGGGAAAAAAGCCTGTCGAAAGTTTTTCAAAATCAGAATGTCATAGAGAAGATTCCCAAAATCAAAAACGCTCACAACAATTCATTGACTTCAAGAGGCCCTTTGACCGAGTGTGGCAAGAAGCTTGTGGAAGTATGAGAGATTAACTTCGCGGGGACTGATTAAGTCATCCAGGGTGTTGACAGCTCCCCCGTCAGTTCCCCTGGGGGGGAAATGGGGGTTCTTCCCGGGTTCGTTGGGTTCGAAAAGGCTGCCCCCCTTCCTGTTCTTTTAACGTGGGCCGGGAAAACATGCGGAGGCCCCTTGATTCAAGAAAAATCAAATAGGAGGAAAGGCCAAATCTGCAATTTCGATTCGCAGACGTTTGATCTTGGCCGCAGTGAAAAAAGAATCCCGGATTCACCCCCAGACTGGAAAATCGCCCAAAGCCCCCGGTATGGGGTCCGCCCGGGAAAAGAGCAAGATCTAGTGAACGTACCACACCGACCACTCCCCCCGCATCAAGTGGTGGCGGATAGAGGAGGTGGAAATTTAAGTACTTGGAGAGTTACCCCAAAAGAAAGGGACGAGCCCCCAAAAAGGGGGAAATAGATTGGTGGCTCTCCCCCATGATAAACGGCGAAGGTGGGAAAAAACCCCCAAAATCAGAACCCCCAATAAGGTCAGACTTAAAGGATGTCAATCCCCTTGCCTTGTCGTGTGAAGCATGGAACTTTTGCGATTTAGAAGTGCATTTAAAACCCTTTTAGATGAAGTGCCTGGGGACCTGAACATCACCCCAGAGACATTAAAAAAATGACTCGTCTGGGAGCAGTTTGAGGGATGGGGCAAACAAGAACCTTGTAGATCGTCAACGGGAAATGAAGGGGTTTTGGGCCCCAAAAAGGATAAAGCTGTCAAAGACGTCCTGAGGGAATGGGGGAAGGGAAGGAGGCGGGACGACCACGCAAAAGCGGATACCAACTCAAGGATGGCCCGGCTCACCGTCCAAAACCTCCTAAAAGCCCCCAGGACAGAACCATTTGGCGGTCCACTTCAGCGCCGTGGGGTCCCCCAACGGTCGTCCGACCAAGGGATAGTGAGTGAGTAAAGGGCATTTTTCATAAAAATTATTTTTTTTTTATATACGCTGAATCTTATTTCCTGAATTATATTTTTTTTATATATTATATATATATATAAAATTTTATAATAAAAATAGAGAGAGAGAGGGGGGGAGAAGAGAGAGAGAGGGGGGAGAACGAGGGGGAGAGGGGGGGGGGGGGAAGGAGAGAGAGAGAGAGGGAAGAGAGGGGGAAGAGAGATATGTATTGCCAGTTTTTAATCTAAAATTTCACGATGTATACACACACAACACCCCACACACACAAACACACACCACACACACCCCAACACAAAAAAAATTTTATTATTATATATATATTTTATATATATATATATATATATATATATTAAAAATATAATTTATATTAAAAAACAAACCCAATACAACCAAATAATTCATACGATGAAGAAAAGGAAAGTTTGAAAAAAAAAAAAATATATTAATAATGTGTGTGTGGTGTGTGTGTGTGTGTGTGTGTGTGGGTGTTGTGTGTGTGTGTGGGGGTGTGTGTGTGGGTGTGTGTGTGTGTGTTACATCGTGCCCAAAAATTGCGAGGTGACAGCCTGATAATTATGGCCTCTGTGGTCGGCGGGGCTATAAACAACAGGATTTGGAGTGGAGTGTGCCTGTATGTACATTTGATTTTGTTGACTCTGTTCATTGTTATTGGTTGTATGTGTAGGGGTGTGTTGAATGCAAGCGCTTTTTGATTTCTTTTTGCAAGATATAGCGCTATATAAATTCCATTATTTATTATGTTTACACCTTTTCTTTATATCCCCCAGGATACTAAAATATTATGCGGAATTGTTGGCGTCATCATCAGTAGATTTTGGTTTATTGACCAAAGGGGAAAGAAATTTCAGGTTTTTTTTTTGTCATTTAATCCTATTAATTGTAACTGGCTGCATGTGAATGAGTAGGGGGGGAATGAAGCGCTTTGATTTGTTTTGTTGCAAAAATATAGCGCTAGATAAAATTCCATGTATTTTGTTTTTTATTAGTTGTTGTTTTTCGTTAAAGATGCTGGTGTTTGAAAAGGGTTGGGGGCGTTGATGTTTGGTGAACTTTGGGGGGTGTCGTTGGATAAGCGAAATTGAATGATGACAGCTCTCTGAATTAGCCTTCGGGCCCATAGTGGTAGGAACAAACATGAAGAGAAAGAGAGAGAGAGAGAGAAAGAGAGAGAGAGGGAAGAGAGAGGGGAGGAGAGGAGAAATGAAAAGAAGAGAGAGAGAGAGAGAAAAGGAAAGAGAGAGAGAGAGAAGGGAGAGAGAGAGGGGAGAGAGAGGGAGGAGAGAGGGGGGGGGAGAGAGGGAAGAAGAGGAGGAGAAGGGGAGAGAGAGAGAGAGGGGGAGAGAGGGAGAAATGACAACGACTTTAGAGAGAAGATTAAAAAACCCCCCTTTTTTTTAAATTTTTTCTTTTTTTATCGGGATAATGGAAAAAGCATAGGGTCTTTTACATCCGTCCCCGTGGTATGGGTTTTGTAAAATTTT
>CM054161.1:22220577-22223077 GCA_028751875.1 Rapana venosa | reverse complement strand
CACATGCACCACACCCACACCACACCCACACACACAACACACACACAACTACACCATCACACACACCACACAAACCACACATACCATGAAACACACACAACACCCACCCCCCCCCCCCCCCCCACAAACACACAACACACACACACACACCACCACTCACACACCACACAAACACACACACACACACACACCACACAACAACACAATCACAACACACACACACACAACACACACACACACACACACACACACACACACATACACAATACAAAACACACAAACATACACACACAAACATAAATACACACAAACACACACACACAAACACACACACCCCCACCCCCACCCCCCACCCCACCCCCCACCCCACACACACACCAACCCCCCCCCCCCCCCCCACACACACACACACACCCCAGACCCCCCCCCCCCCCCCCATCCCACACACACACACACACACCCATAACACACTACCCTGTGTTTCCTGGTTGTCCAAAATCGGTGGTTAGGGTTGTTAGCTGGGGACAATTGACCTACATAGCTACCTTACCTTAACCTTATACCAGTATAGCTCTATTATCCCTAATCAACAACAAAAGGCTTATCAGTGATTTTTAGGGCTTAGTGTGGAGTGGAGAGAGAGGTTGAAACTGTCAAAACTTGTGGTGATGTGATGGGGTGGGCAAGCAAGCCGGCAGGCAGTTCACTGACGTACCTAGGGCAGCAGATATTATGAATGTGTGACTTGGGGTGGGTTTTTTTTTATTTTGAGGGAGCTGGTTGAAAGAAAACTTCTTGTAGGGACGGGCTAATCTGAAAGCTCGAGTAGTGTTTACCACATACAACACACACAACACAACACATACACACACACACACACACAACAAACACACACACACACACACTCACTCACTCACTCACTCACTACCAGAGAGAGACAGACAGACAAAAAGAGAGACAGACAGAGAAAGAGAGAGAGAGAGAAAGAGAGAGGAGAGAGAGAGAGAGAGAGGAGAGAGAGAGAGAGAGAGAGAGAGAGAGAGAGGATATTATATTTTTTTATTTCAAGGATAATGAACTAAACACTCATGTGCTTTTGTTACATGCAGTCCCCTTTGTCTGCGGTTTTGTCAATTTTGCTACCCGTTCCCACCCGCACACTAAGACCTACTCTTCCAAAAAGCGGTACAGGTTTTAACATGTGCACAAAATGTTCTGCATGAGTTTACACACGGGGCCTCGGTTTATAGTCTCATCCCAAGGACATTTGCACAAGATGTTCTGCATTAGTTTACACACGGAACATCAGTTTTATAGTCTCATCGGAAGGACCTTTAGGGGGAGTGGAGTCAGCACTGATGTTAACTCTAGCGAGAAAAAAAATCCCTTGGAACGGGATTCGAACCCGGGTCTGCTAGCAGATCACGAGCGTAATGCGCAATACTCTAACCACCAGGCTATCCCGTTCTGATGTTCAGCGAGAGAGAGATGATGATGATGATGATGATGATGATGGATTTCATGAATGTGTGCAGTGTGTCTGCATAACAATGCCGCTTAGAGGATGAACTGATTATAAATTTTCAAAGTGAATATTTCCTTTTATACATTATTGATATATTTCTTTTCTGCTCATAAAACAATTATTCAGAATTTCACTGTTCTTCGTGTGTGTGTGTGTGTGTGTGTGTGTGTGTGTGTGGGTGTGTGTGTGTGTGTGTGTGTGTGTGGTGTGTGTGTTTGTGTGTGTGGTGTGTGTGTGTGTGTGTGTGTGTGTGGTTTTTGTGTGTGTGTGCATGCGTGCGTGCACGCGAGGGGGTGCATACAAGTGTGCGTGTATGCGTGGGGTGCTGTGTGTGTTGTGTGTGTGTGTGCTCGCGCGCGCACAAACACACACACACACATGCAAGCGAATATGAAACTTATATACAGGCATATATATATATATATATATATATATATATATATATATATGTTGTTAGCACAGAAGACCAAACAACCCGTAGAGCTTGTTTGGTGCCGTAAGCTCTGTGATAACACGTTTGCTATTTCTTCTTTTTATCCTTCAATGTTTAATCCTTTACTCCTAACCTACAGCCAGTTTGTCTGGTTTTGAGATAATAATAGTAATAATAAAGTGTTTGAATCTATACTGAATGATCCTGTTACTCGGCTATATCTTCCAGGACGGGATAGCCTAGTGGTTAGAACATTGCGCTCGCAATCTGACGACCGGGGTTCGATTCCCGTTCAAGGGGGATATTTTCCCCCGGAGTTAACATCAGTGCCGACACCAAACACTCTCCCCCAAAGTCCTTCCGATGAGACTATAAACCGAGGCCCCGTGTGCGAACGCACGCAGAACATCTTGGGCACACGTTAAATCCTGTTGTTCCGCTTTTTTTGTAAGAGTAGGCCATTGTGTGCCTGTGGGAAAGGATGACAAAATTGACAAAACCGCATACACACGTGGACTGGATGTAAAAAATATAAAAAAAAG
>CM054161.1:22158077-22203077 GCA_028751875.1 Rapana venosa | reverse complement strand
ACGACAGTCCTACAGCCTGACAGTAACATCCAAAGCACACGCCACTGATTTAGTTTTACCGGTAAAGTTTTTTTTTAAAGTTCGATTTCGCCACCATTTGCGAAAATAACGCTAACCGACACACCTGCGATGCTTATGCGGGTGATAGCGTGAAACATCTGTTGCATATTCTGCTTAACAGCTGGTGAACGTACAAAGGATTGATCGACAAGTTTTCATGTGGCGGCAGCAGTAGGGGTGCTTGTTTGCTTGTGATCAGAGTGACGTCCCGGCGGAGAGTTCCGATTTTTGGAAGAGTAGCGGTGCAAGGGAAACAACTCTGATTAAGGTTGGTTAGTTTTAGTTTTGCTTGCCCTTGATTTGCGGATGAAAATAATCTCGGGAATTGGGGGGGGGGGGGGGGGGGTCACTGTTATTACAAAATGTTCACTTTGCATACATGCATGATATTCATGTGCATGTATAGTTTTTCGTTACATGTATTGACGATATCAAAGAAGTTGCACATGGCTTATAACTACAGGGCTTCTACTGTAGAGGCAAATTAAAACAATAAAAGTGTATCTTTACACCCTCTGCTTAATCTTCACCTTGACAGACATCTGTGCCAGTCTATAGTATATAAATTATATACATGTATGTCAAGATTGATAATTTAAGCTGTGTCACAAGATACCTGATAACAGCCTATGCAACAACAACAAAAAGAACAAAAACCAAACAAACCAGTAAACACATACAATGATACATTATCTTTAATTAAAAATGAGGTCAGACAGCAATCTAATAAGCATCAATAGACAAAATGTGGCCTTGAAAGAAAGAAAGAAAATATACATATCAGTGGACTATATCAAGTATCACTCTCAGTCTCACCCCTACCCCCCTCCCCCAAAAAAACCCCCAAAACAAACAAAAACACCCCTCCCTGCCCCCCAATAGAAAGAAAATGTAAAAGATATTTCATTAATTAAATGTTCATAGGAAACATACATGTTATTAGTACATTCTTATGAGATGAAAACTTTTAAAACAAAGTAAAGAAAAAGGTATATATATATATATATATATATATATATATATATAATATATATAAAATCAGAAAAGCACCAAGTAAACACCCTAAGTAAGACACACAAAGAAGACTGCATTTTCTGAACTATTTCTATTTCCTACGACGTATCAGTATTACGATCTAGTTGCAGATCTTCATTGTTTTTGTTTTTTGTTTTTTTGGGTTGGGGGGTGGGGGGGTGGGGGCGGGGGGGGGGGTTCTGAAGTTGGTACACACATACATGACAAACATTGTATTGTCGTTTTGTGTATTGACAAAGTGACATTAAAAAACCCCACCATGCTATCAAGACGAGTCCACTCACGGCCACGCGCATGCACGCACACACACACACACACACACACACACACACACATGCGCATGTGCGTGGAGGAATGGGATAACCAAGTGGTTAGAACATTGGGCTCACAATCTGATGACCCAGGTTTGAATCTCCCCCATCAAGGGGATTTTGCCCCTGGAGTTAACATCAGTGCAGACTCCCCACTCTCCCCAAAAGCCCTTGGGGTGAGACAATAAACCGAGGCCCCATGTGCAAACGCACGCAGAACATCTTGCGCACACGTTAAATCCTGTTTTGCTTTTCGAAAGAGTTGGCCATTGTGTGCTGGTAGGAACAGATGACAACATTAAAAATTTACAAAACTGCATACACACGGGGATTGGATGTAAAAATGCATATGAGTGCTTATTCCATTACCCTTGATGTAAAAGAATAAAAGAAAAAATAAACACACACACACATGGCTGTTATTGTTGTTTTATGTTTGTTATTGTTGTTGTTGTGTATGTTTGTTTATTTGCTTGTTGTGGTTGTTCTTGTTGTTTTATCTTTTTTTGTTTGTTTTGTTTAGTTGTTTGTATGGTTGGAGGTTTTTGTGAGTATGGGGGTGGGGGGTGGGGAGGAGTTGGTGGTGTCTTTTTTATTTTTTGTCTTCTTTGTTTTGGTTTGGTTTGACTTTGTTGCGTGTTTGTATTATGGTGGATGATTTTCAGGAGATTTTTTATTTGTTTTATTTGTATGGTTTAACATTGTTCAGGGTTTTTTGGGTTTGTTTTTAATTCCATGTATGCATATATATTATTGTCTTCTCTTGTTTGATTTGTATGGTTTATCAGTGATTAGGTTTTTAATTTTATGTCTGCATATATATTATCATTTTTTCTCTTTTTTTCTTTAGATAGATGGCTTGATGAAAACAAAAAAAGCAGATGCACTGCTTATTCAATGTACCATCTGAAAATAAAAGTTTGACTTTCACACACACACACACACACACACACACACACACACACACACACACACACACACACACACACACACACAATAGAGTAACTTCAGTAAGAAGAAGGGAAAGAAACTCAGCAACTGAGTTCAGAAGAAATTCATTGTTTCTTCCCTTTTCCCATTTTGAAAATGGTGTGTGTCCCTGCCTGCCTGCCTGCCTGCCTGCCTCTGTGTGTGTGTGTGTGTGTGTGTGTGTGTGTGTGTGTGTGTGCGCGCACGCGTGCCTGACTGCCTGCCTGCCTGCCTGCCTCTGTGTGTGTGTGTGTGTGTGTGTGTGTTTGCCTGCCTGCCTGTGTGCGTGCGTGCATGCGTGTGTTTTTATCTTTTTATTTATTTTGTATTTATTCTTTTACATCGAGGATAATGGAATAAGCACTTATATGCTTTTTTACATAAAGTGACCCAGCAGCAGTGCAGGGCCCCTCTGGCTGGTGGCCCCACGGCGGCCTGATAGTGATGGGCTCCCTGTGGACCTCCGACTCTGAGGATGAGACATAACAAATCTGGGTATGGCTGTGGCGGGGAGATTGGGATGAGCGGAGTGGGAACAGCAGGACGGGGGACGTCACAAGATGAGGCAGCAAAAAAAAAAAAAAATTTAAATGTAAAAAAACGACAACCTGCACTCTCCTTTCAAGGAGAAAAAATCCTCTGAAGTCGGAGTGTGCTTAAAAACAGTCAAACTTCTCATTCAGTGTGTGCAGAGTTTCAGTCTCACAGTGATTCCTAGGTGGGATGAGTGAGTCGAAGTTGCACATTCAGGGTGACCCCCCAGAGTGTTAAGCTTGGGAACGCACAGCAGCAGCAGCAGCAGCAACAACAACAACAACAACAACAACAACAACATCATCATCATCATCATCATCATCATCATCATTCCCCGTCTTGTCCTACTTTCTTTGCCCACTCTCTGCCACGGAAGGATAACTGACTGCATTCAAAGAAGTTGGTGCACGTTTTGGTTAGGTAAGGGACCTAGCATCTGGGACGCTTTTACTCACGCGGGCGGCCACGTATGTGATGGCAGCAGCGGTGACGTGGCCTGCGACTCCTACCACCACTACGAGAAGGATGTCAGCATTATGAAAGAGTTGGGGGTATGTACAACAGCAACAGCAACAACAATAACAACAACATCAACATCAACAATGACAACAATGATGATGATGATGACAACGACGAAATGATCATTTTGTCATCATCATCATCATCATCATCATCATCATCAAAATAATCACTACAAGCACTAACAAGGTCACCATCATCAACCTCATCATCAGTATCATCATCATTAAAACAACGACCATCACCACCAAATACAATAACGGTGTCATTGTTGGTGTCATCATCATCCTCTTCCTCCTCCTCATCATCAACAAAAAATCCCCACAGTACCTCATTGTGTAGTGCTGAGGTCGCTTTCTTAACACCCTGTGGGGGGAGCAAAGATCATGTGCACATCCGGGCTTTCCTTCCAATATGGCGGCTGTGGTGTCGTGCTTTTGTGGCTTATTGTAGTGAAGAATGGAGATATTGAAGGGAAATGACAATCTTGCGTGTCTTTTTGTTAGTTTTTGCTTCTTTTTTTTCTGTGAGTTGCCGTTTTGCAGTTGTCAAAGTTGTGATGAGAGAGTTCTGAGGAAGTGAGCCAGCAAGTTATTATAGTAGAATGTGTTTGGTGATTGTCATGCATGTCATTTGATTACTCCTCCCCCTCCCCCAACACACACACACACACCACACCACACCACAACACACCACACACACACACACACACACATATACACACATTGCCTTTCTTCAGAAAGCTTCACTTGCATAGTTCATGCATCTTTTTACTCAACTTAGATCTATCTGGGGGACGGGATAGCTCAGTGGTCAGAGCGTTCACTTTCCCCCAGCTAAGGTTAAGCAGCATGGAGCGTCGTTACCACTCGAATGGGTGACCATTAGCCTGCCTTGGCTTCAGTACATAATTATACAGTCCCCCAGTTCACCCAGCTGTCAATGGGTACCTGCCTCTTCATGGTCAGGGAAGGTAAAGCAGCGAGGGAGAGGAGATGGGCACCGCCCTCAATATGCTGGCCCTAGAGAAGTGAGGTCTCTGACGCTTCACTCCCCTAGGACCACTTAGGTTATGGGACACCTTTACCTTTAGATCTACTTACTATGCTCATCTTACGAGAAATACTTTGGTTTTTTTGTCCTTCTTCCAACTTTGTTGTCTTTCAATTTTAAACAGCAAGTTAAAAAAAATGTTCTTTAATTCGTTTTCTTAGATTGACATTGAAAATGTGTTTTTGTCTGTTTCCAAACCAAAATATAGGTCACCTCCTACCGCCTATCAATCTCCTGGCCACGCGTCATTCCTGATCCTCTGATTGGTGCTGTCAACCCAGAGGGCGTGGCCTACTACAATAAGGTGATTGACAGCCTCTTGGCCAATGGGATCAGCCCGTGCGTGACCTTGTATCACTGGGACCTGCCCTTGGCGTTGGAGGAGAAGGTGGGGGGATGGCCCAAGGAGGAGATAATCCATTATTTCGTCAGCTATGCCCAGGCTTGTTTTCAAGCCTTTGGGGACAGGGTGAGTATGGGTCAGGGTTTTGTTGTTGGCTGTTGTTACTGTACCCTACTACACTTCAAGACACTGCACTGCACTGCACTGCACTATACTACACTACGCTACGCTACACTACAGGACACTGCACTGCACTACACTACACTACAGGACACTGCACTGCACTATACTACACTATGCTACACTACACTACACTACACTACACTGCACTTCATTGCACTACACTACACTGCACTTCATTGCACTACACTACACTTCACTACACTGCACTATACTACACAATTCATCCCCTTAAACAGACATATTTTCATTTAGAACATACTCCGTCTTCCTGTGGTATTTTCAGAAAGCGTCCAACCTCAATAGGGAAATTTCAATAACTGCAACGATGAGCCTAAACATAATAATCGGGGACAGGATAGCTCATTGGTCAGAGCACTCGTTCTCTCCAAGCTAAGGTTAAGCAGCATTGAGCGTGGTTACCAAGTGGACGTGTGGCCGTTTGCGCGCCTTGGCTTCAGTACAGCTCACCCACCTGTATAAGGGTACCTGCCTTCTTAAGGGACAGGGAAGGTAAAGCAGCGAGGGAGAGGAGGAGATGGACGCCACCCTCAATACGCTGGCCTCTAGAGAAGCTGAGGTCTCAGATGCCTCGCTTCCCTGCGACCACATAGGTTATGGGAACACCTTGACCTTAACCTATAAAGATATACATCTGGTAGACACAAGTCCTGTATTTTTTCACGGCGTGTTTGCACAGGTCAAAAGGTGGATCACCTTCAACGAACCTCACGTCTTTACCAACCATGGCTACCTCTATGCTGACCATGCCCCCGGCCGGAAGGACCTGGCGGAAGAAGGACCTTACGCATGCGCGCACAACATCATCCGTGCGCACGCGCAAGTCTACCGGCTGTACGAGACCAAGTTCAAAAGCAGCCAAAAAGGTGTGTGGGATGGGATATCTCTGGCTGTGTTTTTTTTTTCCCTATGACTCTGTGTATGTGTGTGTGTGTGTTTGTGTGTGTGGTTGTGTGTGTGTGTCTGTCTCTCTGTTTCTCTGTCCATGTCTCTGATGTCTGTCTGTCTCTCACTCTCAGGCAGGATGGTTAAGACGTTCGCCTGCCAACAAGTAAACCGTGAGGTTCTGGGTTCAATTCCCAGCCTCGCCCTTTCTTCACGGTTTGACAAAAAAATTCGAACTGAGTGTCAAAGTCCTTCGGATGAGACTATAAACCGAGGCCTCGTGTTCGAACGCATGCAGAACATCTTGCGCACATGCTAAATCCTGTTCCGCTTTTCGGAAGAGTAGGCCATTGTGTGCCCGTGGAAACAGTTGACAAAATTGACAAAACTGCATACACACGGGGACTGGATGTAGAAAAGCACATGAGTGCTTATTCCATTATCCTTGATATAAAAGAATAAATCAATCAATCAATCAATCAATAAATAAACTCTCTCTCTCTCTCTGTATTTGTTCTTCTGTTTAACTTTTTTTTTTACTTCCTGTTTTCTCTTATTGTGCGAGACGGGGTAAGAGAGAGAGAGAGAGAGTGAGAGAGAGAGAGAGAGAGAGAGAGAGAATTTGTGTGTGCGGGCACTGTGTGTGTGTGTCTGTCTGTGTCTCTCTGTGTGTGACCAAGTAACCAAGCAACTACTAAAACAACCATACAGAGCTTTCTCTCTCTCTCTCTCTCTCTCTCTCTCTCTCTGATGAGACTATAAACCAAGACCCCATGTGCGAACGCACGCAGAACATCCTGCTCACACATCAAAATCCTGTTTGGCTTTTCATAAGAGTAGGCGATTGTGTGCCGGTAGGAGCAGATGACAATTTACAAAACCACATACACACAGGGACTGGATGTTAAAAAGCACGTAAGTGCTTAATTCCATTATCCTCGATATAAAAGAATAAAAAAAATTTTTTTTAAAATCCTTTCTCCCCACATTCACACGCTCTCAAAATTTCAGCTCCCAGTTAAAAAAAGCTCAAGCACAGGAGGGATTGGGTCTATCCAGGTCACGTGGGCATCACGCTGAGCAGCGATTGGGCAGAGGCTAAGGAACCAGCCAATCAGGACGACGTGGCGGCGGCAGAGCGACACCTGCAGTTTCAGTTGGGCATCTTCGCCCACCCCATCTTCGTCAATGGCGACTACCCGCCCACCATGAAAGAACGCATGGCTGCCCGAGCCAAGGGAGGTCAGTCTCGCCTCCCGCTCTTCACGGAGGAGGAGAAAGCTTGTGTCAAAGGTAGGCTACTTTGTAAAAAAAAATTTTTTTTTTTTTAAAGGGAATTTTTATTTTATTTTTATAAGTTCACTTCAGAATCTTGGTTACCATGTGGATGGGTGACCGTTTTGTGTGCCTTGGCTTCACAATACAGAATCGATTTTGTTTTGAGTAAGATCCCGTTCAGTTTTTATTCAGGTCTATATCCCCCCAAAGTCGGAATGTGGATAGTTATTGATAGGTTAAAAAAAAAGGTTGCATAGGCAAAATCTTACTTTTGGTGAACCTCGGAGTTCTAGCTACAAGGAATGAAAAATAAAATCAGTAAGATGGTTTTTGGGGTTGTTTTTTTTAAATACCTGGCAAGTTTTTGGTTTTGATACTGCTAGGGGTTTCTGGTTTAAAATGAAGCTAGTTTGTATCGTTGTTCCACTGCGCTGTGATCTTCCTAATGTGACCTTTTTCTTTCTTCTTTCTTTCTGTCTTTCTTTCTTTCTTTCTTTCTGTCTTTCTTTCTTTCTTTCTTTCTATCATTCTTTTCTGTCTGTCTGTCTGTCTGTCTGTGTGTCTGTCTTTCTTTTCTTCTTCTCCTTTCCTTCCTTCATCTTTCTTTCATCTTTCTTTCTCTTTTTCTTTCTTTTTTTTTCTTTTCTTTTTTCTTTCTTTCCTCCTTCCTTCTCTTTTTGTCCAGATTCTTTCTTTCTCTTTCTTTCTTTCTTTCTTTCTTTCTTTCTTTCTCTTTTTCTTTCTCTTTTTTCTTATTTCTTTTGTTCTTTCTTTCTTTTTTCTTTCAATCTTCTTCTCTTTTTTCCCATCTTTCTTCCCTTCTTCTTTCTTTCCTCTTTTTTCTTTAAATCACTTTCTGAACGCTATTTTTGAAGATTCTTTTTCCTTTGCAGCTACATTATTCTGTCTGATATTTTCAACCGTCCATCTCGTCTGATGTAAACACATTCAATTAAACACTATTTTAAACAGCAGACATTTTTTCATTTATTTTGAACAAAGTAACCCAAATTTGCTGGTGAATTGGTGTTCGGCGAGATGCAACGTCGACAAGAAAACAGCACACAATTCACACTTTTTTTAGTCTCACTTCGCAATTATGTGTTATCTATTTTTTTTTATCTTTTGCATACCTCTTTTTGTCATGGGTTTTTCTGCGTGAATTTGTGTCTCACCGGGGAGAGCGTTGTCGCCAACAGCGCAGCACCACCCATTTTTTTGTGTGTGGTCTTTTTCCTGTCTGCAACTGTATTTATTTCCCTATCAGGGTGGCTTTTTTTTTGTACAGAATTTTGCCAGGGACAACTCTCTTGTTGCCATGGGTTCTTTAACGTGCGCTAAATAATTATGTGTAACACACAGGACCTCAGTTTACCGTCTCATCCGAAAGACTAACGCCCAGACCACCACTCATGATCTAATGGATGGGGGAAAAGTTTCGGGTCCAAACGGGATTCGAAACACCGCACACTTCCAACCCGGACTTTTGTCTTTCTAGACAGGTGCGTTACCTCTAGACCACCGATCCACCGTGTGTGTGTATGTATGTATGTATGTATATATATATATATGTATGTATGTATGTATGTATACATGTGTGACAGGATAACTCAGTGGTCAGAGCACTCGCTTTGCCCCACCCAATGTTAAGCAGCATGGAGCGTGGGTTACCACTTGGATGGGTGACCGTTTGCGCCACGCCTTGGCTTCAGTACGGGTCCCCCAGTTCACCCAGCTGTAAATGGGTATCTGCCTCTTTAAGGGTCTTCTCCTTCTTCTTCGGTTTTTGTCATGTTTCTCCCAGGGGAGGTTTGACATTGATGAGCCTTCTCCATCTCTCTCTGTTTTGAGCTTCCTCCTTATTTATGCCTCATTCTCTAAGATCATCTGCAACACAGGCAGCCCAGGTCTTGCTAGGTCTTCCCTTTGGTCTCTTTCCATCCACTAACGAAGTTCATTGCTCTTTTTAATGATGGGGTGGTCTGCTTTCCGTTGAACGTGCCCAAACCAGCGCATTCTCTTTTTAAGGGTCGGGGAAGGTAATCAAAGCAGCGAGGGAGAGAAGAGATGGGCGCCGCCCTCAACATGCTGGCCCCTTGAGATCTCTGACGCCTCACTCCCCTACAACCGCGTAGGTTATGGGACACCTTTACCCTTTTTTTTACCTTATACATGTGAAATGTGTGTTCAGGTTCTGCAGATTTCCTGGGTCTGAACTATTATACCACCCGCTACGTGAGGGCGGGGGACAAAGAGGAGGCTCCCACCTATCAGGGTGACCTGAACGAAAAGACACATGTGGATCCTCAGTGGACAAGGTGATGTGACAGTATCTTTGTTTTGTTGTGGTTGTGGATGTTGTTGTGATCATCATTATTACTATCATTTTCTTCTTCTTCTAAGCATTCTTCTTCTTCTTAGCATACTTCTTCTTTGCTTTCCTCTTCTTCTTCGCATTCTTCTTTGCATTCTTCTTCTTCTTTGCATTCTTCATATTCTTCTTCTTTGCATTCTTTTTCTTTTCTTCGCATTCTTCTTCTTCTTCGCATTCTTCTTCTCATTCTTCTTCTTCTTCTCCTTCTTCACATTCTTCTTCTTCGCATTCTTCTTCTCATTCTTCTTCTTCTTCTTCGCATTCTTCTTCTTCGCACTCTTCTTCTTCGCATTCTTCTCCTTCTTCGCATTCTTCTTCTTCTTCACATTCTTCTTCTTCGCATTCTTCTTCTTCGCATTCTTCTTCGCATTCTTCTTCTTCTTCTTCTTCTTCGTCTTTTTCGTCTTCTTCTTCATCTTCTTCTTCGCATTCTTCTTCTTCTTGACATTCTTCTTCTTCTTGTACCCATTTACAGCTGGGTGAACTGGGGGACTGTACTGAAGCCAAGGCGCACAAACGGTCACCCATCGAGTTGGTAACCGCGCTCAATGCTGCTTAGCCTTAGTGTTGGGAAAGTGAGTGCTCCGACTGCTGAGCTATCCGATCCCCACACATGCACAGAGGAATTTTTTTTTAAAAGAGTTTCAATAAAGAAAGAAAGAAAACAAAAAGAACAGCGGTTCTCCTGTGGCAAAAAGCGCTACCTCTGTGGACAGCAACCCATTTTTCTTACAGAGAAATCTGCTATCACTGAAAACAGTATATTATAAAACACGTTGTTGTTGTTATCATTGTTGTTGTGGTCGTGGTTATAATGATTAACCTCCCAGCGGAGATTTCCGATTCTGAAGACTATGACACTACACAATTAATTATATCCGCCAGTTCCTAAATCAGAAATCATTTTCACTGCTTGAAATATCTAGGGGTCTTTATCGACAACACACTCTCCATGCAAAAATTCATCTCCCAGACCTGCCAGTCATGCTACTATCAATTACGGCGTATAAGTGCAGTTCGAAAGTACCTGTCCACTAATGCAACATCCAAACTAATCACGTCTCTCATTCTCTCACGTCTGGATTATTGCAATTCTCTTCTGGCTGGTCTGCCATCATAATCTATCCACTCTCTTCAGCGTATACAAAACTCTGCTGCCCGTCTAGTCCTCAGAAAGAAAAAATCTGAGCACGTTACTCCTCTCTTTCGATCTCTCCACTGGCTGCCTGTGTCACAGAGAGTAAACTATAAGATCAGTACCCTATGTTACAAAATTAATGTCTCCACAAAACAGCAGCTTCCTACCTCTTTGAGTGTCTTCACCTGTACACTCCTTCTTGATCCCTCCGCTCTACTGCAGATACTTTGTGCTTACGAATACCTAGATTCAACCAATCCACAGTCGGCCGTCGCTCTTTCTCTATTTCTGGTCCAGTGATCTGGAATGACCTCCCTCTCTCCCTCCACCAAAAGCCTACTTTTGACACTTTTAAATCCAGCCTTAAAACACATTCATTTCAAATCTAAGACTTTCCCCTCTTGTTTCATCTCATTTCTGTCCTTACCCTCAATAGCGGAAACCCCCACCACCTTGCCAAAGTACACAACCTCTGTGTGTGTGTGTGTGCGCGCGTGTGTGTTTGTGCATGCGAGTGTGTGTGCGCGTGTGTGTTTACATTTCAATTTGTAAAAACTATTAATTGTAACTTGTTGCATGTGTGAGAGTAGGATGAATGCAAGCGATTTTATTTGTTTTTGCAAGACATAGCACTATACAAATTCCATTTATTATCATTATTATTATTATTATTATTTTGGGGGAAGGACGTTAAATATAATCGTAACAACACCACCATCATACCTACCCACCTCCCTGTGTCTCTTTGCCCCCCAGAGGGCAGTCAGAATGGCTGTACTCCGTGCCCTGGGGACTGCGGAAGTTGTTGAAGTACATCCGGGGTCAGTACGGGGACCCCGCAGTGTACATCACGGAGAACGGGTTCTCTGATGCCCCCGGCACTCTGCAGGACATGCCAGGCAGGAGTACGTCCAGCAGCATCTGGCCGCCATCCATCAAGGTAAGCGTCTCACCTGTGTCTCACCTGTGTCCCACCTGTCTCTCACCTGTGTCCCACCTGTGTCTCACCTGTGTCTCACCTGTCTCACCTGTGGGCATCACGCCCAGTTCAGGTGTTAAGCCTGTAGAGTCTGGAGTCGAGTGGCAGTCAGTGATTAGTGACGTGATCTTCCTCTTTTTCTAAATTTAAAAAAAAAATTTTTTTTTTAAAATCCATTTGCTCTGATCTTCGTTTGCAAGGGATGGCCTGGTGGTTGGAAAAGAGGAAAATATGATGACGGTGAAGTGGGTTGGTTTTTTTTTTTGGGGGGGGGGAGGGGGGATTGTTTTGGTTTGGTTTTTGTTTGTTTGGGGCTTTTGGGGTTGGTTTTTTGTTCGTTTGGGGGTTTTGGGGGGGTTTGGTTTTTTGTTTGTTTTGGGGGGTCCATGAAGTCTTGGGTTCAAATCTCAGCAGTGGCATCTGAAGAATTAAGGGTTGGGATTTTGTTTCAATCTCCCAAGTCGACATAAGTACAGACCTGCCAGTGCTTACGTTAAAGATTCTGTAATTCAGGTTAACATCCGGTGGGTTACGGAAACGTGAACATGTCCAGCATGCAACCTGTACAACCAAGTGAGCTTCTCAAACAAATCTTTATTTGAATGAATGTACTCCCCCTTCTATGGGCCCGACTTGTCAGGCGCTTAACGGTAGTGCAGAGCATTTTCGTTCATATGACCATAGAAAACTGTGGCCAAAACTATGGCCATAGAAAACTGCTGGGCATATCCTGGAGAGAACGAAAGACCAATGAATTTGTCAAGAGTCAAATAACACGGCTGGCAGGTCCACGAGAACCCCTTCTCACCATCGTCAAGAAGAAAAAGCTGACATGGTTCGGCCACGTCACCCGCCACAACACTCTGCCAAAAACAGTACTGCAGGGAACACTCGAAGGTGGCAGGAAGAGGGGAAGACAGAACAAGTCATGGATGGACACCATCAGAGAATGGACCAGGATGAATGACTCGGCACTACTGCGCAGAGCCGAGGAACGAGATGGATGGAGGAGGCTTACCACGGCATCGTCTTTCGTGTCTCCTCCACGACCGCCAAGGTCACGGGACTGATGATGATGATGACTCCCCCTTCTTCCTGCTATAAAAAGAAACGGAAAAAAAGGATAATGATGATGGGGTTGATGATGATGATGATGTGTGTGTGTGTGTGCGTGCGCACGCACGTGTGTTCATGTGTCTGTGTGTTCTTGTGGTTATAGATTTTTTTTTAAAGTGTATTTGGAGGTGGGGAGAGGTTAATGGAATTAGAGTTGTATACTCTCTCTCTGTCTCTCTTTTCTCTTTCTGTCTCTACCTGGCTGGTTGTTTTTGTCACACACACACACACGACTACAAACTAAGGCCCCATGTTCGAACGCACACAGAACATCATGCGCACACGTTAAAATCCTGTTCCGCTTTTTGTAAGAGTAGGCCATTGTGTGCCGGTGGGAACAGATGACAGAATTTACAAAACCGCATACACACAGGGACTAGATGTAAAAAAAGCACATGAGTGCTTATTCCATTATCCTCGATATAAAAGAATGAAATATAAATATAAAAATATAAAATATCACACACACACACACAACACACACACACACACACACACACAACACAACACATGAGAGAGAGAGAGAGAGAGAGAGAGAGAGAGAGAGAAGAGAGCGAGCGAGCAAGCAGACCCCCCCAAAAAAAATCTTTTATTTCGAGGGTAATGAATAAACACTCATGTACTTTTTTTTACATCCAGCCCCATCTAACACAAAACCTTCCCCTATCTTTTCGTTTCACACCACCAGCCATAACAGAGGACAAAGTGGACGTAAAGGGCTACTACTGCTGGTCACTGCTGGACAACTTCGAATGGGCCAAAGGGTACACCGAGAGATTCGGCCTCGTCCACGTGGACTTCAGTGACCCCCAGCGAAAAAGGACCCCCAAAGAGTCCTTCAACATCTACAAGCAAATCATCACCGCCAACAGCGTCTGATTGGCCCAGTCGAAAACTCCGATCTTCATTGATTGGTCGGTCAGGCTGGGGCTCTCATTGATTGGTTCAGGTGAGAATGTCTGATCTTCTTTGATTGGTCAGGCTGGGCTTCATTGATTGGTCATTGGAAACTGTGATCTTCAGTGATTGGTCAGTCAGGCTGGGGCTCTCATTGATTGGTCCAGTTGAGAAACTCTGATCTTTGATTGGTCTGGCTGGAAACTGGTCTTTGTTGATTGGTCGTTGGAAACTCTTGATCTTCATTGATTGGTCAGTCAGGCTGGGCTTCATTGATTGGTCCACTTAGGAAACTGATTTTTTTTTAATTGGTCTAGCTGGAAACTGTGCTCTTCACTGATTGGTCATTGGAAACTCTTGAACTTTGTTGATTGGTCGGGTTGGAAGCTCTAACCTTTGTGGACTGGTTGTTGGCAACTCTGATCTTTAATGGGTAGTAGTAGTTTTTGGTGCTTACAAAAATTATTCTTTTTGATTAGCTGTAAACGCATACAGGAAAAAGTATATATACTACATATCTGTATTTATATATCTGCCTAGCTGTCTGTTTGTCTGTCTGTCCATCTGTCTGTCTACTACATATATTCATGTGTGTGAATGCATGTTGTCCGTGTGTTATTGTAGATTTTCTTGCAAGTTGTGTGCGGGTGTCTAAGGGCTTAGAAAGATGTGTTCATTTCTATGACACACACACACTCTCTCTCTCTCTCTCTCTCTGTCTGTCTGTCTGTCTTTCTGTATATATATATAGATAGATGATAGATAGATAGACAGATAGATAGATAGATAGAAAGAAATGCATGTTGATTGGGTTTCATGACTACAAATTCACACCTAGATGATATAGACACATACAGAATACATGTGAATATATTTTATGTGAATACAGGCATTAATCTATGCACGCATATGTGCCTAATTACATGGATTTAGGCATGTATGTGTGGTGTGTCTGTTCGATGTTCTCAGCAGATAATTATATACAGGTTTCCTGTTACGGTCTTTAGGAACAAATTTTGATATATGCAGGTCTCAACCGCTGGTACGGTTTTTATTTCATTGTTAATTGTTGTTGAGGCCCTTCCATCATGTGATAAACAGCCTGATGTGATAGAGAGAAAATAACCGAATAGTTAGTCCTAATCTTGTTTTTTATTCTTTAATGTAGATAGCTACATAGTTAAAATAGGCGTCTGTTCTTAACAATGGACCTCTGTGGTTGGCTGCGATGTTAACAGTATGACAATTTTAAACTAAATTAAATTGAAGACGTTTTTTTTCTTTAAATATGTATTCTTATGTTAATTTCTTTTTTCTGTTTAAGGCTTAGTCTGTTGCATTTATTTTTAGTCAATTTGTTTGTCTAGCTTTTTTCAGTTTCTCTTTTTTTTAAAAAAAACGCATAATCTGTCAGTCACTGCCTAGATTGTCCTGATCTCATGTAAGCATAATGCTCTTATTTTTGGTGTGTGTGTGTCAAGTCAAGTCAAGTCAAGTCAAATTTTTATTTCCAGATGGTGCATTGAATAAGCAATGCATTTGCTTTTTTTCAAGCAAGTGTGTGTGCATGCATGAAACCTTCTTTTTTCTGTTAATGGTATATTTCTGCTCTTTTTGTGTATTTGTTGGTTTGTTTCCAATGTTGATGATTTCATTATTGGCCTAATTTGAATCACAACAACTTAAATACATGGTTTTATGCTAATCGATGTCTATGCAAGAACAATGAAAATAAAGAGTACAAGAAAAAAATAATAAGAGTCCTGAAAATAAAAACTTGTGGTTTGTACACATAAAAAAATAGATAACTTTGTACCACACTCATTTTTTTAAAGCAAAATTTCATCAGCAGTACTTGTCGTCATTTTGACTATGACGTATTATTCCCTTGATGCAATAAGTTATGACGTCCATGATTCAAATGCTTACCTGTTACCAGGGTACTGTTGGAGATTAGTATTCAGTCAGTTTTTCCCGCTAAAGAAGGCAAATAAATGGAGAGAATTTCGGTTGTGAAAAACAACCTTGTTGTCTTTGTAGTTTTCATTTCTATGAATATGTACATTATATCCAATGTGTAATTACCTCATACTTATTGTACCATATGATTATTAGTTACATAACGATAGTTACATGTGTGTGAGATTATTGAAGACTTTTCTATCCTGGAGATGCAATGCTATGATTTGCTAATACACGGCCAAGGCCAATATTTCGATTTCCATGAGAATAATAATAATATAATAATAATAATAATAATAATAATAATGATGATGATTATGATGATGATAAAATGATAATAATAATGATGATGATAATGATAATGACAGTTTTCTGTATGTACTACTTCTGTTAGATTCTTTATTGAAGCAGCACTTTGTACTTATTTGTGTGTGAAAGTTTATCTGATGATAAAGAAATGATGGTGGAGGGAGGGGGTGGGGGTGGTATCTGTGTAAACTTTGAAAAGTAAACTAAAGGAAATGATACGAATCAAAGAAAAAAAGACAAAAATCATGGTTTCATAATTATTCATGAAAGATGCCGTAATATTATGTTCATAAATACTGTTATGGAGATTAGGACGTTACAATGTATCATGACAATTATGTTCCTCGGTTTCAAATTATTGAAATATGCCATCATATTTTTGTTCATATGTACTGTTATGGAGGTTAGGACATTACCATGTATCATGATAATTATGTTCCTCGGTTTCAAATTATTGAAAGATGCCATCATATTTTGTTCATGAATACTGTTCTGGAGATTAAGACATTACAATTCTGGACATTAGGACATTACAATTCTGGAGATTAGGACATTACAATTCTGAAGATTAAGGCATTACAATTCTGAAGATTAGGGCATTACAATTCTGAAGATTAGGGCATTACAATTCTGATGTTTAGGACAGTACAATTCTGAAGTTTAGGACAGTACAATTCTGAAGTTTAGGACAGTACAATTCTGAAGATTAGGGCATTACAATTCTGAAGACTGAAGATTAGGGCATTACAATTCTGAAGATTAGGGCATTACAGTTCTGAAGATTAGGACATTACAATTCTGAAGATTAAGGCATTACAATTCTGAAGATTAGGACATTACAATTCTGAAGATTAGGGCATTACAATTCTGAAGATTAGGACATTATAAATGTTAAGATTAGGACAGTACAATTCTGAAGATTAGGACATTGCAATTCTGAAGATTAGGACAGTACACTTCTGAAGATTAAGACATTACAATTCTGAAGATTAGGGTATTACAATTCTGAAGATTAGGACATTACAATTCTGAAGATTAGGACATTACAATTCTGAAGATTAGGGCATTACAATTCTGAAGATTAGGACATTACAATTCTGAAGAATAGGGCATTACAATTCTAAAGATTAGGACATTACAATTCTGAAGATTAGGACATTACAATTCTGAAGATTAGGGCATTACAGTTCTGAAGATTAGGGCATTACAATTCTGAAGATTAGGGCATTACAATTCTGAAGATTAGGGCATTACAATTCTGAAGATTAGGACATTACAATTCTGAAGATTAAGGCATTACAATTCTGAAGATTAGGACAGTACAATTCTGAAGATTAGGGCATTACAATTCTGAAGATTAGGGCATTACAATTCTGAAGATTAGGGCATTACAATGTATCATATTATTCTATCTGTGAATATAAGAAACAGCCTGTATCTCTTTCACCATGTTGTTTTAACGCGACTTATACTCGAACTTGTAGAGAAAATGGGGAAAAAAAAGTATGCATGATTATTATCTTTTATTTACCACGAAGCTGGTTCTGTTCTGGGGGCAATGTTAAGAAAAACGCAAGCGAAACATTTCACCAAAATTAATGGTCTGTAACTGAAGATTAAGCAACGTTTATTAACCCATCAGAAGGTAACCTTTCTTGTTATAATTGATGTTGTTTTCAGTTCCTTGGCTGAAGCTCTGAGGTTCACCATTGGTGAGATTATGCGACTGTTTTTGCCCACCATGAAGATAGCCACATTCCGACTTCAGGGATGTATGTTGGGTATGTTTATGTTTCCTTAACACATCGAACGCTCACACGAATTACGGCGTCTTTAACGTGCATATTTGATCTTCTGCATGTGTATATACACGAAGGGAATAAAGGCACTAGCGGATCTGCACTTGAAGTTAACCTGGGAGATTGTAAAAATTCACACCCTTAATTTACGAGACGCCGCCGAGATTCGAACCCACGACATCATGGACCCGTGGGATTGAAGTCGAATGGTCTTAACCACTCCGACTCGGCTGTAGCGTCCCGTCATATAATTGATTTAAGATTCATGTAATACTAATGTATGGAATTTATGTAGGGCTGAATCTTGTAAAGTAACAAATCAAAGCGCTCAGATTAAAAAAAATATATATATATATATATCGAGGATAATGGAATAAGCACTCATGTGCTTTTTTTTTTTTTACATCGAGTCCCCGTGTATATGCGGTTTTGTAAATTTTGTCATCTGTTCCCACCGGCACACAATGGCCTACTCTTTCGAAAAGCGGAACAGGATTTAACGTGTGCGCAAGATGTTCTGCATGCGTTCGCACACGGGGCCTCGGTTTATAGTCTCATCCGAAGGACTGTACATAAGTTGAAAAATGCAAATTTGACTTACGTTTTTTCTAGAGAATGATTTTCATCAAATCAATGAAGGAAAGAGAGAAAGATATAAATTTATGAAAGCTGATGAATGCAAATTAAAAACTTCTTCTAAAAACTTCTCCGTCGAACGCTCAGATGGTAACTGTTGTTGTCTTTCATTTGAGCGAAAATGCGTCGCGCTGCCGTTAAGCGCCTGACAAGTCAGGCCCAGCGCATCTGACTTCGGCGTGGAGAGAATTGTTATCTTTTAAGTCTTTCTGGGGGAAAAGGCAGGAGAATGGACCAAGGAGGCAGAAAATAGACAAGAAGATGTTGACAGGAAGAAAAGGAACAAGGCAGAAACAAAGAGAAGGGCAGAAAAGAAGGAATTCCTAGCACAGAATTTCCAGAAGGTGGGGATGCTATTTATACTGACAGACCCCAGGCATCCCCACGGGGTATCACTAGAAAATGATTCAGACTCGGATTCAGATTCAGAAAATCAAACAGACAGACAAACAAACAGCAAACAAGCTTGTAAAAGGTTGATCTTGATGTGTAAATGTATCATAATAACCATTTATGTAATGAATATTGTAATTTTGTTCGGCATCATGTATCTTACTAATGTTTCTTGTCTGCAATTCTTGATATTTGTATTCCTTTGTTGTGCCTTACAAAAAAATGTGACGAAAAAAATACCTGAAGAAATAGGTGGCATGCACTTGAGTGTAACAACCTTTTGTCTTCTGAGAAATCGGGGTTCACATTTCACGTAGATGTAGACTTGTGTTATTGGCACAAGAGTAGCTCTATCCTGCATTCAAATAAAGGAATATTAATACAGAAACGCAGATGGTGTGTGTGTGTGTGTGTGATGTGGAAGGATGTTAAGATTGACTGATTGATTGATACTTCTTCTTCAAACGCTCAGACAGCAACTATTGTTATCTGTCATATGAGCGAAAGTGTGTTGCACTGCCGTTAAGCGCCTGACATGTCGGGCCCAGCACATCCGACTTCGGCATGGGAGAGAACATCTTTTAAGTCTTTCTGGGAAAAAAAGGCAGGAGAATGGACCAAGAAGGCAGAAAATAGACGAGAAGGAGGTGACAGGAAAGAAAAAGATCAAGGCAGAAACAAAGAGAGGGATAGAAAAGAGGGAATTCCTAGCACAGAATTCCCAGAAGGTGAGGATGCTATTTATACTGACAGACCCCCGGCATCCTCACGGGGAAGATTGACCGAGTTGTTTGCTTACTTTTCTGATTATTAGTAATATTGATATTTTACTCATTTTTGTATTATTAGAAGCAACACAAACAATACCAATACAGCAACTGCTACACGTGGTGATTTGGTTTCTTCGTCTTCCTCTTCTTTCTTTCTTTCTTCTTCCTTCTCCTCCTCCTCCTTGTTCTTCTTCTTTGGGCAGAATTGTAAAAAGGCCTCTATTGTGCCTAATTCTTTACCCATTAAAGATTCATTCATTCATTCATTCATTCTCCTCCTCCTCCTCCTTCTTCTTCGTCTTCTTCTTCCTGCACCCACGCAATTCATACACACACACATACACGCACGCACGCACGCACGCACACACACATTTCAAAACCAAATTGAGCACCAAAAAAATGTGTGTTTTTATTAAAAACTGAAAAAGCAAAGACATGAATGAATAACCAACAAAAAAATCAACCACAAAAATAATAAAACCAATCCCCCCCCCCCCCTCCCCCCAAAAAGGACACAAAACAAACCCTTTTAAAAGTAAACAGCGTTCAAGTTTTCATTTCTTTCCCAAGGTGTACACGTTGCATCACCAATAAATCCATTTTGTAAAACAAGTCATTGGAGGCACACTTTTTCCATTATTTTAGTTTCTTCAAAATACAAACATATTTATTCGAACACAGGGGGTAGGGGGGAGGGGAACAAAACAAACACTGTTGAATGGGTTGGTGTGGGGGTAGAGGATGGGCTGGGGAGGGACGGGGAAAGGGTGAATAAGAGAGAGAGGAGGGGGGGGGGGGGGGGGGGGGGGGGGGGGGGGACAGAGAGAGGGATAGAAGGAGAGAGAGAGGGGTGGGGGGGGGGGGGGGGTAATACAAGCGCACGTAGGAAAAACATCGAACCAGAGAGAAATACAAAGACAAAGAGAGACAGAGAGGGCGAGAGAGAGCATTTGACGTGTCGTTGCTTTCTCCCTCTTCAAATATATATAATAATAATTTATGTTATAAGCAACACAAGAAGCAAAAAACAGTTACAACTGAATATTCATTTCACAAAAAGTGTCCATTAAAAAACAAAACAAAACCCAAAAAGTTAAAGGGGTGGGGAATAGGGGAAGGTGGAAGACAACAGACTCGCAGATGACTATCATTTCATTTGAAACATTCAAGGGGACGTCGAACGTTTGTTGAAGAGCTGTGAAAACCGAATGCTACGCTACATGACAAAAAAATGGGAAGACAGGATCACGAATGAAGAACTATGGAGAATGTGCAAAGTTGATGATCTGAAGTCTGTAGCTAGTACCAATAGACTGCGCTGGTTTGGGCACGTTCAACGGAAAGCAGACCACCACATCATAAAAAGAGCAATGAACTTTGTAGTGGATGGAAAGAGACCAAAGGGAAGACCTAGCAAAACCTGGGCTGCCTGTATTGCAGATGATCTTAGTGAAAGGGGCATAAATAAGGAGGAAGCTCAAAACAGAGAGAGAGATGGAGAAGGCTCATCAATGTCAAACCTCCCTTGGGAGAAATGTGACAAAAAAGGAAGAAGAGAAGAAGGGGGAGTGGGGTGATAGCCTAGTGGTTACAGCGTTGTTGCACTCGCGATCTGACAGTCCGGGTTCGAGCCACTCACGGAGACGCCCGTTCAAGAGGATTTTTGCCCCTGGAGTTAACATCAGTCCCGACTCCACTCTCGCCAAAGTCCTTCGGATGAGACTACGTAAATGGAGGTCCCGTGTACGAACGCAAGAAGAACATCTTGCGCACACGGTAAAACCCGCTACGCTTTTTTTTATAGAGTCGGCCATTTTGTGCTGGTAGGTACCGATGACACTCCCCCCCCCCCCCCCCAAAAAAAAAAAAAAAAAAAAAAAAAGAAAAGAAAAAATAAATCAAAACAAAAACGAAAAACCCAGCATGCACACTGGTGTCGTGATTAGACATCATCCCCGAAGTCGGAATGCGGCTACCTTAGTGGTGGTCGCAAAGGCAAAAATAATTATCACCGCTTGTGACCCTCAGAGCTCTAGCCGAGGAACATCATCAACAACAACAACAACGACAACAAAAATTCAAACATTAAGACACATAAAGGTGCAAAAGATTTATTTTGGATAAATCAACAGGGTCAACATGAGAGCTTTAGTTTTAAAAAAAACATTAATAAAACTAAACCAAATCCTCAAAGAGAACGGAAACTAAGGCAGAACATCTTACAACCCAAATTTGATTTGTGCTGGAAAAATAGGTACGTATATTATTAGGATGAGGAATATGTTGATTTTGTACTTTACATCATCCTCATCTCCGTCGACTCATTAGACAATAATAATGAGAAAAATAATAACAGAGGAAAATATCGTGTTATCGTGAGCAATTGTGCACACACTAAGTATAAGTATCATCATTTAAAAACAAACAACTCGATCAGTACTTCATGTTAAAAAGGCACAATCATTAACAACAACATCTTATATATAGGTAAAAATCAAATCATATAAGCACGCATATTATGCGAGCGCACTCTTGACATATATTATTTACACGTGTAAATGCGCCTTTAGCACCGTTCACGCGCGTGCGCACATGACATAAACGTGCGCACACACAAATGCATATAAACGCTCTCTGTCTCATCAATCTCTCGAAGCTCTTTTTTTTAATTTTTAAGTTATATTATTTTAGTACCAGTACTATCATTTGCCACATATACACATTCACGAAAATTTTCCATGTTACAATATTGCTTTTGAAAAACATTTGACTATTGAAATTTTATTTTATAGATTTTGTCTGCAGCACACCATGTTTGTAATATCTGTTTGTTTAAACTATTATTTATCATTGATTGCATGACTGTGTAAGATTAGGTTGAATGCACGCGCTTTGATTTGTCTTTGCAAGATATAGCGCTATATAAGTTCCATTTATTATTATTATTATTATTATTATTATTACTTTTATTATTATTATCATTGTCATCATTCTTTTCCTTAACATTTAGCTTCTTCTTCTTAGTCGAACGCTCAGACAGCAACAACTAGTGTTGTCTGTCATATGAGCGAAAATGCCTTGCCCTCCGTTAAGCTCCCGACAAATCAGGAGGCCCAAGGCATTCGACTTAAGCGTGGGAGATATTTGTTATCTTTTAAGTCTTTCTGGGCAGAAGAATGGACCAAGAAGGCGGAAAATAATAATAATGATAATAATAAATGGAATTTATATAACGCTATATCTTGTAAAAAAACCCAACCCAAATCAAAGCGCTTACTTGAAATAGACAAGAAGGAGGTTTTAAAGGAAAAAAAGGGAACAAGGCAAAAAAAGGAAGGGATAGAAAAAGGAGCTCCTAAGCACAGACTTTCCAGAAGGGGGGGATGCCAGTTGCACTGACGGGCCCCCCCGGCATCCCTGCTTGGGGACTAACCTTTATTTAAAGGGGAAAAATTTATAAGATTGAATTCCACAACTGGAAAAAGCGAGCTGATATAAATAGACAAAATGTTATATAAAAATTATAGCAACCAATGGGCATTGGTAAAGGCACGGGGTTTTCTTTCTAAAAGGTTGTACATTGATGACAACAAGAAATGGCACGGAACATGTTTAACAGACAGACAGACTTCTCTCTCCTCTCTTTTCTCTTTTCCCCCTCCTCTCTCTCTCTCTCTTCTCTCCTTTTTCCCCCTCTCTCAACAAAAAAAGATGAATGAAAAAATTTTTTCCCCGAATTTTTTTTCAAAAAAGGGAAAAAAAGGGGGGGGGGGGGGCAATTTTTTTTTCCTTTATTTTTTAATTTTACATTTTGGAGAGAGAGAGAGAGAGAGAGAGAGAAGAGAGAGAGAGGAGAGAGAGAGGAAAAGAGAAGAGAGAGAGGAGAGAAAAGGGGGGAGGGGGCGGGCGGACGAAGGACGGACAGACCGCAAGGCAACAGAGCGAGAGATTTGTATTTAAGGCACAAAATAATACTGTTTAAAAATATCTTCGTTGTAAAGTACAAAAACCCAAAAATTTAACAAAAACGGATTTAATCCATCCCCTCTTAAAAAACGAGTCGATTTTTTTTAAGTCCCTAAATTAAAAAAAATCCTGGAAAAAAAAAAAAAAAAAGAAGACAAAAAGGTTTAAGGTACACATGCCGTTTATAGGGGAAAAAAAAACCCACCACCCCACAAATCCTTGAAATAAAAAAATAATTTATGCCACAGAAAACGAGTTGGGGAACTCCATTCCGTGGGGTTTTCCGCCCTCTTTAGGGACAGAGGGGAGGTAAAAAAAAAAAAAAAAACAGCGAGGGAGAGGGGATATTAAAGGGCGCCGCCCCGCTCAATATGCGGGCCCCAACACTAACAAAAAAACTCAAAATAATAAAACAAAAAAATTTTTGCCACTGAAAAAAAAACCCGGGGAATAACTTGCTTTAGACATTTAGACAGATCTGCGCTGGTTTTTTTTAAAGGGTAAAAGGGTAAAGAGCCCCATAACCTATGGGGTCTAGGGAGCGAGGCGTCAGAGACTCCTTCTCTAGGGCCGCATATTGGGGCGGCGCCCATTCCTCTCCCTCGCTGCTTTTCCTTCCTACCCTAAAGAGGGCAGGTACCTTTTACAGCTGGGTGAATGGGGGAACTGTTGAAGCCCGGCGCGCAACGGTCACCCCTCCAACTTTTTAACCCGCTCGACGCTGCTTAAAATTGGCTGGGGGAAAGCGAGTGCCCCACCATGAGCATCCCGTCCCCTTTCTTTAAGAGCCCGATATACCAGCTTTCGGTGTTTTTCCAGGGTTTTACCAAATCGTCAAGGAGCGAAATATTATTAGACGCTAGGACTAAACCATGCAGCCGCGTGCTGATGTTTTAGATGCTTTTTCCCTTTACCGAAAAGGGGGACGGGGTAGCCTGGCGGTTTAGGTGATGCGCACGCGCTCTTTTTGCTGACCCGGGGCGAATTCGTTCAAAAATTTTTTTCCCCTGGAGTTTAAAATCAGTGCCGCTCCACTCCCCTCAAAAATCCTTCGGAAGCTGTAAAAACCGAGGTCCCCTGTGCGAAGCATGTAGAAAAATTTTCGCACAAAAGTTAAAACGACCGCTTTTTCGGAAGGTGGGCCCATTTGTGCCGGTGAGAACGGATGAAAAAATTTACGCAACTGCACACACGCGGGGACAGGATGTTTAAAAAAAAAGCACACGAGCGTTTATTCCATTACCCTCGAAATAAAAGAATAAAATGAACATAATTAGATAAGTGAATAACACAGAGCGCTAGAGAAGCAAAAGGATGCATGCTGGGTACGTTTGTGTTATGCCCTATCGGCTTTGAAGGATAGGGCTTTGCTCTCTCATGAAAGATGAATAATCCGTTTTCCCCGAAGTCAGAATGCGGCTACCTTAAAGGTAAAGGGAGGAGGGAGGGGGGGGGGGGGGGGGGGGTGGCGAGAGACGGTCCTATATTATGCAAAAATCTCACCAACGGTGAACCTCAGAGCTCTAACCGAGGAACGAAGAAAAACGAACAAAGAAAAAGAGAAGAGAATTCAGGGTTTTTTCAAATGTTTTTTTTTTTTGTTTTTTTGTTTTTTTTTTTTGGGGGGGGGGGGTTGTTGTTGTTGTTGGTTTTTTGTGTGTATTGTTTGTGTTGTTTTTTTTTGTGTTTTTTTTTTTGGGGGGGGGGGGGGGGGGGGGGGGGGGGGGGGGAGGTCAAAGTGTGTGATCAAGATAAAGTGTGTGCGTTCACATATACGGGACCTCGGTATATAGTCTACCCTGCAAGACAAAGAAAACAAAAAAACAAAACAAAAACCTCAAGTATTTGTCACACCTCACAGAGAGAGAGAGAGAGAGAGGAGAGAGAGAGAGAGAAGAGAGAGAGAGAGGCATACAAACATACATATTTATATATATATATATATATATATATATATATATATTATTATATATATACATAATAGCATATATCTATTTCACATAGAAAAGCAATCTGACGGGAGACAATGAGAGAGAAAAATAAAATGCTTCTTAAATTAAAAAAAAAGGAAAGAAAGAAGGGAGGGTGGGGGAGGGAGAGACAAATTTAAGATGGATCAAAAAGATTCTGTGATTAATTAAAAGGATGAAATAAAAAAAAATGTACAACCAAAAAAAAAAAAAGGTTTCACATGCCCCTCCCACCTCCCCCCCCGCCCCCCCCCCCCCCCCCCCCCCCAAAAAAAAGAAAGAAAAAAGAAAAATCACACTTGTAAAGTATTAAAGGCACAATGGTATATATGCAAATGTCACTAACATGATTCTGAAGAATGGTTAACTGTGATGCGTTTTCAATACAAAGTTTAACACAATTTTGCCTTTTTGTTTTGCTCGTGAAGTGTTTTCAATACATAGTTCAAAGTTATGGTCTGACTATTTTTGACAGTGAAATGTTTCCAATTAAAAAGAGTTAAATATTGTGGGGGGGTTTCGGTTTGATGGTGTAGTGTTTTCAATAGTTTAAAACAATGGTCAGTTAGTTTGTTGGTGAAGCGTTTTCAATACGGAGGGTTGGTTTGTTCTTGTTTTTCAAGTGGTCTTTACAATTCGACAGTGAAGAGTTTTCATTTCAAAATCTAACAAAAATGATCACGATAACAATGAATGTTTTCAATACAATAATCACACTCAAACGTGCTAACAACCATGATTTTTCATTTAAAAAAAAAAAGTTCACAGACTATAATTATCCTCATTATGAAGAATGTCACATATCAACACATTGCCTGAAGATTATGTAACGGCACTTGTGAAGAAACAGAAAAGATTTTTCATACAAACAAATCTTGCAACGAAAATAAAGCACAGCATGATTGGGAAGACTTAATTCAATACAAACATCACAAAAATAAACATCCATATAGAAATTCATAACATTTTTTTATGTACACAAAAAGTTCATAATAATGACCATTGATATTATACCATCCTTTGAGAACCATTTTTAAAAAAGCAAACTTCTCAATCATTCCATGAAAATATTTTCAACTCAAACGACACAAAATTAGGTAATCATAGCAGCAAGTGGGTAGATTACTGTTTATCAATAGACAGTAATACTGTAAGTAATACTTTAAGTACAGGATTCAAAAGTTCTCACTTTTTCGCATTGTGATTGTGAAGTGTTTTGCTACACAAACGTTTCGGCAATAGCCATTGTTGATTCAGTAAGAATGAAGCCACAATATTTTAACCAATTCACAGTAATGTAAGTATACTGAATAGTGTTTTAAAACACAAGTTCACAGCACAGTCTGTCTTCTCAGTAATTATGAAGCATTTTTATGATCATAATCTCAACAATAGCCACTTGCACAGTACAGTCTGTCTACTCTGTGATTATGAAGCATTTTTTTGATCATAATATCAACAATAGCCACTTGCACAGTACAGTCAGTCTACTCTGTGATTATGAAGCATCTTTGTGATCATAATTTCAACGATAGCCACTTGCAAAAACACAGAGCACTTTCAATGTAATGTTTTTAATAAACAAATAATTCTACTGTGACTGGGATTATTCTGTTTTGTATTAATTTTATGAATAGGAATACTTTTTTGTTAAATCTAAGTAAAAATATGATATATGCAACTGTTATCAACGATGAAGTTTTGAAAGGTGACTTGCTATTAGCATAGATTTGACAATACTGGCCGTTAACCCCCAAAGTTATGTAATGCTGTCATTTTTTAGATTCACAAAATCAGACACTGTGACTACGATTCTGAAGCGTTTTGATATGAAGTCTATGAAAACAGATGCAAACTCCACAACTATAAAGCGTTTTTGATATCCTAAAAGAGAATATCAAGTTTGTACTTGTGAAGTGTTTTCAATATCAGGTTCCCCAAATCAAAAGCTGACACTGTGATTGTGCAGGGTTTTCAATACACGCTGATTGTGAAGTATTTTCAATATGCGCTGATTGTGCAGTGTATTCAATACGAGCTGATTGTGCAGTGTTTTTAATACAGGCTGATGGTGCAGTGCTTTTTTAAATAAAAAAATACGTGCTGATTGTGCAGTGTTTTCAATACACACAGGTTGTGAAGTATTTTCAATACATGCTAATGGTGCAGTGTTTTCAATACATCCTAATTGTGCAGTGTTTTCAATACTTGCTGATTGTGCAGAGTTTTCAATACACACTGACAGTTTGCAGATATGGACACTGTGATTTGTTTTGTAATACATAATACAAAAAACATGGGGGGAAAAAACACCTCAAACAATCATGCTGTAAAGCATTTTCAATACACGATTTTCAAGAAATCGATTACTGATATTGTATTTATTTTCAATATATAGTTTATACTGATGTTAGCACCATGAGTGTGAAGTCTTTTCAAATCACGATTGACTTTAACAGACTAGCCCTTACTGAGATTGAAAAGTGTTTTTAATACACAATTCACAAAAGCCCATGTTGACTTCCTAACTAAGAATCATGTTCTATGCAGAGTTTACAAAGCTCATGTAGTTAATTATGGTGATTGTGAAGTGTTTTCAATACCATGTCCATCAACACCATCATTTTTTTCAAGGCTGTGATTGTGAAGTGTTTTCATTACACAGAATACAAAAGCAGATAATCAACACTGGTATCACATAGTGTTTTAGATAAACTCTTTTAACAAATTGCTTATTTGTTATGTAATAAAATGGATTTCAAAAGTTTATGTTATTAAAACAAGAACAAGCAAATGTTCACGTTGTGGATTGTGAAGTGTTATCCATGCATAATTCACATTCGCAATGAAGCTGCTCTATATCCAACAATGGCATCCAACAGTCTTATCATCTTTACTCCAGGACAATTATCTTCTCTGGTTCAGTCATCATGAAAAGATTAATGGCTGTAAAATCCAAATTTTGTCACATAATTATGTATGTTTTGAGCATTTTGTGGACGGATTAAAAAAAATATTGCCGTTCATCTAGGTAGAATTCGCATACAACATCCCCCCGCCCCTCCACCAAACAAAAACAACGCCAAAACTAAACTAAACAAAGCCAACAAAAATAAAAACAATTTTGTTGTTTATAGCCCCGCCGACCACAAAGGTCAAATCCGGGTGGTAAAATAAAAATTAAGAAAAAAAAAAGAAAAGCAGCCAAACCAAATTAAACAATCAACAATATATCAACAGATTTAAAAGAATAGATCTAAAAGAATGAGTTCCGTTCTGATAACTGTTCCTCTACAAGATGACTTAGACATGCTCATATGTATAATTTGTAACCCCCCCCCCCCCCCCCCCCCCCCAAATGCCACTATAATAGTTTTCCTGTATTATAGCTCAACAGGAAACCTTCAACAGTTGACGCATATTAATGATTGAACTTATATAAATTTCCTCCCATTAAATCAAATACACACCTTATCCCAAAAATCGGAACACGGCTACCTCCATGGTGCGCAAAAACGGTCGCATAGTTACGCAAAATCTCACCACCGATGAACCTCGGAGCTCTAACCGAGGAACGAAAAATGTACAGACGTTAAAGACCCTGTAATCCACATCAACGTTTAGTAAGCTGTAGAAACACAGGTATATCCGAATGTACCTGCTCCTTCACCAATGTGTTGCTTTAATCAAGCATTGGTCAGACATATGCTGACTGAGTTACTCGACAGGTCTGGTGTAGCGATTATGCAATATTCAGTACGCAGTGAATTTCTGTGGTAAACTAAACACTGTGCACCTCACACACGACAATAAAATCACGCCATGATGTGTCTTTCTAAGGGGATGTAGTACACGCGTATACACCGTTTTATGCGTAGTCAACTGCTGATTAGAAGAGGTTATTTCACCTTGATCTTTTTACTCTGTAATAATTTGTGCAGCCAAATACTGTCATAGTGAAAACATTGTTTACGGTTTGAAATAATATTAAGTTTAGAACAACATAGTATAGCACCAATACATGAAATTCTCAATGAAATTATCTAAATAGTTCTCGTTCTTCAAGTGAAAAAAAATCATCAGTGGTTTTTGTAAAGCGATTTAAAAGCCTGTAGAGATATACACTGCCTTCTTTTAGTGTAAATTATCGCTTCTATGAAGACTGAAAAAACTCAATGGAAATCATGCACTATTTCCATTTTAATACATTCCCAGTCAGTGTTCATTATTTGCACGAATGAAAGAATGGGGTGCATAGGATTACACTGGACGGAAATACGTCTTGTCAAAAACTAACACAACACGTGTTTCATTTCATACGCTCAAAATCAAACGAGAGAAAAATAATCTTCTAAATATTGAAAGAAACAAAAAATCATCCACAATTTCGTGCCTGGGTTTTTCGTCACACTCGTCCATGACCAGATCAGAAATGTCACTCTATTGCTGTAGCACTTTCAGCCCCCAGTTTTCCCAGGAGCTGTAAGTCTTGTTGAAGCCTCGTCTCTTGGGTTTAAGTCCCAACTCCCCTTGAAGTTCCAAGTCTTGTAAGAGTCCATAGTATTGTGTTGATAATGCCCAAAGGCTTGCTGAAGTCCAAATTCTTGCTGAAGTTTTAAGTCTTTGCTGGAGCCCACGTCTTGTTATTGGCACTTCTTTGTCATGCTAGAACCTCATTGGCACTTCTTGTCGTGCCAGAACCTCATTGGCACTTCTTATCATGCTAGAACCTCACTGGCACTTCTTTGTCATGCTAGAACCTCATTGGCACTTCTTGTCATTGGCACTTCTTGTCATGATAGAACCTCATTGGCACTTCTTGTCATTGGCACTTCTTGTCAAGCTAGAACCTCATTGGCACTTCTTGTCATGCTAGAACCTCATTGGCACTTCTTTGTCATGCTAGAACCTCATTGACACTTCTTGTCATACTAGAACCTCATTGGCACTTCTTGTCATGCTAGAACCTCACTGGCACTTCTTGTCATGCTAGAACCTCATTGGCACTTCTTGTCATGCTAGAATCTCATTGGCACTTCTTTGTCATGCTAGAACCTCATTGGCACTTCTTGTCATGCTAGAACCTCATTGACACTTCTTGTCATGCTAGAGCCTCATTGGCACTTCTTTGTCATGCTAGAACCTCATTGGCACTTCTTGTCATGCTAGAACCTCATTGGCACTTCTTGTCATGCTAGAACCCCGAGTCTTGTTGGAGCCCAAGTCATCGTACAGCTCCAGATATAATGATTTTCAAAAGTTCCAAGTCTTGCTCCAGCTTTCAATTCTTGTTGAAGCCCCGGATCATGTTAGTACCGGAAGCCTTACTGAAACATCTTGATTTATCTGAAGTCTTACTGAAACTTCATATTTTGTTTTACTGACACCCCATGTCATATCTGAAGTCTTACTGAAACCTAAGTCTCAATGAAGCCCCATGTCTTGTCTGAAGTCTAAATGAAGCCTCATGTTTTGACTGAAGTCTTACTGAAACCTCATGTCTTGTCTGAAGTCTTACTGAAACCTCAAAGTTTTTCTGAAGTCTTACTGAAACCCCACGTCTTGTCTGAAGTCTAAATGAAACCTCCTGTCTTGTATGAAGTCTTACTGAAACCTCAAAGTTTGTCTGAAGTCTTACTGAAACCTCGTGTCTTGTCTGAAGTCTTACTGAAACCTCAAAGTTTGTCTGAAGTCTTACTGAAACCTCGTGTCTTGTCTGAAGTCTTACTGAAACCTCACGTCCTATCTGAAGTCTTACTGAAACCTCACGTCTTGTTGGAACACCATCTCGTTTAATTAAAGCCCACTTCTTCTTGAAGCGTTCAAGTTTTTTGGGGGCCCCAAAAGTCACACACACACACAAGAGCCCCCCCCCCCCCCCACCCCCCCCCCCCGACTTGCTCAAGCCCGAAGTCTTGTTGCAACCCAGTCTTGATGTTGGAGCCCACAAGTCTTATTGTTGAAGCCCTCCATTTTATTGGAACCTCCAAGCTTTTACTGTCAATGCCTCAACACTGTGTTTTGGAGACCAGTCTTATTAGATCTTTCCCTACTTTTGTTGTTGACGTCCTACCAAGTCTTGTTGGAGCTGTAATTCTTGCTGAGAGCCTCATAAAACCCTCGTCAACCCAAGTCTTGTTTTAACCCTCGTCAACCCAAGTCTTGTTTTAATCCTCGTCAACCCAAGTCTTGTTTTAACCCTCATCAACCCAAGTCTTGTTTTAACCCTCATCATGTGTTTTTTTTTCCAGAACTCCCAAGTCCTCTTGTTGTGACAGAGCCCAGAATCCGACTCTGGAGTCTCACCAATCATTCAGAGAGAAGAGAACACAACGACACACACACACACACACACACACACACACACACACACACACACACACACACACACACACACACACCACACACACAACACACACACACACAACACACAAACAACCCAACAAACAAACAATAAACAACACACACACCCACACACACACAAAACCCCCAAAGCGAAGTAAGAAAGAGGGGAAGGAAAGGGAGCTACACATCATCACTGATGCATCTGCGGCGGCGGAGGCGGCGGCCCGTACGGCGAATGCTGCAGAGCAGAATTGAACTCGTGGGCCTTCAACCTCAGACAGGCCAGGCTGGAGCCCACGTGGGGGGAGGGCGAGTAGGCCGAGTGGTTCACCAGGGCGCAGCTAGAAGTGGTGGCGGGAGTCGAACCGTAGGCCGGCGGGGTGGCCCAGCTCAGGTAGTCGCTGTTCATGGCGGCGGCGGCGGGACGGGGGGTGATGGGTTGCTCGATGGGGGTGCTCTCCACCGCACCCCGGTTCCCGGGCCCTCCGCCTGCCCCTCCCACGTACATGGTCTGGCGCTGGGCCATCAGGTTCCGCTCGTTGCGTCGGAACTTGGCGCGGCGGTTTTGGAACCAGACCTGTGTTCGTGTGGAGAGAGACAAATAATAGTAGTGGTAGTAAAACAGCAGCAGAAGAAACATTAGGAAGAAGCAGAACAAAGAAACAACCCTGGGTGACAAATGAGGTTCTTGACCTCTGCGATAAAAAAAGAAGAGAGCTTAAGAAACAAAAGTTCACAAGTCAAGAAGCCAACAACAAATACAGGACTAGCCACAGAGAAGTGAGGAAAAAGATGAGAGAAGCCAAAGAAGCGTTGATAGAAGAACAATGCCACAGCATCGAAGTTAGAATGGCCAAGGGAAACAGCAAAACAGCTTACGACAGTCTGAAATCACTAACTAAAACCACACAGCCTAAAGCCTCTGTTATTGAAGACAAAGAAGGAAATCTTTTAACGGAAAGCAATGCCATCCTCCAACGCTGGACGGAATACTGTGAGGGATTGTATAACTACGCACTACGCCCAGATACCAACATAGTTTCTGACAAACCCCCTGAACACCAAGATAAAGACCCACCAATACTGAGGTGTGAAGTAGACATAGCTATTAAACAATTGAAAAAGGGGAAGTCCCCTGGAATCGATAACATCCCAGCTGAACTCATAAAAAATGGAGGGAATGAAACAGCAAGGCGATTCACAAAACTTTGTCAGAAGATTCACGACACCAAAGAATGACCAGAAGAATGAACACAGTCTCTTGTAATACCTCTGCCAAAGAAAGGAAACCTCAAGCAATGCCAGAACTACAGAACCATCAGTCTCATAAGCCATCCTAGCAAGATCATGCTGCGGGTAGTCCTCAACAGACTGAAAAACCAAGCGGAAAAACTCCTGGCAGAAGAACAAGCCGGCTTTAGACCAAAACGCAGCACAATAGAACAAATTTTCAATCTGAGAATTCTGATAGAGAAACATCTCCAACATCAAAAAGACTTGTATCACAATTTCATAGACTTCAAAAAGGCCTTTGAAGGGGTATGGCATGACGGCCTCTGGCAAGTACTCAGGCACTTCAACATTGACAACTGTCTCATTGAAGTCATCAGGCACTGTACGAAAACGTAAGAAGTGCAGTTTTTATGAACAATCACATGGGCAAGTTCTTCAAGACCACGGTTGGGGTCCGTCCGGGATGCCTTCTCTCACCTGTACTCTTCAACCTCTCCCTCGAAAACATCACGACAGAGACACTGCAAAACCACCACACTTCCATCTCCATTGGTGGAAGACCCCTTTGCAACCTCAGATTTGCAGATGACATTGACCACATAGGCGGCAGCAAACAAGAACTGCAAAACCTCACAGATAGTCTATCAGATCGAGCGAGCGCATACGGCATGGAAGTCAGTACAGAGAAATCAAAGATCATGGTCAACAGCGCAAGTAATGACAGCACGAAATAAAGATGAATGGAGAAATACTGGAAGAGTGAGCCAATCCAAATACTTAGGCTCCATCCTAACAAAAGATGCACATCAACAATGAATGAAAGCTCGCATTGCAACAGCAACATCTGCTCTAGCCAGACTCGAGAGGATCATCAAAGCAACAACATCAGCTTCTGCACCAAATACCACTTCTACAAATCCCTCGTGATATCTATCCTCCTATATGGCTGTGAATCATGGACTCTGTCAGCAGAGCTAGAGAGGAGAATCCAAGCATTCGAGAACAAGTGCCACAGAAGACTCCTCAAAATATCATACAAAGAACACAAGACCAACAACTATGTGAAAGAAGAAATCAAAAAGCGTGTGGGCCCCCAAGAACCTTTGCTCTCCACCATAAAGAGGAGAAAACTTATGTGGTTTGGTCACACCACAAGACACAACACCCTAGCAAAAACCATCCTGCAGGGAACAGTTGAAGGCAAGAGAAGAAGAGGCCGCCAAAAGAAATCATGGGTTGACAACATCAAAGACTGGACTGCACAACCCCTGCAACACCTTCTACTAGCCACACAGGATCGTGAAGCATGGAAAAATATCTCTGTTGCGTCTTCTCTCATGTCCCCCCTACGTCCTTTGGGACATGGGACTGAGTGAGTGAGAGTGAGTGAGTCAAACTAATAATGATACTGTTAAAGCTGCTGCTGCTGCTGCTGCTGCTGCTGCTGCTGCTGCTGCTGCTACTACTGCTGCTGCTGCTACTACTACTACTACTACTACTACTATTACTACTACTACTGTTACTGCTACTCCTCCTCCTCCTCCTACTACTACTGCTACTACTACTACTCATCAATCATCAATCAGCATCATCAATCATCATCATCAATCATCATCATCATGATCAATCATCATCATTATCTTCATCATCATGGTAAATGAAATTTATATAGTGCTATTATCTTATAAAAACAAATCAAAGCGCTTGCACTGAAACTATTCTTACACATGCAACCAATAGCAATTAAAATTAAAAGTTTTAGCAAATTCAAATGTACACACGCACCCACGCACGCACACGCACAAGAGAGTGTTCGGTATGTCATCTCGATACACGCACAAGAGAGTGTTCGGTATGTGATCTCGATACAGATAAAGTAGATGTATTCTTTGGAAGAAGTATTAGTGATAGTAGAAGAAGAAAAACTAAAAGAAAAAGATGAATTGGAAGTAGTCGTAGTATTTTATTTCTTTTATTCTTTTATTTCGAGGATAATCAAATAAGCACTCACGTGCTTTTTACATCCAGTTCCCGTGTGCATGCGGTTTTGTATTTTTTTTTAATCATCTGTTTTCTCACCAGCATACAACTGCTTACTCTTCCGGAAGGTGGATCAGGTTTTAACGTGCGCGCAAGATGTTCTGCGTGCCTTCACACACGGGACCTCTCAGTTTACAGTCTCAACCAGTGGACTATACCACCACCCAGGACAAGCATTCGAAAGGCTAGCACCCAGACCACCACTCAGGGTCCCATGGACAGGGGGCAAAAGTTTGGCGCGGTACCCTCTAGACCACCGCCCCATCAACTTCTTCTTCACCTAATGCTCAGACAGCAACTATTGTTGTCTGTTATAATTATGAGCGAAAATGCGTTCAGCAGTGTCGTTAAGCGCCCGGCAAGTCAGCCCCAATACATCCGACATGGGCATGGGAGAGAATTATCATTCAAGCCTTTCTGGGAACCCCCCCACAAAACACCCCCCAAAAAACCCAAGGCAGGAGAATGGACCAAGAAGGCAGAAAATAGACGAGAAGGAGGTGGTAGGAAAGAAAACAAAAGAGGGATAGAAATGAGGAAATCCTAGTGTGTGTGTGTGTTTTGTGTGTGTGTGTGTGTGTGTGTGTGGTGTGTGTGTTGTGTATGTGTGTGTGTGTGTATGTGTTAAAGAGGTTGACCCTACGGGCCAGTTACTCTCTCACGAAGGCGTCAGGGTAGGCCATTGTGTGCCGGTGGGAACAGATGACAAAATTTACAAAACCGCACACACACGGGGACCTTTATCCTCGATATAAAAGAATAATTAAATAAACACACACAACACACACACACAGACACACACACAAACACACACACAGACACACACACAACACACACACACACACACACACACACACACACACACCACACACACACACACACACACACACGGGGACGGGATAGCCTAGTGGTTAGAACATTGCCCTCGCAATTTGACGACCCGGGTTCGATTCCCGTTCAAGGGGATATTTTCCCCTGGAGTTAACATCAGTGCAGACTCCACTCTCCCCAAAAGTCCTTCGGATGAGACTATAAACCGAGGCCCCGTGTGCGAACGCACGCAGAACATCTTGCGCACACGTTAATTCCTGTTCCGCTTTTCGTAAGAGTAGGCCATTGTGTGCCGGTGGGAACAGATGACAGAATTTACAAAACCGCATACACACGGGGACTGGATGTAAAAAAGCACATAAGTGCTTATTCCATTATCCTCGATATAAAATAAAATAAAAAAAACAAATAAATAAATTAAATAACACACACACACACACACACACCTACACACACACAACACTCACACACACACACACACACCACACACACACACACACACACACACAACACCACACACACAACACACACACACTCACCTGTACACGGGCCTCACTGAGATTGACCCTACGGGCCAGTTCCTCTCTCACGAAGGCGTCAGGGTAGTGCGTTCTTTCAAATACACGTTCCAGGGCCGCTAGCTGGGTAGAGTTGAAGGTCGTGCGATTCCTCCGCTGCTTCCGCTTCCGCCGGCTCTCAGCGTCCTCTTTTTTGTCGTCATCCGAATCTGCATGACAAAAAAGACAAAAACATAAATAGATTTGTTAAAAAAAATTAAATAAAATCGAGATGAGAATGTTATGTTTTTGAAAAACAAGCAAAGCGAAGCGAATAAGCAAGCAAGCAAACAAAGATTGTTTTTTAAAAAATACTTTTATTGTATTCTTTTATTTCCAGGATAATGGAATAAGCTCTCATACGCTTTTTTTGGGGTTTTTTTGTGTTTTACACCCAAACCCCGTGTGTATGCAGCTTTCTAAATTTTCTCATCCGTTCCCACTGGCACACAAAAATAACCTACTCTTCCAAAAAGCGAACGGTTTTTAACGTGTGCGGAAGATGTTCTGCGTGCGTTGAAGCACAGAAAGGATGTAATAATAAGTTAAGTTTTTTTTGAATTGGGGGTTTTTTTTCACACCTTTAAACATGCGAAAAATTAAGCTCGAACACCCCCTGCAATCCGATCTGTTAAGATAACTCCCCAGCTCAATTTGCCTGGACACATACTCCAAAATTTGGCGTCGTGCGGGAAAATTTAAAGGGGTTGTATTGGGGGTTTTTCTTTTCGACGATTCCCGGGTCAACTTAAAATCAACTCCAGGGCCAAAATTTTAATTCCATCGTGTATTAGTATTTATTATTAAGTATGTATTATTCACACACATATACACACACCACGCGCACACATACACTAACACACCACACACGCCGCACACACACACTACACACACCTACACCCCACGCACGCACACAACACACACACACCAAACACACACACAACACACCACACACCACTCCAACCCGGCTTCCATTAGCCCCCATGTGCACAACCCCACCCCACCACCACCATCCCCCACCACCACCCACCCCCATCCCAAATTTTTTTACCACACTCACTCAAACCCCCTCACTCACTATAAAATTTAAAAATTCACCCGCAAAAATCCTTTTATCTCAAGGGGGCCCCCTAAACCAACGACACAGACTAAATCCTCTTCCTTTAAACCCCCCCCCCCCCCCCCCACCCTTTCCCCACCCCAACCCCCTTTCCCCACAACCCCTTCCACCCCCCTTCCCCACACACCCCTCCACAAAACACACTACCCCCCCCAAAACAAACAAAAAAACAAAAAAAAACACAAAAACCACAAAATACACAAAATTTAAACCCTCTAAACCCCCCCCCCCCCCCCCCCCCCCCCCTCCCCCCCACCCCCCCCACAGACAGATATGAAACTTGTGTTATCAAACATGTCTCGGAGAGAAAACAAATTTTAACACCTCACCCCCACCCCCCCTTTCTAAGAAAGCAAAAAAAACAAAAATAAACTTATCGTTTATACAAAACCCGTGTGTGTGTGTGGTTGTGTGGTGGTTGGGGGTGTGGTTGTGTGTGAGAAAGAGAAGAGAGAGAGAGAAGAGAGAGAGAGAGAAAAGAAGAGAGAGAGAAAAAAGAATAATCTTTATTTTCCAAAGGGGGGGGAGGGAAGAAGAAAGAGAAAAAAGAAGAGAAAAGAGAGAGAGAGAGAAAGAGAAATGAATAAGAATCTTTTTTTTCCAAGGGGAACGAAGAGGGGAAGAAGAGAAGGAGGAAAAGAAAGAAGAGAGAGAAAGGGGAAAAAGAGAAAATCAATCAATCAAACAATCTTTTTTTTCCCAAGGGGGAACAAATAAGAAAACGAGAGAGAAAGAGAGAGAAGAAAGAGGAAAAAAAGAAGAGAAGAAATAAACAATCATTTTTTTCCAAGGGGAAAAAAAACATAGACAACAACACACCCAAAACAACAACACACACACACACACAACACACACACACAGGGAAAGAGAGAGAGAGAGAGAGAGAGGGAGGAGAGAAAAGAAGAAAAAAGAGAAGAAAGAGAAGAAGAAAGAAGAGAAAGGGGAGAGAGAGAGAATATAACCCTCTCCCCCCATCCCTAATCTTTAAAAAGAAAAAAAAAATTTACACGAAAGGACAAAACTCTCTCTCTTTCTCCTCCCCAAAAAAAAAAGGGTCCCCTTTTTTAAAAAGGGGGAAATGACAAGAACAAAAAAAAAAAAACACACACCCCCAAAAAACCCCCCCAAAAAGATGGGAGAATTTAGACGAAGTCTTCATCAACTAACTTTAGGCAACTTTGACTTAATTTCGGGTATTTCTCCAACATACCCTTTACTCCCCTTCATTCCTTCCCCCCCCCCCCCCCCCCCCCCCCCCCCCCCCCCATCACCTTTACATCCCTCCCCTCCTCCCCCCCCCCTTCAAACCCCCCCCCCCCCCCCCCCCCCCTCTCCCTATCCCATCTGCCGTTAAGGGCCTGCTTGTCAATAGATTTTCCCCCCTCTTTGCCGTTGCCGCCTCATTCCCGGATCGCAGGGGCAGTGCAGTCATGCAATGTATGTATGATGTATGTAGTGAAGTTGCATTGTGCAAGTGAAATCAAACTGATTTTAACAAGTTTAAAATTTTCTGTTGTAAAATTTTATTTTTTTTTTTTAAGGGTTTTTTTGCAGGGGGGGGGGGGTTTTGTATTTGTTTTTGTCTTGACTTCTTCTATATTTCTGGGTTTTTCTGAATCTGCCCCCTAATTTACTTCTTTTTCACGATCTTTTGGTTTTATTGTTCTTTCTCTCGTCCTCTCCCACCCCCCCCCCCCCCTTCCTTTACAACCACACACACACACACACACACACGCCCGCCGCACCACACACAGGGGCGCTGCCTTACTTTCCTCTTGTTCTTTCTTTTCTTCTTGTTTCCATTTTTTTTTTGTCTAATATATTTTTTTAAATAACTCTTTCATAAACAACCCACCGTCCCCCCCCCCCCCCCCCCCCCCCCCCCCCCCCCCCCAATTAACAAGAACAAAAGAAACAAAATCACTTTTCTCCTTAAAAATTGAAATTTTCCCAACCGTTTGTTTTGTTGGTTTTTGTTTTTTTTTTTTTTTAAATATTCCTTCTGTAAGAAACGTTACGTCTCAATTTTAATAAACTCACCTTCCCAAAAACGTCCCCCACACAACAGAATGGCCGCCAGTATATGCATGCCACACAAAGGAAAATGTGCACAGCCGCGTTGCGGTGTGAGTATATACGTGTATGCCCACTGCCTCAAAACGTTTTTGATGGGAAATGAAAAGGAATACAAAGGACAAAAAATTTTTTTCTTTTACATACCCCCCCCCCCCCCCCCCCCCCCCCCAAAACAACACCCAAAACCCCTCTTTTTTCTCTGATCTAAAACCACCACAAAATGTCGCCCTTCCTCTCCCCTCGGATTTATTATTGTCCCCTCCCCCCCTAATTTACATTTTCTCTTACAGGGGGCTGGATAGCCTAGTGGTTAGATCGTGGAGCTCGCGCAATCTGACGATCCAGGTTCGAGCCACCCGTTGGTTTAAAACATGATTGATTCACTACACATACATACAACAAAAGTCCTTCGGAGGAGACTATAAACCGAGGCCCCGTGTGTGCGAACGCACGCAGAACATCTTGCGCACACGTTAAAATCCTGTTCCGCTTTTCGTAAGAGTAGGCCATTGTGTGCCGGTGGGAACGGATGACAGAATTGACAAAACTCTGGGAATGGAATACACACTGGGAATGGATGGGAAAAAAGCACATAACTGTTTATTCCATTATCCTCGATAGAAAAGACTAAAATTTTAAAAAATAAAATAAAAAATAAGAAAGCAACAATACAGCAGAGAAACGGTATCAAGCTATACAGCTTATTCAATTCAATTCAAACACTTAACTATCATAAATACAGGGATATTCACGGAGGTTACAAGCCGTACATATTGTCAACCCCTCCCTGTGATGAGTTAATAACACATTATGACGCTTATGCAGACAAATGGCAAACCCCCCTATCATCCTGCCGGAGTGTACAACCTCTGTGTGTGTGTGTGTGTGTGTGTGTGTGTGTGTGTGTGTGTGTGTGTGTGTGTGTGTGTGTGTGTGTGCGTGCGTGTGTGTATGCATTTGAATTTGTTTTTAAAAAACCAACAACAACCGTGTTAGTTGTAACTGGCTGCATGTGAATGAATAGGATGAATAAAAGCGCTTTGATTTGTTTTGTTGCAAGATATAGCGCTATATAAATTCCATGTGTTATCATCCTCATCATCATTATTGTTATTATTATTATTATTATTATTATTATTATTATTACAAGATATAGCGCTATATAAATTCCATGTGTTATCATCCTCATCCTCATCCTCATTATTGTTGTTATTATTATTATTATTATTATTGTCATCATTATTATTATTACTATTATTATTATTATACACGAAACTGCATTCCATAAATTGTACAAATACTATTACTCGAAAATTGAAGACAAAAAAACCCCAAACACACTACCAAACTGAAGTAAACAAAAGGTGCACAAGAGACACCCCTGCAACGGATTATTCCATCAGGAGTTAACATCACAATTAACTCCATCCATTCCCCTGAAAGTCCCGATGACACTACCAACCGAGGCCCAGTATGCAAAACACACGCAGACTACTACTACTACTACTACTACTTCTACTACTACTACTACTACTAAGTAAAAGTAAAAAGTAAAGGTGTCCCATAATCTATAAGGTCGTAGGGGAGCGAGGCGTCAGGGACCTCACTTCTCTAGGGCCAGCATATTGAGGGCGGCGCCCATCTCCTCTCCCTCGCTGCTTTATCTTCCCTGATCCTAAAGAGGGCATGTACCCATTTACAGCTGGGTCAACTGGGGGAACTGTACTGAAGCCAAGGCGCGCAAAACTACTACTACTAATGTATGGAATTTATATAGCGCTGAATCTTGTAAAGCAACAAATCAAAGCGCTTTTTTTATATATAAATATCGAGGATAACGGAATAAGCACTCAGGTGCTTTTTTACATCCAGTCCCCGTGTGTATGCGGTTTTGTAAATTCTGTCATCTGTTCCCACCGGCACACAATGACCTACTCTTTCGAAAAGCGGAACAGGATTTAACATGTGCGCAAGATGTTCTGCAAGCGTTCGCACACGGGGCCTCGGTTTATAGTCTCATCCGAACACACGCAGAACATCTTACCCCCATGTTAAACTCCCCGTTCCGCCTTTGGGAAGAGTAGGCCTATGCGTGCCGGTAGGCATGGATAAAAAAACTTTTTTATTTTATTTTTAGAAACCGCATGCACAGTGGCTGTGTCGTGATAAGACTTCATCCCCGAAGTCGGAATGCGGCTACCTTGATGGCTCGCAAAAAACGGTCGTGTACGTGTAAGTTTCAGCAGTGGTGAACCTCAGAGCTCTAGCCGAGGATTTAAGAGAGAGAGAGAGAGAGAGAGAGAGAGAGAGAGAGAGAGAGAGAGAGAGAGAGAGAGAGATCTCAGATAACATACCTACCTACCTACGTGCGCATGTATGTCTCATGCAGGCACGCGCACGCGCGCGCGCGCACGCGCACACACACACACGCACGCACGCACGCACGCACACACACACACACACACACACACACACACACACACACACACACATACACACACACACTTTCTTCTGGCTATCATCCCAGTCGTACACGAATATGCAGGCATGTACTACCTTGCCGATACATTTTTTTTTTTCATTTGCTCTACTTGTGTGTGTGTGTGTGTTGTGTGTGTGTGTGTGTGTGTGTGTGTGTGTGTGTGTGTGTGTGTGGTGTTTTGTGTGTTGTTGTCATGTGAGAGAGAGAGATGTGTGTGTGTGTGTGGCATGGCATTGTGAGTGTGTGTATGTGTGTGCGAGAGAGAGAGAGAGAGTGTGTGTGTGGCGCGCGCGCGCGTATGTGAGTGTACAGTAGTAGCAGTAGTTAGTTAGAAGTAGTAGTAGTAGTAGTAGTATAGTGTAGTAGTTTGTATGTTGTTGTTGTTGTTTCATTTGCTTCTCTTCACATATGCAACATTAGACGAAGGCACGTGCATAGGTGTGTGTGTATGTGTGTGTGTGTGGTTGCGTGTGTGTGTGTGTGTGTGTGTGTGTGTGTGTGTGTGTGTGTGTGTGTGTGTGTGTGTGTGCACATATGTGAGTGCGTGCGCGCGCGCCCGAGCATGTGTGTGTTTATTTATTTTTTTAATTTATTTATTCTATTATATTGAGGATAATAAAGTGTGTGTGTGTGTGTGCGCGCGCGTGCTTGCGCGCGCGCGCGCGCACGCACGCACATAAATGATGAAAGGAAGTTTGTGTGTGTCATACAAGTGCAAGCAATGATTTGGGAGGTGGGGGGGGGGGGGAGGAGGGGGTAGGAGGATGGCGACAGGGTGAGGGGGGGGGGGGGGGGGGGGGGGGGGATGGGAAGGAGGAAAATGGTTTGTCGGGTGGCGGGGAGGGGGGGGGGGGTAGAGGAGTTAAGAGCAGGGTAAAGAACTATGCATCTGAAGGGGTTTGCTCTAAACAGCTCTAAAGAAAACTTGAGGCTGTAGTGGGGAATGCTCGTCCATTTTCTTCAGATCAGACAGGCTGGCTTCACTGAAGCTTTCTGTTTAGGTTGGTTGGTTTTTTTGTTTTTGTTTTGGGGTGTGTGTTGTTTGTTGTTGGTTGTTGTTGGGGTTGGTTTTTTTTGTTTTGTTTTTTGGTGGGGAGTGTGTGTTGTTTTTTGGTTGGTTGTTATTTTTTAAATTTTTTATTATTTTTTTTACTGTTGTTGTTTTTTTGATTTTCTTTTAGGGAAACAATTCTTCTTCTTCTTTTTGGTGTTGTCTTCACTGCAGTCTGGGGTTGGTTTTTTTTTCTCTTTTTATCTTCTTCGTTTAAAAAAACAACATAAAAAAGAAAGATTCTTCTTCTCGTGGTTTTGTTGACAACTTCTTTTGATCTTGATCCTCCTTTTGTTCTTGTACTTGATCCTCTCTGTCTGTCTCTCTCTCTCTGTGTCTCTGTCTTTGCCTGTCTGCCTCTGCCTGCCTGCCCTGTCTGTCTCTGTCCCTCTCTGTCTCTCTCGTGATGTGTGTGTGTGGTGTTGTTGTTTTTTCGATTTTACGTCTGTTCACTCAAAGTGATATTAGACATGTGTGTAGTGTGTATGTGTTGTATGTTTGTGGTGTGTGTGTGTGTGTGTGCGTGCGTGCGTGTGGACGCGCGCGCGTGTGTGTGAACTTGTGCACTCGCGCGTATGTTTGGATTGCTCTCTCTTATGAGGAGAGCAGGTCGTCCCAAAAGCAGCGCCACCAATTTGAATAAAGTTCCCGTCTATAATTATGTGCGTTTGTTTCCCTACCAAAGTGAAAAAAAAAAATTCGACGAAATTTCGCCATTGATAACTCCTTTGCTGCCGTGGGTTCTCTTACATCTGCTAAATGTGTTACCTCGTTTTGTCGTCTCATCCGAAAGGCTAGCTAGCTCTCAGGCCACCACCACCACTCAGGGTCTTGTAAATGACGGCAAAGTTTGGGTTCAAAGCGGGATCGAATCCGCAATCTCTCGCTTTTTAGACGAATACATAACCACTAGACCACCGATTTAAAGGGGACAGGAAGTCAAGAGTATTTCATATTTCCAGTCCCCTTTCAGTCAGCGGTGTAGTGCTGAGGTATCTGTCTAAAAAGTGAGAAATCGCGGTTTGATCCTTTTTTTTTCGACCAAAAACTGAAGTCAGAGTGACAAATAAAGATTTTGGTTTTTCAATTTTTCGTCGAGACTGCGGAGATTTGAGCCAGTGTCTCATAAAGTTAGGTGAAATTATGAGTGTAAACCTGGGTTTGATACCCGCTTTCTGTTGTTGTTTTGTTGTGTGCATGTGTGTGTGTCGGAAGGGGGGGGGGGGGCTGTTTTTTGTTTTTTGTTTTTGTTTCCCAGCAAGAGTACCAATGTACACCAATTGTGAAATTTCAGCGTATGCAACTGTTTATCCACAATTCAGGTAATAATAATAATAATAATAATAATAATAAAAAATAATATAATAATAATAATAATGATAATAATAATAATATAATAATAATAATAATAATAATAATAATAATAATAATAATAATAATAAATGGAACTTATATTGCCGAATTCCGACTTTCGGGGATAATGTCAAAACGCTTAACACGACATAAGTGTGCCTGCAGTCTTTAGGGGAAAAAAATAGTCCGTTCTTACCAGTGCGAAATGGCCTACTCTTTTTACATGCAGAACGGGCTTTAGAATGTGTGTAAGATGCAGTTGGTGCGTTCGCACGCGGGACATGGTTAATAGTCTCACCCGAAGGACTTCCAGGGGAATGGAGTCGGTACAGATCTCCAGGGGGAAAATCCACTTGGTGTTGGTGCACTTGCTTTCTTCCACCCCTATATGTGTTTGTCCGTCGTGTTCAACGAT
>CM054161.1:22142464-22157577 GCA_028751875.1 Rapana venosa | reverse complement strand
CTTGGCCGAGAGAGTGGGGATGTACTGTGGGCAAGGCATCTCCACTATAATCAAATTTCTGCCCAGTTTCCAAAACAGCAGCTGCCTCCTCTGCTGTTTTGGAGGTCATCGTCGAACACGACGGACAAACATACAAGCCACAACAGCGGGACACCACAGCCGACATATTGGAAGGAAAAACCCGGATGTGCACATGCGCACATGATTTTTGCTCCGCCCACAGGGTGTTAAGAAAGTGACGTCAGCACTATGAGGTACTGTGGTTTTTTTGTTGATGATGATGAGGAGGAGGAAGAGGATGATGATGACACCAACAATGACACCGTTATTGTATTTGGTGGTGTTGGTTATGGTTTTAATGATGATGATACTGATGATGATGTTGATGAAGGTGACCTTGTTAGTGCTTGTAGTGATTTTTTTGATGATGATGATGACAAAATGATCATGATCATTTCATTGTCATCATCATCATCGTCGTTGTTGTCGTTGTTGTTGATGTTGCTGTTGATGTCATTGTTGTTGTTACTGTTGTTGTACATACCCCCAACTCTTTTATAATGCTGGCATCCTTCTCGTAGAGGTGGTAGGAGTCGCAGGCCACGTCACCGCTGCTGCCATCACATACGTGGCCGCCCGCGTGAGTAAAAGTATCCCAGATGCTGGGTCCTTTACCTAATCAAAACGTGCACCAACTTCTTTGAATGGAGTCAGTTATCCTTCCGCGGCAGAGGGTGGGCAAAGAAAGTAGGACAAGACGGGGAATGATGATGATGATGATGATGATGATGTTGTTGTTGTTGTTGTTGTTGTTGTTGTTGCTGCTGCTGCTGCTGTGCGTTCCCAAGCTTAACACTCTGGGGGGTCACCCAGAATGTTGCACTCTGACTCACTCAACATCCCACCTGGGAATCACTGTGAGACTGAAATTCTGCACACACTGAATGAGAAGTTTGCGTGGATGACTGTTTTTAAAGCATACAGACAGCCATACTCCGACTTCAGAGGATTTTTTTTTCTCCTGGAAAGGAGAGTGCAGGTTGTTACGTTATGAAGGATATATATATACAAAATGATATGGAAAAAATATGGTAGAAACTATCCAGTACTACAAGTCCATCCCAGTGACAGTTTTGTTCAAGATTATTCTGACTCTTAAACTCTCATAGAATTATTATCAGCATTAGCACCATCATCGTCATCATCATCATTCTTATCATCATCATCGTCATCCTCATCACTGTTGCTATCATCATTATTATTGCTGTAGATAATAACGACACTCTACTACTATCATTATCATCATCACTATCATCATAAGTTACCATTATGATCATCATCGTCATGGTAATCATCACTGTCGTCATCGTCATCATCATCATCATCAGGAGCAGCAGCAGTAGTAGTAGAAGCAGCAGCAGTAGTAGTAGTAGCAGCAGCAGCAGCAGCAGCAGAAGTAGTAGCAGCAGCAGCAGTAGTAGTAATAATAATAATGTATGGAATTGATATAGCGCTAAATCTTGTAAAGCAACAAATCAAAGCGCTCAGATGACTTCTTTTTTTTATATCAAGGATAATGGAATAAGCACTCATGTGCTTTTTCACATTCAGTCCCCGTGTGTATGCGGTTTTGTAAATTTTGTCATCTGTTCCCACCGGCACATAATGGCCTACTCTTTCGAAAAGTGGAACAGGATTTAACGTGTGCGCAAAATGTTCTGCATACCTTTGCACACGGGGCCTCGGTTTATAGTCTCATCCGAAGGAGTAGTAGGTATTTTATAGTAGTAGTAGTAGTAGTAGTAGTAGTAGTAGTAGTAGTAGTAGTAGTAGTAGTAGTAGCAGCAGCAGCAGCAGCAGCAGAAGTAGTCTTAGTTTTGTTCTTGTTATGATTATTATGACGTTGTTGTTGATGTTTGTGTTGCTGGTGGTAATGGCAGAAGTAGTAGTAGTAGTAGTTAGTAGTAGTAGTAGTAGTAATAGTAATAGCGGTAGTAGCAGCAGTAGCAGTAGTAGTAGTAGAAGTAGTAGTAGTAGTAGTAGTAGTAGTAGTAAGTAGTAGTAGTAGTAGCAGCAGCAGCAGCAGCAGCAGCAGCAGCAGCAGTAGTAGCAGCAGCAGCAGCAGTAGCAGCAGCAGCAGCAGTAGCAGAAGCAGTAGTAGTAGTAGCAGCAGCAGCAGTAGTAGTCTTAGTTTTGTTGTTATGATTATTATGACGTTGTTGTAGTTGATGTTTTTGTTGCTGGTGGTAATGGCAGCAGCAGCAGCAGCAGTAGTAGTAGTAGCAGCAGCAGCAGCAGGAGTAGTAGTAGTAGTAGTAGTAGTAGTAGTAGTGGTGGTGTGGTGGTGGTGGTGGTGGTAGTAGTAGTAGTAGTAGTAGTAGTAGTATAGTAGAGTAGTAGTATATAGTAGTAGTTAGTAGTTTTTATCAAATGTCATCTGAGCGCTTTGATTTGTTGCTTTTACAAGATTCAGCGCTATATAAATTCCCATACAGTAGTTAGTAGTTAGTAATAGTAGTAGTAAAGTAGTTTAGTAGTATGAGTAGTGAATAGTAATAAATGAAATAGGTAGTAGTAGTAGTAGTAGTAGTAGTAGCAGTAGTTGTAGTAGTAGTAAGTAGTAGTAGTAGTAATAGTAAATGAAGATAGTAAGTAGTAGTAGTAGTAATAGTAAAATAATAGAGTAGCAGCAGTAGCAGTAGTAGTAGTAGTAATAGTAATCATAGTAGTAGTAGTTATAGTAGTAAGTAGTAGTAGTAGTAAGTAGTAGTAGTAGTAAATCATAGTAAGTAGTAGTAGAGTTATAGTAGTAAGTAGTAGTAGTAAGAAGTAGTAGTTAGTAGTAGTAGTAAGTAGTAGTAGTAAGTAGTAAGTAGTAGTAGTAGTAGAAGTAGTAGTAGTAGTAGTAATAGCAGTAGTAGTAGCAGTAGCAGTAGTAGTAGTAGTAAGTAGTAGTAGTAGCAGCAGCAGCAGCAGCAGCAGCAGCAGCAGCAGCAGCAGCAGCAGCAGCAGTAGTCTTAGTTTTGTTGTTGTTATGATTACTATGACCTTGATGTTGTTGATGTTTGTGTTGCTGGTGGTAATGGCAGTAGCAGTAGTAGCAGCAGCAACAGTAGCAGCAGCAGTAGGAGTAGTAGTAGTAGTTGTTTTTTTGAAATCATGTCATCTGAGCGCTTTGATTTGTTGCTTTACAAGATTCAGCCCTATATAAATCCCATACATTAGTAGTAGTAGTAGTAGTAGTAGTAGTCTAGTTACAAACCTCCCACATTCCAGCCGCCTTCAATCTGGTAGGAGGCCGTGGCAGTGCCCCAAACGAAGCCTTTAGGAAAATGACGTTTCCCGCTCTCTGACGTCATAGCTATTTCACGTCACACACCTACGTGTTTTGATGCCTTGATCTGTCAGTGGGGGAAAAAAATCCAATTTGTATTTCGTACTTTGAGGATCAAATGAAATGAATTAAAAAAAAAAAAAGATTTCTTATGTCACACACACACACACACACACGGGATAGCCTAGTGGTCACACACGGAATAGCCTAGTGGTTAGAACATTGTGTTCGCAATCTGACGACCCGGGTTCGATTCCCGTTCAAGGGGATATTTTCCCCTGGAGTTAACATTAGTGCCGACTCCACTCTCCCCAAAAGTCCTTCGGATGAGATTATAAACCGAGGCCCCGTGTGCGAACGCACGCAGGACATCTTGCGCACACGTTAAATCCTGTTCCCCAGTTTGTAAGAGTAGGCCATTGTGTGCCGGTGGGAACAGATGACAGAATTTACAAAACTGCATGCACACGGGGACTAGATGTAAAAAAAGCACATAAGTGCTTATTCCATTATCCTCGATGTAAAAGAATAAATAAAAATAATAAAATAATAAAAACACACGCACGCACGCGCGCGCACAGGCAGGCAGGCAGGACAACACACACACACACACACACACACACACGCAGGCAGGCAGGACACACACACACACACACACACACACACACAACACGCACGCACGCGCGCGCGCGCAGGCAGGCAGGATGGCAGGCAGGCACGGACACACCATTTTCAAAATGGGAGAAGGGAGGGAACAATGAAGTTCTACTTAACTCGAGTTGCTGAGTTTCTTCCCCTTCTTCTTACTGAAGTTACTCTATCGTGTGTGTGTGTGTGTGTGTGTGTGTGTGAAAGTCAAACTTTTATTTTCAGATGGTACATTGAATAAGCAGTGCATCTGCTTTTTTTGTTTTCATCAAGCTAAAGAAAAAAAGAGAGAGAAAAAGATAATAATAATAAGACATAAAATTAAAAACCTAATCACTGATAAACCATACAAATCAAACAAGAGAAGACAATAATATATCCACACATGGAATTAAAAACAAAAACAAAAACCCTGAACAATGTTAAACCATACAAATCAAACAAATAAAAAATCTCCTGAAAATATATCCACCACAATACAAACAAACAAGCAACAAAGAAAAGCCAAACTAAAACAAACAAAGAAGACAAAACAAAAAAAAAGACACCACCAATTCCTCTCTAACCCCCCCCCCCCCCCCCCCCCCCCCCCCCCCCCCCCCCCCCCCCCGACACACACACAAACCTCCAACCATACAAACAACTGAACAAAACAACATAAAAAAGATAAAACAACAAGAACAACCACAACAAGCAAATAAACAAACATACACAACAACGACAGCAACAATAACAAACATAAACCAACAATAACAGCCATGTGTGTGTGTGTTTATTTTTTCTTTTATTCTTTTATATCAAGGGTAATGGAATAAGCACTCATGTGCTTTTTTACACCCAATCCCAGTGTGTATGCAGTATTGTAAATTTTAAATGTTGTCATCGGTTCCTACCAGCACACAATGGCCTACTCTTTCAAAAAGCAGAACAGAATTTAACATGTGCGCAAGACGTCCTGCATGCGTTCACACATGGGGCCTCGGTTTATAGTCTCATCCGAAGGACTTTTGGGGAGAGTGGAGTCTGCACTGATGTAAACTCCTGGGAGAAATTCCCCTTGATGGGGATTCAAACCTGGGTCGTCAGATTGTGAGCGCAATGTTCTAACCACTTGGCTATCCCATTCCCCCACCCACATGCACATGTGTGTGTGTGGGTGTGTGCGCACACATGAGTGGACTCGCCTTGATAACATGGTACTGGTAGGTTTTTTTAATGTCACTTTGTCAAAACACAAAACGACAATACAGTGTTTGTCATGTAAATGATTATGTAATGTATACTTGTGATATTTTAATGTGTGTACCAACTTCGGACCCCCCACCCCCCCAAAGAAACAAATAACAAAAATGATGAAGATCTGCAACTAGATCGTAATACTGATATGTCCTAGGAAATACAAAAAATTCAGAAAATGCAGTCTTCTCTGTGTGTTTCACTTAGGTTGTTTATATGGTGCTTTTTTGATTACATATAGAGATATATATCCTTTTTCTTTACTTTGTTTTAAAAGTTTTCATCTCATCAGAATGTACTATTAACGTGTATGTTTCCTATGAACATTTAATGAAATATATCTTAAATTACATTCTTTCTTTCTATTGGGGGGCAGGGAGGGGATGTTTTTGATTGTTTGTTGTGGGGGGTTTTTGGGGGAGGGGGGGTTGGGGTGAGACTGAGAGTGATACTTGATATAGTCCACTGATATGTATATCTTCTTTCTTTTAAGGCCACATTTTGTCTATTGATACTTATTAGATTACTGTTTGACCTTGGTTTTAATTAAAGAGATAATGTATCATTGTATCATTATATGTATGTGTTTAGTGGTTTGTTTGGTTTTTGTTCTTTTTTTGTGTTGTTGTTTGCATAGGCTGTTATCAGTATCTTGTGACATACCTTAAATTATCAATCTTGACATACATGTATATACTATAGACAGGCACACATGTCTGTCAAGGTGAAGATTAAGCAGAGGGTTTTAATTTACCTCTAGAGTAGAAGCCCTGTCCTGTACTTATAAGTCATGTGCAACTTATTTCATATTGTCAATTCACATAACAAAAACTATAAATGCACATGAATATCATACATGTATGCAAAATGAACATTTTGCAATAACAGTGATATCCCCCCCCCCCCCCCCCCCCCATTATTTTCATCCACAAATCAAGGGCAAGCAAAACTAAAACTAACCAACCTTAATCAGAGTTGTTTCCCTTGCACCGCTACTCTTTCCCCAAAATCGGAACTCTCCGCGGGACGTCACTCTGATCACAGCAAACAAGCACCGCTAGGCCTACTGCTGCCGCCACATGAAAACTTGTCGATCAATCCTTCGTAAATTCACCAGCTGTTCCGCAGAATATGCAACAGATGTTTCACTCTACCACCCGCATAAGCATCGCAGGTGTGTCGGTTAGCGTTATTTTGGTAAATGATGGCGAACTCGAACTAGTTTCTCTGACAAAAAACTTTACCCGTAAAACGGGATCAGTAGCGTGTGCTTTCCATGTTACTGTCACAGCTGTCTGACTGTCGTCTGATTGATCTCTTGTCTCGTTCAATAGTGCAGCGGTGAGTCACGCAAGAAAATGCACATTTACCAAGTCGATAACGGATACAATGAAGCTTGTGCTGATAACGATGCTTCCTTCAGTGAAACAACCACACAGAAGCGACTTGTAAGCAAAAAATGCAAAATGCAGATCAACAGTAGCCTAGACCTATCTCCAGCCATGCGGAACGCTTAAAAACTGCTGTAGGCCTAGCCTAGAGTGCGGTCCCTTTTGGGTACAAATGTCTTACTAGCGAAATTCAGTGAAATTCAGTGTTGTTTAATTTTTGCAGTGAAAAAGTGAAGCAAAACAAAAACCATGCCCGCCTGACCGCACTCACACACACAGACACGTGCGCACGCACGTGCACACACGGGATGGGATAGCCTGCTGGTCAGAGTGATGTATTCGTGATCTGCTGACCCCGGTTCGAATCTCCTTCAAGAGGATTTTTTCTCTGGAGTTAACATCAGTGCCGACTCCACTTTCCCCAAAAGTCCTTCGGATGAGACTATATAAACCGAGGTCCCGTGTGGAAAAACGTAGACGGGAACATCTTGCGACACTTTAAAAACCCCGTTCCCTTTTCGGAAGAGTGGGCCCATTGTGTGCCTGGGGGAATAGATGACAAAAAATTGACAAAAGCGCAATTGCACAGGGGGGCCGGGGTTTTAAAAAAAGCACATGAGTGTTCTTCTTTTATCCTCGTTATAAAAGAAAAAATTTTAAAAAAACCCCACTCGTACGCGCGTGCGCTCACACACAACACCCACCCCACACCACACCCCCAACACACTTCTTTCTTTTCTTCTTCTGTCGTCGGCGGTGGGTCGCGTGGAGCATTTTGCAGCAACTATGTTGCTTTTCCTATGAGCCAAAATGCGTTGCGTTTTCCTTTTTAACCCCCTGACATATTTTAAAGCCAGGTATCGGAGGGCCCCCCCCCCCCACCCCCCCCCCCACACACACACACTTTGGAATATATGGGGCCCACTTTTTTTAATCTAGGGAAAATTATGATTTCCCCCAAATTTCTAGAAGGTTGCTGTAAAAATTGTTTTTGCTGATGACAATCCTCTATTGTATTTGATTCGGACCCCCACAGACTTGCAATAAAAACTTCAACACAATATTGACAGAATTGGTTATTTGGGGACTAACCCAAAAACCCCCAATTTCCCTAAATAGCGAAAAACAAAGTGTATGAAATTTACTGGGCAAGCAAAAGAAAAAAAAAATTGAAAGAAAAATTCCCAAAAACCTTGTTGATAAAATAAAAGATTTAATTAAAGGGAAGTTAAATCCACAGAATTGGGGGTGTAAAAATTTGACAAAAATCTTATTTGGGGCCCAAACCATGTGTTTTTGGCGTTTGGGGAAAACTTTCTTTTTTTTCAAGCTACTTAGTTTATAAAAAAAAAAAAACATTTTCTGATTAACCACTCCCCCAAATTTTTTTTTTTTTTGCGGCCATTTTTTGGGCCTATATTTTGACAAAGGGCTTCATCTCTTTGGGACCCCTTTTGTGTTTAAAAATTTAAAATTTGATTCATAGATTATATAAAAAGCCACTGAAATTTGTTCAAAAAATCAAGCTCCCAAACCATAAACGTTTTAAAGAAAAAAAATTTTCCTAACCTTAAAAAACCGACTTTATCAAAATTTAAAAGCTCTATTTGCCCGGGAAAGTTGTAAAAATGGAAATGCCCCCCCAAAAGGGTCCCCAATAGCTTAAAAAAATCAATAAACCCAAGACTAATCATCTATAACACATCCGGACCGGGAAAATCTTTACAAAAAAAGCTTTTGTACTCAGGTAGTAAATTAGGGAAACAAGCCCCCAAAACGTTTTAAAAATTGTATCAAAAAAAAAAATCAGTTCAAGAAAAAGCAAAAAACCATTTAATGCATGAATGCCTAGGAATTGCTAAAAAGGGAAAAAATAAACCCATGATTAATAGGGAAAAATTAACCCAAATATTAAAATTTACCGAAATTAATGGAATTCCCTACAAAAAACAAAAATTAAAAGTATATCTTCTGTGACTGGGAATTTTTCAAACAGACACCCACTGTATTTTGTGGGGGGAGGGGGAAAAGGCAGGAAAGAGGCCACCCCTAATTATGCAAAAAAGTAAGGGGAATCTATGAAGCTAGTAAAAAAATCTGAAATGTTTTAAAAAAAAAAAAAGTGGAAAGGGGGAAAATTTTTTTAAAAATCTTTTTATGGTGGGGGACTGATAGTTGATAGTGTGTCCTTCTCTCTCTCTCTCTCTTTTCTCTCTCTCTCTCTCTCTCTTTCTCTCTCTCTCCTCTCTTTCTCTCCTCTCTTTTCTCTCTCTTTTCTCTCTCTCCCCCTTCCTCTCCCCCCTTCCCCCCCCTTTCCCCCCTTTCCTCTCCATACTTTTTTTATTTTTGATATTGTTTAGTTTGAAGCCCATTTTTGATTTTGGGGCTTTTGAATTCTGTTTTTTCGTTAAGGGGTTTATTGTTTGAAAAATTATTTTTTTTTTAAAAAAAATTATTATTTCTCAAATTTGGTTTTTTAAAGGTGTTTTTCCCCCTTCCCCTTGTTTACTCCTCCCCCACCCCCACCCTTTTCCCAATGCTTTTCTTTTATCATCGTTATGTTGTTGTCCCCTGGTGAGGGGGATCATTTGTTTATTGTTGTCCATGGTGATGGGGGGATTGTTGTTATAATTGTATCTCTATTATAATAATCTTATTGTAATTTTTATTTGACTTCTTTGTTTTGGATATTTAAAATTGTGTGAATATGTCTTTTTTTAAAAAAAAGCCCCTATTTGAAAAGTATTTAGCGCCAAAAAAGCCACGTTTTCTTGGTGGAGAGGAAGAAGAGGGAGGGGCCATTGAAGGTAATATTTTTCAGTAATGACGAATGCCCAGTATTTTCTAACCCTTTTTTTTTCCTGTACCCCTTTTTTTTTTTCTAAAGGTTTTTAAAAAGTGGGAAAAAAAAGGATTTAAACAGTTTTTTAAATTTAAATAATTTGTTTGTTTCCCGACGTTTTATGATTTTTTTGGGTTTTAAATTTTTTAAAAAAATTTTTTTTTTAAATGTTTTGGGGGACTTTGGAGCGCGCACGCGCTTTAGGGGTGGTGAAAGGGGTATTGTGTGTGCGTGTTTATGTTTTATGTGGTTAAATTTTTTTTTCTGTATTTTTCCTTTTCGATTTTTTCCCCTGGTTTTTTTTTTCTGGGTTTTTTTTAAAGGTAAAAAATTTCAATAATGTAAGTCTTAGTTTTAATTTAGAAAGAAATTTGTTTTAGATGTGGGGTTTATGAAAAAAAAACCCTATTTATTTCTTATTCAAGGGACCATCTGGAAATAAAATTTTGACCTTTTACTTGCTTGATTACTTGAACACAAACCACACAAAAACCACAACACATACACTCCCCACCCATCACCCAAAAAAACATACACTCACCCCTCCCCATACACAAACACATACCAAAACGCTCTTCCCTTCTCTCACACCCCCACACCCCCACACATACATCACTCACCACACCTCCAAAACACTCACACCAAAATACCCCAATTTAACACACCAACCCCACACCCAACACACACCCCCATACACACACACACATACCCACCCCACCACCAACACACACACACACACAGTGCAAGTACGCTTAACACAAAACCCCACCTCACGTTTCAACCCCCACCTTTTCGCCGCCCCACCCCCCCCCCCCCCCCCCCCCCTTTTTTCCCCCTATCCCCTTCCCCTTACTTCCTCCTTTTCTCTCTCCTCCTCTCTCTCTCTCACTCCTCTTTCTCTCTCTCTCTCTCTCTTCCTTCTCTCTCTCTCTCTCCTCTCTCCTCTCTCTCTCCTCTCTCTCTCTCTCTCCCCCCATGACTGCTATGACTTCTCTCTCTCTCCCCCATCCTTTCTCCCTGCTCTTCCTCTCTTTTCTCTCTCTTCTCTCTCCTCTTCTCTCTCTCCTCTCCCCCCCTTCTCTCCCCTTCCCCCTCTCTCTTCCCCCCCTCTTCTCTCCTCTCCCCCCAATCCCCTTTCTCCTTTCTCTCTCCCCTCGCGCCCCCTTTCCCTCTCCCCTTCCTCCCTTCTTTTCTCTTCCCCTCTCTCAACCCCCCCCCCCCCCTCTCTCCTTCCCTTTCCCTTATCTCCCCCTCTTCCCCCCCCCCTTCCCATCCTCCTCCCCCTCTCGCTTTTCCCCCCCCCCCCCCCCCCCCCCCCCCCCCCCCCCCCCCCCCCCCCCCCCCCCCCCCCCCCCCCCCCCCCCCCCCCCCCCCCGGGGCTTGTTGCAAACTATGATAAAAGAGAGTCAAACCTTGGTGGAGGTTCGATTGATGAATTCGATCAACCCCTGATTGTTCGTGCTTTGGAGAAGGGTGCCTTAAGGAGGCTATCAGCAGGAGAAGACTTAATTAACATATTCATACCCCACAGCGGGTTCCGTTTGAACACAACACAACACAACCCCAACCCCACGCAGTGCGCCGCGCACAACACACAAAAACATCCACAGGCGCGCGCGCCAACCCAAAAAACCCAAATTCGGCGCACCTACAACACACACACACACCACACACAACACACCAAAACACACCCAACACACACACACACCAAACACCCACACAACCAAACGCTGTTGGTTTGGTTTTTTTTTTTTCCCCCTTTTTTAGAGGTTAAAAAAAAAAAAAAGGGAATATTTTGCTTTTCAATGTACCATCTGGAAATAAAAAAGTTTGCTTTTACGCGCGCACGCACGGACGCCCCACGCACCCCACGCCCCGCACACCACACGCGCGCCGCATCAAGCGCGCACACGCAAGCAACACATTAAACGCTGCACGCGCACACTTGACCCCACACACCCACCCAAAAACCCCAACCCCCCCACTCCCCCCCCACGTTTTTTTTTTGGCATGTAAAATTGTGGAAAAGGGTTAAAACTGAAGAATCCACACACAACACACACACACCACACAAACACACACCACACCAAAAAACACCACCACACACACACCCCAACATACATACACACACACAAACCCACACAACACCACCACACACACACAGCATAATCTACACCCACACATACACACACCAAACACCACAAAGCAACATATACGGGGCACGCACACCGCCGGAAGTCTATAACCGAGGCCCCCGTGTGCGAAAGCACGCAGAAATCTTCCACAAGTTAAATCCCGTTTCCTTTTTCGAAAGGGTAGGCCATTGTTGCCGGTGGGAAAAAGTTTTACAAAATTTTCAAAAAACCGCTACCCCGGGGGCTGCATGTAAAAAAAACACCGGGGCTTATTTTCCCTTTCCTCGATATTTTTTAAAAAAAAAAAAAAATTAAAAAAAAAATCACACACAAACACCCACACCCAACCCCCCATACAACAACACGCACCACACACCACCAACCCCCCACCACCAAACACCCCCCACAACCCCAAACAACAACCACACACACACACACACCACACCCACACACCCCAAAACACACACACAACAAACACCACTTTTGTCCATGTCACATAAAGTGCAAGCGTTAAATTAAAAAGAACACAAACACACACACACACCACCCACACAACACAAACCCCCAAAACAACACACACACCGCACAATTTGTCTAATTTTCACATAAAATGAAAAGCGTTAAATCAAAGAAGAACACACACACAACACACCAACCACACACACAACACACCCAACAAAACCCCCACCCTTTTTTTCTAATATCACATATGGAAAAGCGTTAAAAAATTTAAAAAAGAAACACCACCCAAACCCCCACGACCAAAAAACAAGACAACACAGAGCACAACACCCAATTACACCACACAACCCAACACAACAACACCACACCACCACACCCCACCAACACACAACACGATGCACGCACGCACGCACACACCACACACCACAAAAACCCCAAAAAAACAACACAAACACAACAACACACACACACACAAACCCCCAAAAACGGGGGGGTTTTGTTTTTCATTTGGATGATTGATCCCCGAAAACCTTTTTCGTACGGGACCAATACCCCCCCGCACCATAACCCCCCCCCCCCCCCCCCAAAACCCCCCCCCCCCCCCCCCCCCCCCAAACCAAACCCCCCCCCTTTCCCCCCCCCCCCCCTCTCCCCCCCCCCCCCCCCCCCCCCCCCCCCCCCCCCCCCCCCCCCCCCCCCTTCCCGTTCTAATATCCAACTGTGAAAAGACGTTAAATGAATTTGAACACACACACACACACACACCATTTGATATTGTAGATAGGATCGTTTGTGTGTTACGGACCCGAAAACAATTGTATGCGCTCTTTTTCTTCCTCGTCTTACACTCAGACAATGACTATTGTTGTCTGTCATATGAGCAAAAATGCGTTGAGCTGCCGTTAAGCGCCTGACAAGTCAGGACCGGGCACATCTACATTCGGTGTGGGGGAGGATGATTATCTTTTAAGTCATTCTTTGTGGGGGAGAGAAAAAAAACAACGCAGGAGAATGGACCAAGAAGGCAAGAAAAAAGACAAGAAGGGGGTAGGTGATAGGAAGAAAAGAAACAAGACAGAAACAAAGAGAGGGATAGAAAAGAGGGAATTTCTAGCACAGAATTTCCAGAAGGTGGGGATGCTATTTATACTGATAGACTCCCTGAAATCTCTACAGGGGGAGTGAATGTAGTTCTAAAATACAACTGCTTAAAATGCCACAGTCCTTCGGATGATACTGTAAATCGAGGTAATAGCGTGTGTGTGTGAACACATGAAAAACATCTTGTACATACGTTGAAACGCGTTTCTCCTATCGGAAGTGTAGGCTTGTGTGTATACCAGTGTGGACGGATGACAAAATTTACAAAACCGCATGCACACGGGGACTAGGGTTAAAAAAAAAAAAAGCACATGAGTGCCTGTTCATTATTCTTGAAATAAAAGATTTTAGATTAATTTAAAATTAAAAAAAACTTGGGACTTGTGAAATGGGAAGAGATGACAAAATTTATAAAACTGCATACACACGGGTTAATGAGTGTAAAAAAAGACATAAAGTTCTTTTCTATTCCTCGAAAAAAAAGAAAATAAAAAATAAAAAATAAAATAAAATAAACGTCTTTAATTTGTGCTTTTTTTTTTTTTGGGGTTGTGTGTGTGTGTGGGGTTTGTGTGGTGTGTGTGTGTGGTGGGGGTTGTGTGTGGTGTGTGTTCCTCCCCCCCAACCCCCAACCCCCCCCTTCCCCCTTCTATTCTCTGTCAAACCCCCCACCCACTCCTCTCCTTCACATTGGGTGAAAACATGGGAATAAAACATTTTAATCTTATCTGTTGTTTTTGTCGTTGTCTGTCTTTTGTCTGTTCATTTTGCCCCCCCCCCCTCTCTCTTCTAAAAACTAATTAATAAATAAATAAATGATAGATAAAAACAATCAGCACGCGCGCGCGCACCACAAACCCCTCCCCCCCGCACGGGTTTTGGGGGGGGGGGGGGGGGTTTTTTGGGGGGGGGGGGGGGGGGGGGGGGGGGGGTTTTTTGGGGGGGGGGAAACCCGGGGGTTTTTGGGGGGGGGGGGGGTTTTTTTGGAAAAGGGGGGGGGGGGGTTTTGGGGGGGGGGGAGGGAAAAAAAAGGGGGGGGGGGGGGAAAGGGGGGGGGGGGGGGGGGGTGGGGGGGGGGGGGTTTTTTTTAAAAAAGGGGGGGGGGGAAAAAATTTTGGGGCGGGAAAAAGGGGGGGGATTTTTTTTTCCCGGGGGGGGGGGGGGAAAAAAGGGGGGGGGGTTTTTTTCTAAGGTAAAAAAAAAAAAAAATTGTTTTTTTGGGGGGGGGGTTTTTGGGGGGTTTTTTTGGGGGGGGGGGGGGTTGGGGGGGGGGGGGGGGGGGGTGGGGTGGGGGGGTTGGGGGGGGTTTTTTGGGGTTTTTTTTTTAAAAAAATTTTTTTGGGGGGGGGGGGGGGGGAAAAATTTTTCCCCCCCGGGGGGGGGTTTTTTTGGGTTTGTTTGTTGGGGGGGGTTTTTTTTTTTTTAAAAAAAAAAAAAGGGGGGGGGGGGGGGGGAAAAAAAAGGGGGGGCCCCGGGGGGGGGGGGCCCCAAAAAAAAAAAAAAAAAAAAAACTTGGGGGGGGGGGGGGGGGGGCCCCCCCCCCCGGGGGTTTTGGGTTTTTTGGGGGGGGGGGGGGGGGTTTTTTTTTTTTGGGGGGTGGGGTTTTAATTTTTGTTTTTTATTTTTTTTTTTTTTTTTTTTATTTTTTTTAAATTTTTTTTTTTTTTTTTTAAAAAATTTTTTTATTTTTTTTTTTTTTTTTTTTTTTTTTTTTTTAAAAAATTTTTTCATTTTTTTTTTTTTAAATATTTTCCTTTTTTTTTTTTTTTTTTTTAATTTTTTTTTTTTTTTTTTTTTTTTTGGGGTTTTTTTTTTTTTTTTCTTTTTTTTTTTTTTTTTTTTTTTTAAAAAACAAAAAAAAAACCTTTATCCAAAAAGGGGGGGAAAGGGGAAAGTGCTTTTTCCATTTTTGGTTTTTTTTTTGGGGGGGTTTTCCCTGTTTTTTTTTTTCCCCCCCTTTTTCC
>CM054161.1:22106156-22141964 GCA_028751875.1 Rapana venosa | reverse complement strand
GTTTTAAACCTCATTGCACTTCTTGTCTACTAAAACCCCTCATGGCACTTCTTGTCATGCTAGAACCTCACGGGCACTTCTGTCAGCTAAACCTCATTGGCACTTTTTGTCATGCAAATCTCATTGGCCCTTCTTTGTCATGCTAAACCTCTTTGGCATTTCTTGTCATGCTAAACCTCATTGACACTTCTTGTCATGCTAGAGCCCATTGGGCACTTCTTTGCCCATGCTAGAAACTCATTGGCACTTCTTGTCATGCTAGAACCTCATTGGCACTTCTTGTCATGCTAGAACCCCCGAGGTCTTGTTGGAGCCCAAGTCATCGTACAGCTCCAGATATAATGATTTTCAAAAGTTCCAAGTCTTGCTCCAGCTTTCAATTTTTGTTGAAGCCCCGATCATGTTAGTACCGGAACCCTTTACTGAACACATCTGATTTATCGAAGTCTTACTGAAACTTCATTTTTTGTTTTACTGACACCCCATGTCATATCTGAAGTCTTACTGAAACCTAAGTCTCAATGAAGCCCCATGTCTTGTCTGAAGTCTAAATGAAGCCTCATGTTTTGACTGAAGTCTTACTGAAACCTCATGTCTTGTCTGAAGTCTTACTGAAACCTAAAAAGTTTTTCTGAAGTCTTACTGAAACCCCACTCTTTGTCTGAAGTCTAAATAAACCTCCTGTCTTGTATGAAGTCTTACTGAAACCTCAAATTTGTCTGAAGTCTTACTGAAACCTCGTTCTTGTCTGAAGTCTTACTGAAACCTCAAAGTTTGTCTGAAGTCTTACTGAAACCTCGTGTCTTGTCTGAAGTCTTACTGAAACCTCAACGTCCTATCGAATTTTTACTGAAACCTCACGTTTTGGGTTGGAACACCCATCTCTTTTTAATTAAAGCCCCATTTCTTCTTGAAGCGTTCAAGTTTTTGGGGCCAAAAAGGCACACACACACACACAGAGCCCCCCCCCCCCCCCCCCCCCCCCCCCACTTGTTTCAACCCCGAAGTCTTTTGCAACCCAGTCTTGATGTTGGAGCCCACAAGTCTTATTGTTAAAGCCCTCCATTTTATTGGAACCTCCAAGCTTTTACTGTCAATGCCTCAACACTGTGTTTTGGAGACCAGTCTTATTAGATCTTTCCCTACTTTTGTTGTTGACGTCCTACCAAGTCTTGTTGGAGCTGTAATTCTTGCTGAGAGCCTCATAAAACCCTCGTCAACCCAAGTCTTGTTTTAACCCTCGTCAACCCAAGTCTTGTTTTAATCCTCGTCAACCCAAGTCTTGTTTTAACCCTCATCAACTCAAGTCTCGTAGTTGGTTGTTTTTTTCAGAACTTCCAAGTCCTCTTGTTGTTACAGAGCCCAGAATCTGACTCTGGAGTCTCACCAATCATTCAAAGAGAAGAGAACACAAACCAACACCACACACAACACACACACACACACACAAAACACACACACACACAAAACCCAAAAAAACAAAAACAAACACACCACACACAACAACACAACACCAAAAACACACAAACAAAACACACACCCACACAACACACAAAACCCCAAAGCGAAGTAAGAAAGAGGGGAAGGAAAGGGAAGGGACACATCATCACTGATGCATCTGCGGGCGGAGGCGGCGGCCCGTACGGCGAATGCTGCAGAGCAGAATTGAACTCGTGGGCCTTCAACCTCAACAGGCAGGCTGGAGCCCCCGTGGGGGGAGGGCGAGTAGGCCGAGTGGTTTTACCAGGGCGCAGCTAGAAGTGGGGGGCGGGAGTCGAAACCGTAGGCCCGGGGGGGGTGGCCCAGCCCCAGGTAGTCGCTGTTCTGGCGCGGCGGCGGGACGGGGGTGATGGGGTTGCTCGATGGGGGTGCTCTCCACCGCACCCGGTTCCCGGGCCTCCGCCTGCCCCCCACGACATGGCTGCGCTGGGCCATCAGGTTCCGCTCGTTGCGTCGGAACTTGGCGCGGCGGTTTTGGAACCAGAACCTGTGTTGTGTTGGAGAGACAAATAATTAGTGTGGTAGTAAAACAGGGAGCAGAAGAAACATTAGGAAGAAGCAGAACAAAAAAACAAACCTGGGTGACAAAAGAGGTTCTTGACCTCTGCGATAAAAAAGAAGAGAGCTTAAAAAACAAAAGTTCACAAGTCAAGAAGCCAACAACAAATACAGGACTAGCCACAGAGAAGTGAGGAAAAAGATGAGAGAAGCCAAAGAACGTTGGGTAGAAGAACAATGCCACAGCATCGAATTGAATGGCCAAGGGAAACAGCAAAACAGCTTACGACAATCTGAATCACTAACTAAAACCCCACAGCCCAAAGCCTCTGTTATTGAAGACAAAGAAGGAAATCTTTTAACGGAAAGCAATGCCATCCTCCAACGCTGGGCGGAATACTGTGAGGGATTGTATAACTACCACTACGCCCAGATACCAACATAGTTTCTGACAAACCCCCTGAACACCAAGATAAAGACCCACCAATACTGAGGTGTGAAGTAGACACAGCTATTAAACAATTGAAGAAGGGGAAGTCCCCTGGAATCGATAACATCCCAGCTGAACTCATAAAAAATGGAGGGAATGAAACAGCAAGGCGATTCACAAAACTTTGTCAGAAGATTCACGACACCAAAGAATGGCCAGAAGAATGAACACAGTCTCTTGTAATACCTCTGCCAAAGAAAGGAAACCTCAAGCAATGCCAGAACTACAGAACCATCAGTCTCATAAGCCATCCTAGCAAGATCATGCTGCGGGTAGTCCTCAACAGACTGAAAAAAAACAACCAAGCGGAAAAACTCCTGGCAGAAGAACAAGCCGGCTTTAGACCAAAACGCAGCACAATGGAACAAATTTTCAATCTGAGAATTCTGATAGAGAAACATCTCCAACACCAAAAAAGACTTGTATCACAATTTCATAGACTTCAAAAAGGCCTTTGACAGGGTATGGCATGACGGCCTCTGGCAAGTACTCAGGCACTTCAACATTGACAACTGTCTTATTGAAGTCATCAAGGCACTGTACGAGAACGTAAGAAGTGCAGTTTTTATGAACAATCACATGGGCGAGTTCTTCAAGACCACGGTTGGGGTCCGTCCAGGGTGCCTTCTCTCACCAGTACTCTTCAACCTCTCCTCGAAAACATCACGACAGAGACACTGCAAAACCACCAACACTTCCATCTCCATTGTGGAAGACCCCTTTGCAACCTCAGATTTGCAGATGACATGACCTCATGGGCGCAGCAAACAAGAACTGCAAAACCTCACAGATAGTCTATCAGATCGAGCGAGCGAGCGCATACGGCATGGAAGTCAGTACAGAGAAATCAAAGATCATGGTCAACAGCGCAAGTAATGACAGCACGGAAATAAAGATGAATGGAGAAATACTGGAAGAGGTGAGCCAATTCAAATACTTAGGCTCCATCCTAACAAAAGATGGCACATCAAACAATGAAGTGAAAGCTCGCATTGCAACAGCAACATCTGCTCTAGCCAGACTCGAGAGGATCATCAGAAGCAACATCAGCTTCTGCACCAAATACCACTTCTACAAATCCCTCGTGATATCTATCCTCCTATATGGCTGTGAATCATGGACTCTGTCAGCAGAGCTAGAGAAGAGAATCCAAGCATTCGAGAACAAGTGCCACAGAAGACTCCTCAAAATATCATACAAAGAACACAAGACCAACAACTATGTGAAAGAAGAAATCAAAAAGCGTGTGGGCCCCCAAGAACCTTTGCTCTCCACCATAAAAGAGGAGAAAACTGATGTCGTTTGGTCACAACCACAAGACACAACACCTTAGCAAAAACCATCTGCAGGAACAGTTCGGATAGCAAGAGAAGAAGAGGCCGCCAAAAGAAATCATGGGTTGACAACATCAAAGACTGGACTGCACAACCCCTGCAACACCTTCTACTAGCCACACAGGATCGTGAAGCATGGACAAAGATCTCTGTTGCGTCTTCTCTCATGTCCCCCCTACGTCCTTTGGGACATGGGACTGAGTGAGTGAGAGTGAGTGAGTCAAACTAATAATGATACTGTTAAAGCTGCTGCTGCTGCTGCTGCTGCTGCTGCTGCTGCTGCTACTACTACTAACTACTACTACTACTACTACTACTACTACTACTACTACTACTACTACTACTACTGCTGCTGCTACTACTACTATTACTACTACTACTACTGTTACTGCTACTCCTCCTCCTACTACTACTACTGCTACTACTACTACTCATCAATCATCAATCAGCATCATCAATCAGCATCATCAATCAGCATCATCATGATCAATCATCATCATTATCTTCATCATCATGGTAAATGAAATTTATATAGTGCTATTATCTTGTAAAAACAAATCAAAGCGCTTGCACTGAAACTATTCTTACACATGCAACCAATAGCAATTAAAATAAAAGTTTTAGCAAATTCAAATGTACACACGCACCACGCACGCACGCACACGCACAAGAGGTGTTCGGTATTGATTTCGTACACGCAAAGAGGTGTTCGGTATGTGATTCGTAAGTAAATAGAGTATTTTTGGAAGAAGTATTAGTGTAGTAGAAGAAAAAAAACAAAAAAGAAAAGATGAATTGGAAGTTCGTATATTTTATTTTTTTTTATTTCGAGGTAATAAAATACGCTTTCAGGGGCTTTTTACACGTTCCGTTGCATGGGGGTTTTGTAATTTTTTTTATCACTGTTTCCAACGGCTACAATTGCCCCTTTTCCGAAAGGTGGATCAGTTTTAAAACGTGGCGAAAATTTTCTGGGGCCTTCAACAGGGACCCTCATTTTTACATCTCAACCCAGGGGCATACCCCCACCCAACAGCATTCAAAAGAAGCACCAGCCCCAACTCGGGGTCCCATGGACGGGGGGAAAAAGTTTGGGCCGGCCCCTCAGCCACCGACCCATCAACTTTTTCTTCCCCTAACCCCCCAGCACACTATTGTTGTCTTTAAATTAAAAGAAAAAAATCGTTCAGCAGTGAAGTCCCGACAAGTCAGGCCCAAAATAATCCGACGGGGCAGGGGAGAGAATTATCATATAGCTTTCTAGGGGGGAAAAAAAAAGGGGGGGGGGGGGGGGGGTGGCGGGAGGGGGGAAAACCAAGAAGGCCAAAAAAATAGACAAAAAGGGTGTTTAAAAAAACACGGCCCCCCCCCCCCCCCCCCAAAAATAGAAAAAGGGGCCCCCCCTCACAGTTTCCAAATTGGGTCTTTTTCAAAAGCCCCCCCCCCCCCCCCCCCCCCCCCCCCAATCCCCAGGGGAAATTAAATCATTCTTTTTTTTCGGGATAATGGAATAAGCCTATGTGGGGCTTTTTTCATTCAGTCCCGGTGTGTATGCAGTTTGGTACTTTTTTCATCCATTCCCATTAGGCACTCAATGGCCTACTCTTCCGAAAAGCGGAAAGGTTTTAAGTGTGCGAAGATTTCTCGGGGTTCGCACACGAACCCGGTTTTATAGTCCATCCGAAATTTTCGGGGAGGGGTCGGCATATGTTAATAACTCCAGAGGAAGATTCCTTGAACAAAATTGGAACCGGGTCAGCAGAAACGAGGCAATCAAATCACTCTAAACCCCCAGGCTATCCCTCCCCCCGACAAAGTAACCAAGAAAGGTCCCTTTAATTCCTTTCCCCCTTTTGGGGTATGGGGGGATTACAAACAAAATTGAACAGGAGAATAAACCTAACAGCAAAAACCCAAAAAAAATTTGAAAACTAACAGTAACTGAAAAGCAAGAGTTCATCGCATAATGATAAGCAAACAGTATTAATGACTCAATACTATTTTTAAGTATACACATTTCTTTAAAAGACATAATCTACACATATGAAAGACAATTGAAATTTCAAGAAATACCTGCAAATCTTATGAATTTTGAGAGCGACAGGAGAATTTTTCGAGATTTGCATTTCATTAGCTAACACACACACACACACACACACACACCCCTACCTGTACACGGGCCTCACTGAGGTTGACCCTACGGGCCAGTTCCTCTCTCACGAAGGCGTCAGGATAGTGCGTTCTTTCGAATACACGTTCCAGGGCCGCTAGCTGGGTAGAGTTGAAGGTCGTGCGATTCCTCCGCTGCTTCCGCTTCCGCCGGCTCTCAGCGTCCTCTTTTTTGTCGTCATCCGAATCTGCATGACAAAAAAGACCAAAACATATGTAGATTAAAAAAAAAAAAATTAAATAAAATCGAGATGAGCGTGTTATGTTTTTGAAAAACAAGCAAAGCGAAGCGAATAAGCAAGCAAGCAATGGTTTGTTGTTGGGTTTTTAAAAAATACTTTTATTGTATTCTTTTATTTCCAGGATAATGGAATAAGCTCTCATACGCTTTTTTTTTGGTTTTGTGTTTTACACCCAAACCCCGTGTGTATGCAGTTTTCTAAATTTTGTCATCCGTTCCCACTGGCACACAATAATAACCTACTCTTCCAAAAAGCGGAACGGTTTTTAACGTGTGCGGAAGATGTTCTGCGTGCGTTGAAGCACAGAAAGGATGTAATGAATAAGGAAAGTTGTTTTGAATTGGGTTTTTTTCACACCTGTGAACATGCGAATTCAAGCTCGAACATGCCCAGCATGCAATCTGCGATCTGTTGAAGGATAGACTCCGCCAGGCTCAACTTGCCTGGGACACATACTGCCTAAAACTTGGCGTCGGTGTCTGGTAAATTAAGGGTTGTATTGGGGATTTTCTTTTTCGACGATCTCCCAGGTCAACTTCAAGTGCAGATCTGCCAGTGCCTTAAATTAATTCCATTCGTGTATGTATGTATGTATGTATGTATGTTTGTCAAACACATATACACACACGCACGCACGCACGCGCACACATACACTACACACACACACATACACACGCGCGCGCGCGCGCACACACACACACACACACAACACACACACTCCAACCGCGGCTTCCATTATAGCACTCATGTGCAGCAGACACCATCCACCACCACCACCACCACCACTACTCCACCATCCCACCGCCTCCACCTCCACCACCATCGCCATAGCCAATTTTTACACACACTCACTCTAACCCCTCACTCACTCAACTTACAAACTTAAAATTCACCGTCCCAAATCTCTTTCAGTCTCAAGTGGCGCCGCGTAATCAGACGACCTCAGACGTAATTACTCTTCCATTTAGACACCCCAATTTAACACCCCCCCCCCCCCCCCCCTTCCACACCCCAACCCCTTCCACCCCCCACCCCCTTCACACCCCCCCCAATCCCATCCCTCCACACACACACTACACACACTACCCCACCCGGAAACAAAAAAAAATGCATAAAAACAAACACAAAAAAACCACAAAAGTACACAAATTAAGCCCCCCCCCCCCCCACACACACCAACCTTCCCACCCCCTACGCCCACAGACAGATATGAAACTTGTGTTAACCAAACATGTCTCGAGAGAGAAAAACAATTATGAAGCGCCCCCCCCCCCCCCCCCCCCCCCCCCACCCCCCCCCCCACCCCCCCCCCCCCCCCCCCCCCCCCCCCCTCTTTCTAAGAAATACAAGAAAAAAGCAAGAATTGAAATTATCTGTTTATACAACCCTCTGTGTGTGTGTGTGTGTGTGTGTGTGTGTGTGTGGAGAGAGAGAGCGAGGGGAGAGGGAAGAGAAGAGAGAGAGAGAGAGAGAGAAAGAGAAAGAGAAGAGAGAGAGAGAGAGAGATGAGAGGAGAGAGAGGAGGAGAGAGAGAGGAGAGAGAGAGAATGAATCTTTATTTCCAAGGAGAGGTGAGGAGAGAGAGGTGAGAGAGAGAGAGGAGAGGAAGGGAAGAGAGAAGGGGAGAGAGAGAGAGAGGAGGAGATGAGAGAGTGAGAGAGGAGGAGAGAATGAATATTTTCAAGGAGAGAGAGAGTGAGAGAGAGAGAGAGAGAAGAGTGGAGAGAGAGAGAGAGAGAGAGAGAGAGGAGAATGACAATGACAAATTCTTTTTTTTTCGAGGGATATGAATAAGACACATGTGCTTTTTTACATCCCAGTCCCGCCCGTTAAGGATACATCTTAATAAATAATAACCCAATACTAGCAGAGAGAAGAGAGATGAGAGAAGGAGAGAGAGAGTGAGAGAGAGAGGAGAGAGAGAGGAGAGAGAGAGAGAATGACAATGCCAATGACTAATTTTCTTTTAATTCGAGGATAATGAATAAGCACACATGTGCTTTTTTACATCAAGTCCCGACCGTTAGGGTACATCTTAATAATAATAACCCAATACTAGAGAGAGAGAGAGTGAAGAGAGAGAGAGAGAGAGAGGAGAGGAGAGAGAGAGAATGAATCTTTTATTTTCAAGGAGAGTGAGAGAGGAGAGAGAGAGAGAGAGAGAGAGAGAGGAGAGAGAGAATGAATGAATCTTTATTTTTCCAAGGGTAACGAGAGAGAGAGAGAGATGAGAGAGAGAGAGGTGAGAGGAGAGTGAGAGAGAGAGAGAGAGAGAGGAGAGAGAGGCAGAGAGAGAGTGGAGAGAGAGGAGAGAGAGGAGACAGAGAGAGAGAGAAGGAGAGAGAGGGAGGAAAGAAAGAAAGAAGAGAGAGAGAGAGAGAATAGTTGGGAGGAGAGAGAGTGAGTGAGAGAGAGAGACAATGACAAATTCTTTTATTGAGATAATGAATAAGCACACATGTGCTTTTTTACATCCAGTCCCCGCCCGTAGGGATACATTCTTAATAATAATAACCCAAATACTAGAGAGAGAGACGAGAGTGAGAGAGAGAGAGTTGAGAGAGAGAGACTAGAGTGAGAGAAGGAGGGAGGAGAGAGAGAGAGAGAATGAAATCTTTATTTTCAAGGAGAGAGAGAAGAGAGAGACGAGGAGAGAGAGAGAAGAGAGAGAGAGGAGAAGAGGAGAGAGAGAGAGATTGAAATGAGAATCATCTTTATTTTCCAAGGGTAACGAGGGATGGAGAGAGAGAGATGGAGGAGAGGAGCGAGAGGAGAGAGAGAGATGAGAGAGAGAGAGAGAGAGAGAGAGGAGGAGAGAATGATTCTTTATTTTTTCAAGGAGAGAGAGAGAGAGAGAGAGAGAGAGAGCGAATTAATCAATCAATCAATCAATCAATCAATCTTTATTTTCCAAAGGGTAACAGATCAAGAATTCTGAGAGAGAGAGTGAGAGAGGAGACGAGAGAGAGAGAGAGAGAGACTGAGCGAGGAGAGAGAGAGAGAGAATGAATAATCCAATTATTTTCCAAGGGTAAGAGAATAAATCATGAGACACAACACACACACCACACACACCACACACACAACACAGAGTAGAATGACCAGGAGAGAGAGAGAGAGGAGAGAGAGAGAGAGAGGTGGATGAGATGGGGGAGAGAGAGAGAGAGAGTGAGTGTGAGAGAGAGAGAGAGTGAGAGAGAATTTAAGTCCACTCCCCACCCCTATCCCTAATCTTAAAAAAGAAGAAAAGTTTGGACACGTACGGACCCAAAACTCTCTCTATTTCTCTCTCCCCAAAAATAAAAATGCGTCACTTTCATCAAGGCAGACTGAAAGAACAACAAAAAAATAAAACAACACCCCAATACACACCACCAAAAAGTTGCGAATTTAGACGAAGTCTTCATCAACTAACTTCAGGCAAGCTGTCGACTTATTGGTCTCGGCTATTTTCTCCAAACTAATTACCTTCACTCCTCCCTTCCCTCCTTCCTTCACCACCCCCTCCATACCACCCGACCCTCACCTAACACATCTCTCTCCCTACTTCTCCCGCCCCCTTTCACCCCCCCCCCCCCCCCCCCCCCCAACCCCCCCCCCCCCCCCCCCCCCCCCCCCCCCCCCCCCCACCCCCCCCCCCCCCCCCCCCCCCCCCCCCCCCCCCCGCCCCCCCCCCCCCCCCCCCCCCCCCCCCCCCCCCCCCCACCCCCCCCTTACCGTATCCATCTGCGTTGATGGCCTGCTTGTCAAATAGATTTTTTCCCCCCTTTTGCTTGCCGTTGCGCTCATTCCGCGATCGCTAGGAGGGAAGTGCAGTGCAGTGCAGTGTAGTGTAGTGTTGTGTTAGTGTGAGTGTGCATGTGATATTGCAAGTGAAATGCGATGAGTTTACAAGATTTAAATTCGTGTTTGTGCAAGTTTAGTTTGTGTGTGTGTGGAAGCGTGGTTTTTTTTTGTTTTTAGGTTGTTTTTGCTTGGGGGGGGGGGGGGGGGGGGGGGGTAGGGGGGGAGAGATAGGGGGGTGGGGGGGGGTGTTGGGGAGGGTGGGAGGTGGGGAGGGGTGGGGGGGAAGGGGGGGGTGGGAGGATTGGAGAGGGGGTGTGAGGGGGAGGGTGAGGGTGTAGATGTGGGGGGGATGGGCTGTGAGGAGGGTGGTGGGGAGGAGGGTGGGGGGGGGGGGAGGAGGGAGGGGGAAGGGGGAGGAGGGTGGATGAGGTGGGGAGGAGGGTGGGAGGGTGTCGGGGTGGATGGGGGGGGTGGGGAGGGGATGGGGGGTGAGGAGTTGGGGGGTGTGGGGGGGAGGTGTGTGGTTGGTGGGAGGTGGGTGGGTGGGAAGGGGGGGGGGGGGGGGGGTAGGGGATGGTGGTGGGGAGGGTTGGGGAGAGGGGATGTGGGGTGAGGAGGGGGTTGGGTGGAGGGTGAGGGGGGAGGGGGGTGTGGAGGAGGGGGAGGGGAGGGAGGGGTAGGGTGGGTGAGGTGGGGGGAGGGGTGAGGTGGGTGGTGGGGAGGGGAAGTGGGGGTGGGGTGGGGTAGGTGGGTGAGGTGGGGAGGTGAGGGGATCGGGGGAGGGTGGTGGGGGGGAGGGTGTCGGGGGTTGGGGGGGTAGAGTTGGTGGGGAGGTGGAGGGGGAGTGGGGGTGGGGTGGGGGAGGGTTGAGGGTGGGTGGGGGGGGGGGGGGGAGGGGTGGGGGGGGTGAGGGTGGGGGTGGGGGGGGGTGGGGGGGGGGTGGGGAGGGGGAGGTGGGTGGGTGGGGTAGAGTGGGGGTGGGAGTGGGTGAGGGGGGTGGGGAGGGTGTTGTGGGTTGGGGGGGAGGAGGGAGGGTGGTGGGCGTGTGGGAGGTGGGGTGGGAGGTGGGGTGGGTGGTGGGGGAGGGTGGAGGGGGTAGTGGGGGAGTGTGGGGGGGGGAGTGGGGGGGGAAAGAGGGGAGGGGAGGAGTGAGGGTGGGGTGCGGTTGACAGGGGGGTTGTGGGGTGGTGGGGTGGGGGAGGTGGAGGGGTGGTGGGGGTTGTTGGGGGAGTAGGAGGGGGAAGGGAAGGAGGGGAGGGGAGGGGGGGGAGGGGTGGGGGGTGGGGGGGGGATGGGAGGGGGTGGGGTGGGGTTTGGGTTGTGGAGGGAGGGGAGGGGGTGGGGGATGGGGTGGGTGGGTGGGAGGGGGTGGGTGGGGGTAGGAGAGGGTGGGGCGCTGGAGGGGGTAGGGTGGGGAGGGGGTGGAGGGTGGTGGGAAGTGGGAGGTAGTGGAAGGGGGGGGGGGGGAGTTCGGGGAGTAGGTGGGGGGTGGGTAAGGGGTAAGTGGGGTGGGGTGGGTGGGTGGGAGGGGTTGTGGGTTGGGGTGGTGGGTTGGGGGGGAGGGGGGTGTGGGGGATGGGGGAGGGGGGTGGGTATAGGTGGGGGTGAGGGAGGGTAAGGGGAGGGGGGGTGGGTTGGGGTGGGGGTCGGAAGGGGGTGGGGGGGGGGAGGGGTAGGGTGGGTGGTGGGGTGGGAGGGGTGGTTGGGGTGGGTGGGGGGGGGTGGGTGAGGATGGGGGGGGTGGGGAGGGTGGTGGGGTAGGGGGGAGGGGTGGGTTTGGAGGGGAGGAGGGGTGAGGGGTGGGTTGAGGTGGGAGGGGGTAGGGGGGTGGGGTGGGGAGGGTGAGGAGTGGAGGGGGGAGGGGTGGTGGGGTGGTGGTGGGGGTGGGGTCGGGGGGGGGGGGGGTGGGGTGGAGGGTGGTGGGGGGGGGGGAGGGTTGGGGGTGGGGTTCTAGAGGTGTGGGGTGGGGGGGGAGGTGGGGTGTGGGTTGGAGGGGTGGGTTTTGGGTGTGGGGGGGGGTGGGGAGGGGGGGGAGTGGTGGGTTAGGGTGAGGGGGTGGGGAGGGGTTTGGGGAGGGTGGATGGGGAGGGTTGGTGGGGTTAGAGGGGTGGGGGGGAGTAGGGGTGGGGTGAGGGAGGAGGGGTGTGCCGGGGGTGGGGGGTGGAGAGGGGAGGTGTGAGGGGAGGGTTGAGGGGGAAGGGGAGGAGAGAGGGGGGAGGGGGTGGGGGACGGGGGGGGTGGGGAGAGGGTTGAGTGGGTAGGTAGGGGAAGGGGGAGGGTAGTGGGGGGGGGTGGATGTGGGTGGGTGGGGTGGGGGGGTGGGGAAGGGTTGGGGAGGGGGGAGAGGACGGTGGTGGGTTGGGGTGGGTAGGGGAGGGTGGGGTGGTGGGTTTGGTGGGATGTTGGGGGGTGGGGAGGAAGGAGGGGTGGAGGGGGGGGGAGGGTGGGGTGAGGGGGGAGGGATGTGGAGGTGGGGGTGAGGTGGTGGGGAAGGGTAGGGGACCATAGGGGGTGGGAGGGGCAGGTGGAGGTGGGGGGTGGTGGTGGGGTGGGGTGGGTGTGGGCGAGTGGAGGTGGGGTGTGGAAGGGTGGGGGGAGGGGGTGGGAGGGAGGTAGGGTGAGGGAGGGAGGGTAGGGGGTAAGGGGGGGGTGGGTGGAGGGTGGGGGTGGGGGGGGTGGGGGTGGGGAGGGGAGGGTTGTGGGGGAGTTGAGGGGTTGGTGGGGTGGGGTGGGTAGGGGAGGGGTGGAGGGTGAGGGAGAGGGTAGAGGGGTGGGTGAGGAGGGGTGTTTAGTGGGGGGTAGCGGGGAGGGGTGGGGGGGGATGTGGGAGGGGAGGGAGGGGTTGGAGAGGGGGAGCAGGGGTGGGTTGGGGGGTGGGGGGTGGGGAGGGTGGGTGGTGAGGGTGGGTGGGTTGGGAGGGGCGGGTGGGTGGGAGGGTTGAGGGGGGGGGGGAGGGGGTGTGGGTGGGTGATGGGGGTGGGGGGTGTGGTGGGGAGGTGGTGGTGGGAGGGGGGGAGGGTGTGGTTGGTTGGGTGGGAGGGTGTGGGAGGGTGGGGAGGGGTGGGAGGGGATGGGGGGAGGGTTGTGGGTGGGAGAGGGGTGTGGGTGAGAGGTGGGGGGGAGAGGGGAGGGTGGGTTGGGGGGGAGGGGATGTTTGAGGGGAGAGGGATGGGGAGGGGCGGTGGGTGGGTTGGGGTGGGTGTGGGGGGAGGGAGGGTGGAGGAGGGAGGGGGAGGGGGGAGGGGGGAGGGGGGGGATGGTGGATAGGTGAGGGGGAAACGAAGGGAGGGGTGGGGTGTGGGGAGGGGGTGGGGAGGGGGGGGGGTGTAAGGTGGTGGGGTGGGTGGTGGGGTGGGGGGGGAGGGGGGAGAGGGGTTGGGGGTGGGGGTGGGTGGGGGGTGTTGTGGGTGGGGAGGGTGGGGTTGGGGGGGGGGGGGGAGTGAAGGTGGGGGTGGGGGGTGGGTGGTGGGGGTGGGAGGAGGTGGAGGTGGGGGAGTGGGGTGGAGTTTAGGGTGGGGGTGGGGGTGGGGGGTAGGGGGTGGGTGGTGGAGGGGGAGGAGGGGGTGGAGGGTGTAGTGTCGGGGGAGGATGGGGGTGTGGGAGGGGTGAGGGTGGGGAGTGGAGGGAGGGGGGGTGGGAGTGGGGGGGGGAGGTGGGGGTGGGTGGGTGGTGGTGGGGGGGTGTGGGGTGGGAGGGTGGGGGGTGGGTGTGGGGTGTGGGGTTGGTTGGGGGGTGAGGCGGGGGGGGGTGGGGAGGGTGAGGGGGGGAGGGGTGGGGGGAGAGGGGTAGGAGTGGGGTGGGGTGGGGGCGTTGAGGTGGTGGGGGTGGGGGGGGTCGGTGGGTTGGTGGGGGGGGGGAGGGGGGGGGAGGAGGGTGGGGTTGTAGGGTGAGGAGGGGGAGGGGAGGGGGTGGGGGGGAGGGTGGGGAGGGGCGTTGTGGTGGGGGGGGGGAGGGAGGAGAGGGGGGAGTGGGGGGGGGGGGGGTGTGGGGGGGGGGGGGGAGGGGAGGTGTGGGGTTGGTGGGGGTTGGGGTTTGGGTGAGGGGTGAGGGCAGGGTATTGGAGGGGGATGGGGTGGGTTGGGGGGTGTGGGGGGGGAGCGGGGGAGGGGGTGGGGTGGGGTGGGTTGGGTGGGGAGAGGGTTGTGGGTTGGTGAGGGGGAGGGGTGGGGGTGGGAGGGAGGAGGGTTTAAGGGGGTGGTGTGGGGATAGGGGGAGGGATTTGGTGGGGAGGAAGGGGTGGGGTGGGAGGGAGGGAAGGGGTTTAGGGGAGAGGGAGGGTTGTGGGGGTGGGGGAGGAGGGGAGGGGAGAGGGTTTTTTGGGGGGGGGGGGGGAGGGAGGGTGGAGGGGGGTGGGGTGGGTGTTGTGGAGGGAGGGTGGGGGGTGGATGGGTGTGGAGGGGAGGATGGGGGGAGTGGGTAGTGGGGGGGGTGGGGGGAGGGGGGTGGGGGTGGCGTTGGGGGAGGTAGGGGGTGGGGTGGATGGGTTGGAGGAGGGATGTTTGGAGGGTGAAGGGGGTGGGGAGGGGGGGGGAGGGGTGGGGGGAGGGGGGAGGGGGGTTAGGGGGGGGGGTGGGTGTGGTGAGATAGGTAGGGTGGAGGGTGGGGGGGGGGGGGTGGGGGGGTGGTGGGGGGAGGGAGAGGATGGTGGAGGTGGGGAGGGTGGGAGGGGGGAGGGGGGAGGGGGAGGGGTAGGAGGGGTGTGGGGGTGAAGGGGGGTGGGAGGGGAGAGGGGGGGGTGGGGAGGGGGAGGAGCATGGTGGAGGAGGGGGGTGGGGAGGGTAGGCGGTGAGGGGAGGGTGGAGGAGAGAGGTGTGAGGCAGGACTGGAGTTGAAGGGGGTGAGAGTGGGGGGGGAGAGGGGGAGGGGAGGGGGAGGAGTGGGGGATGAGGAGGGTAAGAGGGTGGGTGGGGGGGGAGGTGTGTGAGGGGGAGGGGGGGTTGGAATGGGGTGAGGCGGGAGAGGAGGGAGGGTTGGTGGGTGGGAGGGTGTGGTGGGAGGGTTGGGGAGGAGAGGGTGGGTGGAGGGTTGGGGGGAGGTTGGGGAGGAGGGGGGGGGGGTGGTGGGGGAGAGGGGTGGGGGGTAGGGTGGGGGAGGGGTGGTGGGGAGGGGGTAGAGGTGGGTTTTGGTATGGGGAGGGGAAGGGAGGAGGTGTGGAGGGGGGGGGGTAGGGGTGTGGAGAGAGGGGTGGAGGGTGAGGGTAGGAGGGTAGGGAAGGGGTGGGGTGGAGGTCGAGGGGGAAGGGGTGTGGGGGAGGGTTTGGGGAGTGAGGGGAGGGGGAGGGTGGAGGGGAGGAGTGGGAGGGAGGTGGAGAGGGGGGAGGGGTAGGGGGAGGGGGGGGGAGGGAGTGGGGGAGGGGAATGGGGTGGGGGAGAGGGGGATGAAGGGTGGAGGGATGGTTGTGGTGGTTGTGGGGAGGGGATAGGGGGGTTTGGGGTGGGTTTAGGTTGAGGGGAGGGATGGGGGAAGGTTTGGGGGTTAGGGGGGTGAGGGGGTAGGAGGGGGGGAGGTGGGGGGGGAGGGGGGGGGGGGGGAGGGTGGGGGTGGGGGGGGGGGGGGGGGGGGGGTGGGGGGGGGGGGGGCCGGGGGGGGGGGGGGGGGGGGGGGGGTTGGGGGTGTGGGGGGAGGGTGCGGGGGGGGAGGGGGAGAGGGGGTAGGGGGCTTGGGGGGGGGGGAGGGGAGAGAAGGGGGGAGGGGGAGGGGGGCGGGGGGGAAGGGGTGGGAGGGGGGGGGTGGAAGGAGGGGGGGTGAGGGGGGGGGGGAGGGATGTGTGGGGGGGGGGGGGTGAGGGGAGAGGGGGGGAGGGTTCCCCCCCCCCCCCCCTTGAGCAGGGAGGGGAAGGGGAGGAGGGGATGTGGGGAGGGTGAGGGGAGGGGAGGGTTGTGAGGGTGTATTGTGTGTGTGTGTTGTTTTGTTTTGTACTTTTCTGTATTTCTCGTTTTCTGAATCTGTCCCTGAAGTGTTACTTCTGTTGTCACGTTCTTTTGGTTTATTGTTCCATTCTCGTCCTCTCACCCCCCCACCACTTTCATTTAAAACCACACTCACACACACACACCCACTCACTCACCACTCACACACACACACACACCACACACACACAGAGGCGCTACTATTTACTTTCATCTTGTTCTTCCTTTTCTTTCTTGTTTCCTTCTTCTTGTGCTAAATATATTATTTTTAAGAACCTCTTTAATAATAACCCAGTTTTCATACTTAAGATTATATATATATCATATATATATATATATATATATATATATATATATATACATATATATATATATATATGCGTTCTTTATTGCACATCATCTCGATTCTCTTAATCTTGTCGATCAGCATGCCATCAAAAAAACAAACAAAACATTTAAACAAAACAAAGAAAAAAAAAAGGGCAATTCTCTCCTTAACGAGTTGTTAAATTTCCAAACACAAATTGTTTTGTTGGTTGTTGGGGTTTTTGTTTGTTTGATTTTTTAAAGATACGTCATTCTGTAGAAGAAAAAGTTAAGTCTTAATTATTATTAATAAACTCAACCTTTCCTAAAAAAGTTCCACCCACACACAGAATGGCTGCGCCAGTATGTGTGCACACCGAAGTGAGAAATGTGCACTGCGCTCGTTTGCGATGGTAGTATGTAGTGTATGCCCACTACTGCCTGCAAATCGTTTTCGATGGGAAGATGAATGGAATTACAAAAGTGACAATAAAATTGGATCGTTTATACATACCCCCCCACCCCCCACCCCCCCCCCCCCCCCCCCCCCCCCCCCCCCCCCCCCCCCCCCCCCCACCCCCCCCCCCCCCCCCACCCCCCCCCCCCCCCCCCCCCCCCCCCCCCCCCCCCCCCCCCCCCCCCCCCACCCACCCCCCCCCCCCCCCACCCCCCCCCCCACCCCACCCCCCCCCCCACCCCCCCACACACAACACACACACACCCATCTTTTTCTCTGATCTAAAGACCACCACAAAATGTCGCCCTTCCCTCCCTCGGATATATTATTGTCCCTCCCCCTAATTTTTATTTACATTTCTCTTACAGGGGGCTGGATTGCCTAGTGGTTAGATCGTGGAGCTCGCGCAATCTGAACGATCCAGTTCGAGCCACCCGTTGGTTTAAAACATGATTGATTTCACTACACATACATACAACAAAGTCCTTCGGAGGAGACTTTAAACCGAGGCCCCGTGTGTTGCGAACGCAACGCAGAACATCTTGCGCACACGTTAAAATCCTGTTCGCTTTTCGTAAGAGTAGGCATTGTGTGCGGTTGGGAACGGATGACAGAATTGACAAAACTCTGGAGGAATGGAATAACAATGGGAATGGTTGGGAAATAAAGCACATAACTGGTTTATCCATTATCTCGATAGAAAAAGACTAAAATTTTAAAAAATACAATAAAAATAAGAAAGAACAATACAGCAGAAAGGAAACGGTATCAAGCTTTACAGCTTATTCAAATTCAATTCAAAAACACTTATCATTCATAAAATACAGGGATATTCACGGAGGTTTCAAGCCGTAATATTGTTCAACCCCTCCCTGTGAATAGTTAATAACACATTATGACGCTTATGCAGACAAATGGCAAACCCCTATCATCCTGCCGGAGTGTACAAACTCTGTGTGTGTGTGTGTGTGTGATGTGTGTGTGTGTGTGTTGTGTGTGTGTGTGTGTGTGGTGTGCGTGCGTGTGTGTATTGCATTTGAATTTGTTTTTAAAAAACCAACAACAACAACCGTGTTAGTTGTAACTGGCTGCATGTGAATGAATAGGATGAATGAAAGCGCTTTGATTTGTTTTGTTGCAAAATATAGCGCTATATAAATTCCATGTGTTATCATCCTCATCATCATTATTGTTGTTGTTATTATTATTATTATTATTATTATTATTATTGTCATCATCATCATCATCATCATCATCATTATTATTATTATTATTTTTATTATTATACACGAAATGCTTCAACAAAGTGTACAAATACTATTACTCGAAAAATTGAAGAAAGAAGAAAAATATAGAACATACCAAACTGAGGTAACGAAATGTGCACAACTGGACAACCTGCAACGGATATTCTCAGGAGTTAACATCACAATTAAACTCAATCCACTCCCCTGGAAGTCCCATTGACACTATCAACGAGGCCCAGTATGCAAAAACACAGCAGAATAATAATAATAATAAATAATAATAATAATAATAATGTATGGAATTTTTTTATAGCGCTGAATCTTGTAAAGCAACAAATCAAAGCGCTTTTTAAAAAATATCGAGGATTAATGGAATAAGCACTCATGTGCTTTTTTACCATCCGTCCCCGGCGTGTATGCGGTTTTGTAAATTGTGTCATCTGTTCCCACCGGCAACATAATGACTACTCTTTCGAAAAGTGGAACGGATTTAAGTGTGCGCAAGTGTTTCTGCATGCGTTCGCAACGGTGGATTCGGTTTATAGTATCATACGAAGGACACACGCAGCAGAAAATCTTAACCCCATGTTTTAAAAACCGTTCCGCCTTTGGAAAGAGTTAGGACAAGGCGTGGATTAAAAAAACTTTTATTTTTATTTTAGAACCGTATGCACAGTGGCTGTGTCGTGATAAGACTTATCGAAGTTTGGAATGCGGCTACCTTGATGGCTCGCAAAAAACGGTTCGGTGTAGTTGTAAAGTTTCAGCGTGTGGGAACCTCTGAGCTCTAGCGAGGAATTTAAGGAGAGAGGAGAGAGATTTAGAGAGAGAGAGAGGAGAGAGAGAGAGAGAGTGAGAGAGAGAGAGAGGAGATCTAGATAAATACCTACCTACCCTTCGGGCGCAAGTTTGGTCTTCATGCAGGCACGAGCACGCGCGCCCGCGCTACGCGCACCACAACACACGCACGCACGCACGCACGCACCACACACACACACACACACACCACACACACCACACACACACTACCACCACACACTCTTTCTTCTGGCTATCATCCCAGTCGTACACGAATATGCAGGCATGTACTACCTTGCCGATACATTTTTTTTTCATTTTGCTCTTCTTGTGTGTGTGTGTGTGGTGTGTGTGTGTGTGTGTGTGTGTTGATGTGTGTGTGTGTGTGTGTGTTGTGTGTGTGTTTGTGTGTTTGTTTGTCATGTGAGAGAGAGGGTGTGTGTGTGTGTGCATGGAATAATGTGAGTGTGTGTATGTGTGTGCGAGAGAGAGTGAGAGTGTGTGTGTGTGCGCGCGCGCGCGTATGTGAGTGTACAGTAGTGCAGTAGTTAGTTAGAAGTTGTAGTAGTAGTAGTAGTAGTTAGTAGTAGTAGTTGTATTAGTTGTAGTTGTTGTTGTTGTTGTTGTATCATTATGCTTCTTCTTCACATATGCACATTAGGACGAAGGCACGTGCATAGGTGTGTGTGTATGTGTGTGTGTGTGTGGTTGAGTTTGTGTGTGACCTGGGCAGTGTTGGGTGTGTGTGTGTTGTGTGTGTGTGTGTGGGGTGTGTGTGTGTGGTGTGTGTGTGTGTGTGTGCACATATGTGACGTGCGTGCGCGCGCGCCCGTGCATGTGTGTGTTTATTTATTTTTTTAATCTATTTATTCTATTATATTGAGGATAATAAAGTGTGTGTGTGTGTGTGCGGCGCGCGTGCTTGCGCGCGCGCACGCGCGCACGCTCGCACTTCAATGCATTGATAGGAAGTTTGTGTGTGTCATACAAGTGGCATGCAATGATTTGGGAGGTGGGGGGGGGGGGAGGAGGGGTGTAGGAGGATGGCGACGAACAGGTAGAGGGGGGGGGGGGGGTGGGGGATGGGAAGGGAGGATAATGGTTTGTCGGGGTGGCGGGAAGGGGGGGGGGGGGTTGTAGAGGAGTTAAGAGCAGGGTAAAGAACTAATGCGATCTGAAGGGGTTGCTCTAAACAGCTCTAAAGAAAACTTGTTGCTGTAGTGGGGAATGCTCGTCCATTTTCTTTCAGATCAGACGGCGGCTCACTGAAGCTTTCTGTTTAGGTTGGGTTGGTTTTTTTGTTTTATTGTTTTGGGGGGCTCGCTGCTCGCTCTCGCTCTTCTCGCGCTCGCTTGGCCGCTCTCGCTCTCGCTCTGCGCGTGGGCCGCTCGCGTGTTTTTTTAGTTTTTGTTTTTGGTGGGGGGAGTGTGTGTTGTTTTTTGGTTGGATTGAATTTTTAAATTTTTTATTATTTTTTGACTGTTTTTGTTTTTTTTGATTTCTTTTCAGGGAAACAATTTTTTTCAAATATGGTGTTGTCTTCATGCCCGTATGGGGTTGGGATTTTTTTCTCTTTTTATCTTCTTCTATTTAAAAAAACAAACATAAAAAAAAAGAAAGATTCTTTTTTGTGTTATGTTAGACAACTTCTTTTGATCTTGATCCTCCTTTTGTTATTTGTACTTGATCTCTCTGTCTGTCTCTCTCTTCTGTGTCCTCTGTTCTTTGTGTCTGCCTCTGTGCCAGCCTGTTGTCTCTGACCCTCACTGTTTCTCCGGATGTGTGTGTGTGGTGTTGTTGTTTTTCGATTTAGTCTGTTCATCAAAGTGATATTAGCATGTGTGTAGTTGTGTATGTGTGTGTGTTGTTGTTGGGTTGTGTGGTGTCGTGTCGTGCGTAGCGTGCGTGTGGCTCACCGCCACGCACGGCGTGTGTGTGACTTGTGCACTCGGGTATGTTTGATTGTTCTATCTTATGCGTGAGCAGGTGTCAAAAAGCATGGCAAAATTTGATAAAGTTCCCCGTCTATATTATGTGCGTTTGTTTCCATACAAAAGTGAAAAAAAAATATACGAAATTTTTCGATTGTATAAATCCTTTTTGGTGGTTCTCTTACATCTGCTAAATGTGTTTACCTCGTTTTGTGTTATCGAGAAGGCTAGCACCACACCACTCAGGGTCTTGTAAATGACGGCAAAGTTTGGGTTCAAGGCGGGATCGAATCCGCCATCTCTCCGCTTTTTAGACGAATACATAACACTAGACCACCGATTTAAAGGGGGAAAGGAAGTCAAGGTTTTACTCTCTCGCGCGCACACTCGTACAACGCGCGCACTCGCGCTCTCGAGCGCGCGCAGTGCTGAGGACTTCTGGTAAAAAGTGAGAAATCGCGGTTTGATTTTTTTATTCGACCAACACTGATGTCTGGGTGAAATAAAGATTTTGGGTTTTTCAATTTTCGTTCGCGACTGCGGAGATTTGAGACAGTGTCTCCTAAAGTAGGTTGAAATTATGAGTGGAAAACCTGGTTTGTTCGCTTTTGTTGTTGTTTTGTTGTGTGCATGTGTGTGTGTCGGAAGGGGGGGGGGGGGATCGTTTTTGTTTTTGTTTTTGTTTCAGCAGCAGAGTACCAATGTATTACACCTTGTGAAATTTCAGCGTATGCAATTTTATCCACATTCAGGTATTTTTATAATAAATATTAATATATTATTAAATTAATATAATAATATAATAATGATAATTAATAATAATAATAATAATATAATAATAATAATAATATAATAATAATAATAATAATAAAATGGAACTATATTGCGAATTCGACTTTCGGGGATAATGTCCAAAAGCTTTAACACGACCATAAGTGATGCTGCAGTCTTTAGGGGTAAAAAATAGTCTGTTCTTACAGTGCGAAAGTTTACTTTTTTCATGCAGACGGGCTTTAGAATGTGTTGTGTAAGATGCAGTTGGTGCGTTGCACGCGGGACATGGTTAATAGTCTCACTCCGAAGGACTTTCAGGGGAATGGAGCGTAACAGATCTCCCAGGGAAAATCATTGTGTGGTTGCACTTGCTTTTTCCACCCTCTCGCTGCCGGGCTGTTTGTACCGTGTGATTCAACGATGACTCACTTCAAAGCAGATGGGGCAGCTGCTGTTCCGGAAATTGGGAGAAATATGATTCTAGTGGAGATGCTAGCCCACGTAATACCATCTTCGGCAATGGGATAAGGACATTCAGAGTTGGGAGAAGTTCTTCAACGGCCAACCAGCCCAGGGTCAGCAATAAGGACTGTGCGAGCCAGCCTCTATTCATAGAGTCATCGTCGATCACTAAAGACTAAGCTGAACGCTTCGCGCGCGCTCGCGCACTCGAGGAGGTGAACAAGCACTGGTCATACCTATCATTTTCTGTTGCCACAGAGTCATGTGTATATATCATATATATTTATACCGCTCGCAAATAATATATATATATATATATATATTATATATACAAAGAGAGTAAACAGATAGAATACAGATCTGACAAAAGACAACAAAATTGAGAGAAGAGTAACATGTAGGGAGAGTGGGAGAGAGTGACCGAGAGGGAGGGAGAGAGGAGAGAGAGAGAGAGAGAGAGAGACGAGAGGGAGGACACAGAGATAGGAGACAGAAATACAGAGGCATTAGAGAAAGAGAGATAGAGGCAAGAGAGAGAGTGACGAGAGAATGAGATAGAGAGATAGAGAGAGACGAGAGAAGAGAGAGAGAGAGAGAGAATACAAGAGGAGAATAAGAGAGACAGAGGAAGAGACATACAGAGAGACAGACAGACAAGGCACAGACAGAGACTAGATATAGAGACAAAGCAGGGCAGACAATGACAATTGTGTCAATGGACATTACAAATTCTTTTATTTCGAGGATAATGAATAAGCAGTACACATGTGCTTTTTTACATCCAGGTCCCCGCGGTTAGGGATACTTCTTAATATAATACCCAATATATACTGTCTCGCCAATATAAAAAACAAACAGGGAAAAATTTTAAAACAGACCTCCCCAACCAACCATCCCCCCCCCAAAGCAGCAGAGAGTCAAAGAGCAAACAGAGGAGAGAGAGAGAGAGAGAGAGAGAGACAGAGAGAGATGAGAGAGAGGAGAGAGAGAGAGAGAGAGTAGAGAGAGAGAGAGGAGAGAGAGAGAGAAAGAAGAAAGAAAGAGAGGAGAGGAAGAAAGAAGAAGTGACTTGAAAGAGGAGATGAGGACAGATTAGAGAGAGGACAGAGAGAGAGATGAGAGATGAGAGGGAGAGAGAGAGAGAGAGAAGAGAGGAGATGAGAGAGAGAGAGAATAGAGATGAGAGAGAAGAAGAAAAGAATACAGCAAGAGAGAAGATAGAGAGAGTCGCTTGCCAAGAAGAAGAAAGCAAGAGAGAGGAAAACGAGAAGCGACACACATAAAGAAAGAGAGAACGAAGAAGGACAGGCAGGGGTATGAGCAGTGTATAACTATATTGACAAGACAACAGAGGCATACGTCTGGGGAATTTATCACGGGTTCCACCGGGGGTGAAAGGTTTGTGATTTGAATACGTCAACTTTACGTGCTTCTGCCGCCTTTTCTATTGGTGTTACGCTGTCGTAATACATTGTTAAATTTGCGAATTTGGTGATTTTTGTGATTGTGTGTGTGTGTGTGTGTGGGAGATGAGAGAGAGAGGGAGACTGATTGAGAGAGTGTGTTGTATTATGTGTGTGTTTGGGTGTGTGTTTGTGTGTGTGTGTGTGTGTGTGTGGTGTGTGTGTGTCCCAGTGAGAGAGATTTATTTTGTGGTGTGCATTTTTATTCTTATTTGATTTGATATACTCGAGGATAAATGGAAATACAAACATCGTGTCTTTAAATAACAAATTTTTTACCACATTCTTGCGTGTATGTGTGTGTGTGTGTGAGATGTGTGTGTGTGTGTGTGTGTGTGTGTGTGGTGTGTGTGTGTGTGTTTATTTGTGTTTAATTTTTATTTCGGGGATAATGAATAAACACTGTGTGCTTTTTATTTACGTTCCATTCCTTGTGTGTGTGTGAAATTGGCGTTGTGTTTTAGTGTTTTGTTTGTTTGTGTGTGTGTGTTGTGTGTGTGTGTGTGTGTGTGTGTGTGTGGTGAGAGAGAGAGAGATGAGAGAAGAGAGAGAGAAGATGAGAGAGGAGGAGAGGAGACCGCTCGCTCGTCGCTCGAGAAGAGAGAGAAGTTAGAGAGAGAGAGAGAGAGAGAGGAGGAGAGGAGGAGAGGAGAGGGAGAGAGAGAGAGTGAGAGAGGAAGGAGATGAATCAGAATCGACGGCCATACGTCTTCGCTCGCTTCACAATTTATTGTCTTAAATGAGAAAAAGGACTTATTTGCATGAAACATAAAGTAGAAGACACCATTTCTAAAAATATGTCGGATTTCTAGATGTATGAATTCCGGCATGCTCTCTCGCTGACGCGCGCCGTGATTGTGTGTCGTGAGTGCATGCTTTGTGTGTGGTGGTGTGTTGTGTCGTGAGTGTGTGTGTGTGTGTCCGTGGAGTGTGTGAGTGAGTTGAGTGTGGTGTGTTCAGACCTTTTGGAAATATTCGCTATAATAAAAATAATTTATAAGCAGGCCTTCCTGATTTCCTTTTCCTTTTGAATGTGGTGTGATTGCGCGCGGCACATGCACTGAGTGTGTGATATGCAAGGCAAAATGCATCTTATAGACAGTAGACGGGCGCACGCGCATGTTTATGAATGTAGAATAACTACGCGTCGCTCTCGCTCTCTCTACACGCTCGCACAGTAATTATATCTTAGAATAAACATCAATTTGTCTTTCGGTTCGATGCTCTTCAAACGCAACCCTTGCCTTCGCGGATCATTCGCGCACTACACAACACAAAAACACACCACAAGCACACTACACAATATAATACTCCCTTTCCATCTGAAAGTTTCAATGGATAACCCCACCCCCTCACCCCCCCCCTCCCCAACCAGTTACCAAAAAAAATGTAAAAAAAACCGTCAGATGCTGCTCGCGCCGTCGCAGAGAGAGAGTGAGAGGGGGGGGGGGGGTGGCAGGCAAGGACAGACGACGACAGATATTAGAATACAGAAATAGAGAGGCAGGACGGCAGAGACTACAAACAGAATCAGGGATGTAGAGAGAGAGATGGGTGGGGGGGGGTGTGAGGAGAGGGGGAGGGGGGTGATATGGAGGCAGAGAAGACAAGAAGGGGGCGCGCGCGCGCACGCGGGCCGGGGGGAGAGGGAGAGAGGGGAAGGAGAGAGAGAGAGAGGCAGACCATGAGGAGGCAGGAGGCAGGCAGGACAGAAGACAAGAGAGAGAGAGGAAGAGAGGACAGGGTACAGAGTCGACAGATGAGGAAGGCAGCGCAGACAGGAGGGGAGGAAGACAGAATGACGAGAAGGAGGCAGGAGGAAGGCGGAGACAGACAGACAGACTGGCAGGCAGGCAGGCAGGAAAACAGGCGACAGCACAGAGACAGAAAAAGTGAGTGTCATTTCTCCCTCTCTTTCATTCTTTTTTCCGTTTTTCAGCATCTTTATTGATTATAGAGTTGTTTCCTTGTATGGACTACAGTATTCGGAATTGAGACTATAAACCGGGGTCCACAGTGTGCGAAAGCATGCAGACACATCTACGCCGCGATAAAACCTGTTTCGTTTTCGGAAGCTCGACTCGGACCTGGCAGCTGCTGACACCGCGCGCGCGGCAGCGCTCGCACAACAATAAAAAACTCATACACTCGGATGGTATATAAAAACAAAACACACCAAAGCCTGGGTGCTCGTTCCTTATCGAATGATACATAAATAATACAGAATTTAAATACTGGTAGGGCCTTAATTTGGAAGCAATGTCATAAGGGTATGTGAATGTATAATAAGGACATTATTTTCTAGCTTATATGGGGGGGGAGGGGGAGGTGAGGGGGGGGGAAGAACAATATGGAAAGCTCGAAAAATGAAGCGAATAAGAATGAAAAGAATGAGAGAATAACGAAGTGAAGAATAAGGAGAGAAGAAAGAAACTAAACCTGTACATTGTTCTAACCTATTTAATATTATGGGTCCGGTGTGCAAGTGAAACAAAAAAACCTATCTCACGCTCTCTCTCGGCTAAAGAAAGAAAAAAGGAAAGAAGGAAAATATAGACATGAAGGTGAATATTTGTTTTTAAAAAACAATCAAACAAAACAAACAAACAAAAACAAAGGAAAAGAAAGAAAAAAAAATAAAAGAATATACCAAAATTTGTTCTCTGTTGTTGATAATCATTACTCATCATCTTCTTGTCATTATCTGCGCCACTCATCCAACCACCACCTCCGTTCATCATCATATCATCATTCTCATATCACCACCACACCATCAATCCTCTCTACTTCCTCTCATCATATTCTTGTTTTCATTTTTTTTTCCTCTTTTTTCTTCATCCTCCTCCTCTTCTCTTTTACCTTCAATTTCTTCTAACCTTTTTTTTTTTTTGGTTCTTTTTTTATTAGAAAAGATAATATTCCAAAAACAGTGACAAACTCAACTTGTTGCTAACAATTGGGCATCAACTGTTAGTAGTATGCCACCTATAAGGGTGTGAGGGTGGGGTGGGGGGTGAAGGAGGAGGTGTAACGGCAGGGGGGGGCCGCGGCGCGCCGCGCTCGCTCTTCGGATGAGGGAGGGACCCGAGAGAGAGAAAGAGGGAGAGAGAGAGGGAGAGAGAGAGCGGTATGTAATGTGTGTTGATTGAGAAGAGAGAGAGATGAGGGGGGGGGGGGGGGGGGGGGGGGGGGGTGAGGGGGAGGGGGGGAGGAGGGGGGCTGAAAAAATGATTCGACGTCTGCGAAGAAGGAATTCAACGATACTATTCAGCCAGTCAGCAGAGAGAGAGAGGAGAGGGAGAGTGCTGTGTTGAGAGATGAGGAGCAGAGAGAGAGAGAGAGAAGGAGAGATGAGAGAGAAGACAGACACACAGACAGACAGAGACAGCAGACTGATAAACGGAAAAGAGAGGGAGCGGAGGTGGAGAGAGAGAGAGGGAAAAAGAAAATAAACGAAGGAAGAAGACAGTCAGATAGACCAGACTGACAGACAGAGACAGAAAGGCAGGCAGGCAGGCAGGAGCAGGCAGGCAGGCAGACAAGCAGACGGGAAGACAGAAGGAAGACAGACAGAGGAGGGAGGATCGAGAAAGACAGAGGGAGGGTGGACGAAATAGATTTCTATCTAGATGGCAGTAGGAATAAGCAGCCAATTGCGCTTTTACACCAGCCTATAGTTAAATAATAATAATAAGAAGAAGAAAAAGAAATACCGCAAAACGTTGAAAGAGTACGTCGCTCGGTGGGTGGGGAGGGGGGGGGGGGGTACCGTTAGAGAGAGAGAGAGAGAGAGAGATGAGGAGACGAGAGAGAGAGAGAGAGAGAGGGGAGAGAGAGAGACGCCGCTCCCGCCTCTGTCGCCGCTCGAGTGAGAGAGAGAGAGGAGGAGAGAGAGAAGAGAGAGAGAGAGAGAGAGAGAGAATATAGAGTTACATACAGAATACAGAAGGACAGACAGAGAGAGAGGGGGGAGGGAGGGAAGAGAGAGAGAGCGAAGAGAGCGAGAGAGAGAGAGAGAGAGAGAGAGAGAGTGAGAGAGAGAGAGAGAGAGAGAGATGGGAGTTTACAGACAGACAGTAAACATATGGCATAATTACACGTACCATACAGACGACAAGAGAGACAGACGGCAAGAGCAGGGACAAAGACATACAGACAGGCCATCAGACAACAAAACACCTGTCAGCATTACAGCCAGCAGCCAGCCCAGAAGAATCAGAAGCAGAGACATAATCAACTCACACTGCCAAGCTCTACTCGCACATCGACAGCTCTCACGTCTCGTGGACGGCCATCATGCCTCACGCGGGCACAGACAGACAGTAATAAAAGGTTGTAAAGAAAAGCGCCCTCATTTGTGTGTGGGGGAGATTTTTTTTCAGTCTTACCTCTTCTGTCTCTGCTTTCTTGGTTACAGCACCACGTGGAACAGTAATGCTATATCGGCTACGCAAAAAAAGTAAGTGTAGATGGTCAATATTCCTTCTCCTCTCTAACCCCACACTCACCCCCCCCCCCCCCCACCACCCACAACTACAGCGCACACACACTTACACACACTCGCTAATCGTTCGCGAATTTGGAATGGGTAGGGTGTATTAAGTGTGGTCAATTTGACTGAAGGAAAAGATACCTGTGTTTCGTGTATGTGCGATATTCTTTATAGGGGAATACACATACAAATAAACAGAATCAACAAATACAGAAAGAAAATGAAATAAGAAGTACAAAACATACCTTGAAACACTCGCCACCACTCACTCTACTCTCTAAATGTTTGTGTGGGGTTATAAAATTTTTGAATGTAAGAGTCTAAAACATTCTAACCTTATTTTCTCTGAAATATCCATGGATAGATATTTTACAAAAAATATTAATTTGGCGTTTCTTATAACAAAATCTTAAATTGAACCAGTCTACAGGACATTTGCTGTAGTTAGTTATTAGGACATAGATTTCTTGTGTAATTTTTTTATTATTATCATTGCTTAGCCTGTTTCTGTTATACGCTTACGTTATTTAGCAACAGGTACCATTTCACAGTGTGACACAATCATCAACATCAACCTCCTCCACTCTTATCGTCTATATCATTGATGTGAACACGTAAAATCGAGAAAAACAGACTCTCTTCTCTCTCTCTCTCTATCTCTCTATACTACTATCTCCTCAATCTCTCTCTCTCTCTCTCTCTCTCACACAACACAACCAACCACAACACTACACAAAACAAACACAAAGTGGTAAATACCAAAAACTCCCCAAAAACAACAAAAAAACAAAAACAAAACACCACTAACAAGCCTAATCAGCCTGTTCTCAGATTGCACAAAAGACATTCTGTGGAGACAAAACCAGAAGGGAGGAACATCACCCATGTTATATGACAGGGGAGGAACCACTTGGCCTACTCGTTCAACATCACTACGACTCGCGCTCTTCTCAGCTCTCGTGACTCACGCGCGCGCTGCGTCTTCGTTGTTGGGGTATGTTGGGGCTGCTGTTACAAATCACCTTTATTGGTTGGAGTTGGGGGAATCGCGCACGCGCGCACTGCACTGCGCGACACTCTTTTTAGCGGTAGAAGAGGGTTTGTTGTACAAAAATACATACTCAACACGATACATCGCGCCACAGACAGGCAGTTTGCGCCATTTAAGTGAACATTAGGTGAGTTTTACTAGCAGACACGGGGGGGGGGGGGGGGGGGTGGGGGGGGGTGGGTGGGTGGGGGAGGGGAATCAATACTTTCATTTTCAGCAAAGCTAGATTGATTTGAAAACGTTTGTTGTCTTCCTTGGGACGGGCTCTCGCTTGATTTGTTTTGGAAATTTTCACATTAATTTTTCGGGACTGTATTTTGGTTTTGTTGCTGCGTTATATGGTTTTTTTTTTTGTTTTCTTTTTTTTTTGTGGTGGGGGGAGGGGGGAAAAACCATTCCTTAGCTAGAAGCTCCGAGGTTCTAAATTGGTGAGGGGTTTTTTTTTTTTGCGAAAGCGACCGTTTTTTGCAACATGACCCACGGTAGCGCATTCTGACTTCGGGATGTATGCTGGCGAGTCAGCGCGCACGCGCGCTTCGCGTAAATCCGCCGAACACTGACATTGATTACGGGATACACGGATCCTTATCGCGCAATTGATGTTTCATGTGTAGATATTATATATTTTTTTTTTAAAATGTAAAGGTGTCCCATAACCTATAAGGTCGTAGGGGGGAGCGAGGCCGAGAGTACCTCACTTCTCTAGGGGCAGGAAATTAAGGGCGGCGACCATCTCTCTTTCCCTCAGCTGCTTTACCTTCCTGACCCAAGAGTACAGGTAATTTACAGCTGGGTGTACTGGGGGAATGTACTGAAGGCCAATGGCGCGAAACGGTACCCATCAACTGGTAACACGCTCGACGTGACTAAACTTGGTCTGGGGACAAAGCGAGTGCTCGACCACTGAGCTAACCCGTCCCCCAGATATATATATATATATATATATATATACCCCCCTCTCCTTTATATATATATATTATAATATATATTATATATATATATATTTATATAATATATATATAGAGGGCAGCGAGAGAGAGATGGGATGAGGAGAGAGAGAGAAGTGAGAGAGTGGAAGATATAGATAGATTGATAGTACAATTTAGATATTATTACGAAGGAACCAAACTCTTGTCTCGCGCGCACGCGACGCTCGCTCGCACGGCATTACCATCGCCTTGTCCTATTTTCTGATGCTATTCAAACTCTCCACTTTCTCTTCAACTCTCCACTCCTTAGATTCCTTCAGTTGTTTGTTCAATGGTGCAGTCTGTCTGTCCAAAATGTGAAAATGCGATTTCTATTGATTTTATTCTATCTATCTATTATCTGTCGTAGTCTGACGGACGTGGGGGCGCCTACAAAGATCAGCAACAGTTCCTCCATCTTCTCTCTGTTCTGCCTATTAGGTTTTTGTTGGTTCTAGGCCTGTCCATTCACTGATGTTATCTCCCAGCTCGTCCTTGGTCTGCCTTTTTCTTTCTTATTGGACAGTGCCTTGCATCATTCTCTCGCGTCAGCGGGCGATCTCTACAGCGCGGGGCTCGACGCTGTGACATGCCATACCACTTAAGTTTACGCCTTTTTCACGTCGTTAGAAGGTTTCATAGGTCCATGGTTTGTGGATTCTGGTTAAGCACGCTTTCGTTTTGCTTATGTGGTCTTATTGTTTCATCTATCTATGAAAAAAAAACATTGACTTAACCTTCCTCACCGACAACTTGGCTTAAACACATGGCATAGAAGCCAACAAAAACCATCTGATCCTCTGGATATAAAACCATTTCTTTCCCCGACTCTCTCGAGGAGGTGGGATTGCCATCATTCTAAAGACTATTGGAACATCTTTCTTTCAGTCCACACTTAATTCCATCACATGATTCTTTTGAAGTTTGCGAAATCAATCTAACTACCTGGCTCCACTTTTAACTATCTGTGCTTTACCGTCCACCTCCAGCGTAAAACAATAAATTTTTCTTTTTCACCAAGAATTCAGTCACTCTCGTGACACTCAGCCTTCTCCACTAACTTATAATTTTTGGTGACTTAATTTCCATTCGAAACCAGTCTTCTCCAGATGTAAAGTCTTTCTCTTTCGCTGTCCAAACATTCTTCACTGGTTAAACGAAGCAACGACTGATCTGGTTCATTTTTTTAGATGGCTGATTATAATGCTTCATTTCCAATCTTGTCACATCTGATCTTCTGTCACCGCGCATGATTCTGTGATCATTCCGCCATTCTTTTCCATTCACATACAAAACAGTCAGTAAAGAAGGAAATAATGTTATCGTGTAATCTTAAAGGCTTAGACATTCATCTTTCTTTCCAAGCTTCCCGAAGTTTTTCAAACTCTGACCACACTGCCCTCTTGTCATATAACTATTTCGCAATGTTTGATGAGCTGCACCTCCTACTGTCTATCTCCTTGAAGACCCTGTGCGCATTGTATACCAAGTCAACGTCTGATAGCGAAGCGAAAAGCGGACATAGAAAGCAGTGGCGGAAGACAAAACGATATAACAAACAAATTTCCGAAAACAAATACACATAAGTCAAACTTTAATCATTCAGCAAAGCCTGACTACTATCTTTCAAATTTCTCCTATTGTACATCCATAAAATCTTCTTTTTCCTCATCAAATCTCTTGGATCTGCAAAAAATCGCCATCATGCCCTAACCCCACGCTCCGCTCCCCCCCCCCCACCCCCCACTCCCCCTCCCCGGTTCTGAACTTCTCCATATTTTTGCCTTCTTTTCAGATAAGTTCGAAACATACGTCCAGACTTGATCAAACTCAATTCCAGCCTGCGCCCCTGTGACCCCAGTTCCACTGGCACACTCCTCTCTTTTTTCAATCCACAAGGAAAAAGAAATCATGAAATTTGAAGGAAATGACTATTAAAATCATGCGACCTTGATCCATACTGTCCTGTTTTTCACAATGCCTTCCACAATTGTGTATTATCATAAAATCCTGCGCTCTCATCATCTCTTCAGTCAGGAAATTTTCCATATCAGTCTTTTAAAAAACAATTAGTACACCTATACTGAAAAGAGACCTCGATCAACATCTGAAGAAATATTGGCCTGTCTCAACTTATTTATCTCTAAAGTACTAGAAAAAGTTGTTATCAAAACAGTCACAGTCACCTTCATTCCAATGATCTTCTCCCACTTTTCCAGTCTGCCTTTATCGACCAACAACAGCACCGAAACACCTGTCCTACTTTAGATACCACTTCTCTTGCTTTGATGCAGGAAAAATCTCCTCGCCACTCATCTGACCTTCTCTGCAGCCTTTGATTACCATAGATCACTCCCAATTCTTACTTTCTCGCCACAAAATACGTTTGGTATTAAAGGCACACGCCGAATTGGTATATTCATACTCACAGACGGTTCCAGAAAGTTTTTTGTAACAAAAAATTCAATAAAACCTGTCAAATGGTGAATGTGGAGTGCAGGGTCAGTCCTGGGTGTTCTTCTTTACTCATACACTGCTCACTTCACATTCATAAACAAACTTTGATCATTCAATTCTATCGATGATTACTAAATTAAGTGCAGCGTACTGTTGAATACCCTTGCCTTCTCTTGACAAATATGTCCTACTGCTTCCAAGTCATTCAAACTGGATGATAGAATCCAGAGTTAGAACTTATGCGATAAAAACGAAGCCTCGTCTATAGGGAGCCAAATAAAATTTCCTCTACCACAAACTTTCAATACTAGAATCGGCAATACGTCGGTACTTTGTCCAACTCGTTGAAAGTATTTGATGAGTAGTTCTTGACAAACCACACTCTTATGACAAAATTCATCACCCTGACCTGAGTTTGCTACTATCCAATTACGGCGCGTAAGCGCCGATTCTCAAGTATCTGTCCACTGATGGGCAACTTCAAGTTGTCACATCTCTATATTCTATTTCACGTTTAGATATCTGTATTGCTCTTTTGGCTGGCCTACAGTATCAATCTATCCACTCTCTTCAAGCATAAAAAACTCTGCAGCTGTGGTCCTAAGAAAGAAAAATCTGACACATCACTCCTCCTTTTCTGCGATCTCTTCATGGTGCCTGTCTACAAAGACTGCAGTTAAAATCAAACCTCATATTCAAATTCTCCACAAATATCTGCACCCTTTATCTCTGTAACTGTCGTCACCTGTACACTCATCGTTCCCTTCGTTCAGCCGCAGTACTTTGTGCTTCCGCCATCTATCCTGTCTCTATCTCTCACAAACATGTTGAGCCGTCGCTCTTCTCTGTTTTGGTTCATCCACCTGGAATGACTCCTCTTTCACTTCGTCAAAAGCCTTCATTGATTCTTCAAAATCCAGCCTCAAAACACACTTTATTCCTACTGAGACTTTCCCCACATATCTGTCCCTAATTTTCAACAGTTTTCACCGTTCAAGAGTTTGTTCCGACTGTTGTGTGTGGGTGTGTGTGTGTGTGTTGTGTGCGCGGCGCGTGTGAGTGTGAGTGTGTGTGTGTGTGTTGTGTGTGTGTGTGTATGTGTGTGGTGCGTGTGCGTTGTCGTAGTGCGCGGCGCATTGGATTTCTCATTCTTGTTTAAGGAGAGTTGCATGCATGTAAATGATTGAGTGCCATCTGCACGCACGGCTCGTCGCGCGCTGAGCGCGGCGATTACAAGATTCAGGCTATATAATTTCCAATATATTATATTATTTATTATTAAAGGAATGATCGGCAACATGCGCTGCGCTCGCGCACATGAAGTAGACCCAGAGGATGATATAAAAAATCACAAGCCTTTCATTTAAACAGACCCGCCTGCCGGAGATTCTACCCACGGCTTCCGGGACCCCTTGAATGAGTCGAGGGTATTAACCACTTATACCTACTATATATATATATATATGTTTGTGTGTGTGTTTGTGTGTTGTGTGTGTTGTGTGTGTATATTATATATTTATATATATAAATATATATATATATTATTTGTGTGTGTGTGTGTGTGTGTGCCTGCGCTGCGCGTCGCGGCGCGCTGTGTGTGTGTGTGTGTGTGTGTGTGTGGGTGGTGTGTGTGTGAGTAATTCTGAACTGGGTCCTGAAAAAAAAAATTCACAAAATCTACTCTCTCACTACACTCACACTCTCTCTCCTCTTCACAACACAACAACACACACACACACACACACACACAACACAACGTAGGGCAGGGCAGAGGCAGAATACGACCCTTACAGCTCTCCATTAAAAGAAGGGCCCTAGTTAGTTAAGCACGCTCGCCTCTTCACGAGAGCTCGCTCTCGCTCGCATCCTGCCTTAAAAAAAAGAAGGAAGAAAAAAAAAATTCTCACACAGCCTATAAACAAGCTTTGGACAAAACCCAGACAAGGGAACCATGCGCATGTTTTGAAGGGAAAGAACCACGGGCCCCCACGTTCACACCCCATCTTTAAAAAAAAAACAAAAAAACCCAAACAACCAAAAAAAAAAAAAAACCCCAACCAACACAAAAAATTCAACGACGACAAAACCCACCCCGTGAAATTGGTGGTGCGGGTTTGTTTTTGGGGGGGTACAGGGGGGTGTTTATTACCATCCTTCCCCGTTTTAAAAAAAGATCGGGGTCTGGAATCCCCCGTGAAAAAGTGTTTGCTTTTTTTTGCTGGGTTTTTAAAAGGTAAGGATCAAAATGCTTGCCCCCGGGAATACCCCTTGCCACCAGAGACAAAAAAGAAAGACAGACAGACAGACAGACAGTGAGCGGCAACGGTGTTTTACAACAAATTCCAGGACAAACGGGGGTTTTATCTCCGGGGGGTTCAAAGGCTACAGAAATCCCAGAGACATGCATTTGAGGTCTGGGGGGACTGTGTGCGAATTGTGGGGGTGGTTTATTGTTTCCCTGGGGTTTGCAAGAGGGTGTATAAAAAAGGGGGAAAAGGGGGGGGGGATAGCCAGTGGTTAGGGTGTTGAGTCGCGTTTTAAAACACCCAAAGAAAAGCCCTGGATGGCCCCGGGTTCAAAACCACCATTGAGAACCCAGTTCAAGGGGTTTTTTCCCCCTCTGGAGTTAATATTAGATGTTCACTCCCCCCCCAAAAAAAAAAAAAAAGCCCTTCAATGGATTTTTCCCCTGGAGTTTAAATGGTGCTAACTTGTTGGGGTATTTTATCCCATCTGCCGGGTCAAATGTGTGTGTGTGAAAAGTAAGTCCTTCTGATGAGACTGCGAACTGAGGCCCCATATGCCAACACTCAGATAACTTTTTTTTTCAAACTTTTAAAATTTTTATCTGAGAGAACTTCTTGCCCACAGGTTAAAACCAGGTCTGCCCTTTCAGATGAGTAGGCCATTCGTACCAGCAAGAATGGATTACCAACAAAAAAAAATTAGATAAGTAAACCCATGCACACTATTGTCGTGTTTAAACATCATCACCCAAGTCAGAAAGTGGCTGTAGATAAAATAAATTTTAAAAAAAGAAAGAAAGAAAAAGGTTGTGTACAAACAAATCTCACAATAGGTGAACTTTGGAGCTCAAGCCAAAGAAGAGGAAAACATGCTTTTTTCAGAACTGTGTTCAGCAGACTGCATGGTGTTTTCTTTCTCAGATTTCTACAGAAATAATATTATACAGGAGGATCCTTAGGTACATCCCTCCGTGTTGTTTTTTCCCAGGCTGTTGACCAAACCATTTGGCTGGACTGTGAACAACAACAGTAACGAAAAAATATCGACAAAAATCAAGGAAAGTAAGATTAACATGGTAATCATAACAACAGTAATGATTAAAAATTACAACAGCAGCAATAATGATGATGATGATGACGATGATGACGACGACGACGACGACGACGATGATGATGATGATGATGATGATGATGATGGTGATGACAGAATTAATCTAACAAGAATGAA
>CM054161.1:22096156-22101156 GCA_028751875.1 Rapana venosa | reverse complement strand
ATTTTTTATTTACATCCAGTCCACAGAGAGAAGAAGAGAGAGAGAGAGAGAGAGAGAGAGAGAGAGAGAGAGAGAGAGGGGAGAGGGGGGGGGGGGGGGGGGGGGGGGGGGGGGGGGGGAGGAGTAAAACAGACATACTTATAGATCGTGGTCTAGAGGTAACGCGCCTGTCTAGAAAGCGAAAAGTCCGGTCGAAGTGTGCGTGGTTCGTATCCCGTCTGGCCCGAAACTTTTCCCCCCATCCATTAGACCATGAGTGGGGTCTGGCGCAGTCCCTTTCGGATGAGACGATAAACCGAGGTCCCGTGTGTTACAGAAAATTATGCAGCGCACGAAAAAGAACCCACGCAACAAGAGAGTTGTCCATGGCAAAATTCTTAGAAAAAAAGCCACTCTGATAGGGAAGAAATACAGTTGCAGACCAAAAAAAAAAAAAAAAAAGAAAAAAAAGGGGTGGCGCTGCTCTTGTGGCGACGTGCTCTCCCCGGGGAGAGCAGCCCGAATTCACGCAGAGAAATCTCGTGACTAAAGTGGTATAAATAAATAAATAAATAAATAGACAAAAGAAAAACAGAGGAAGATATATGTATATATAAATTTTTAAAGGAAGACAAGAAAAAGAAGAAGAATGGAAAAAGAAAAAAGAAGTAGTAGAACAAGACATGGAGAAAAAGTAGCAGAGGCGAAAAATGAAGCTAAAATGAGGAGGAGGAGGAGGAGAAGAAGAAGAAGAAATGGTGATGAGGAGGAGGAGGAGGAATTTTAACAAAAAAAGAAGAGAAAGAAAGAAAAAAGAAGAAACAAAAAAGAAGAACGCAGTAAATTGTGTATGTCTGAAGAGTTGATGGTTTGAAGATGACAGCAGAAGAAATAGAAATAGGGGAGGAAAGAAAAACTAAAAACAGGGGAAAAATCCAACCCCCCCCCCCCCCCCCCCCCCCCAACTTTCCACAAGTACAGGACTATCAAAAACAAAAACAAAAGAAAAAAAGGAAAGTGGGGAGAAGAGAAGAGAAGAGAGAGAGAGAGAGAGAGAAGGAGAGAGAGAGAGAGAGAGAGAGAGAGAGAGAGAGAGAGAGAGAAGAGAGAGAGAGAGAGCCATAAAAGTGAAAAAGTTTTTCCTTTGCTTTTTAGAATACAGATGTTTTCTTAGGGGAGAGAGAAGAGTAGTGTGATGTGGAGGAGAATGGATGGAAAGACTCAAAGGAGGGGGGTAGGGTGGGGAGGGGTCGGGTTGGGACGGGGTGTGATGGTGTCCCTAAATGGTTTTCTTGTCCCTAAATAGCTCAAGACGTTCGACTGTGCGAACCTGATCCAAACGTGAACTGGAAATTTTTTTTTTAAAGAGTTTAGCGAGCACATCGTTTTCCATCAACACACAGGAAATCCTGACCCCAAAATAAAGGCAATAAAAAAGATATATACAGTACGTAAATAAAATAAAGATTAAAACGAGAGACTGCGAACGTAAGATGAGTATTCCCTAACTTTCCCAAGAAAATTCGTTGTTTTACTCTGATTCGCACAGTCACAAAGGCAGTAAGAAATGTCAGATTTAAAACTGTTTGCCTTGCGATTTGTAGTCTTGTGTATTGACAGCCTAACTTGTGAAGGAAAGGAGAAGGTAAGTTTCCACATGAAGTTTTCAGACCAAGGGATCTACAGGAAGTTGTATCAGACCCATGAGATCCACAAGAAGTTCCAGACCCAGGAGATCCACAGGAAGTTCCAGACCCAGGAGGTCTACAGGAAGTCTTTAGACCCAGGAGATCCACAGGAAGTTTCTAGACTCAGGGATCCACGGGAAGTTCCAGACTTGGTATCCACAGCAAGTTTCCAGACCCAGGAGATCCATATAAAGTTGTATCAGATCCAGGAGATCCATATAAAGTTGTATCAGACCCAGGAGATCCACAGGAAGTTGTATCAGACCCCGGAGATCCACATGAAGTTTTCAGACCCGGGGATCCACATCAAGTTGTATCAGACCCAGGAGATCCACATGAAGTTGTATCAGACCCAGGAGATCCACATAAAGTTATATCAGACCCAGGAGATCCATATAAAGTTGTATCAGACCCAGGAGATCCACATAAAGTTATATCAGACCCAGGAGATCCACATCAAGTTGTATCAGACCCAGGAGATCCACATCAAGTTGTATCAGACCCAGGAGATCCACATTAAGTTATATCAGACCCAGGAGATCCACATAAAGTTATATCAGACCCAGGAGATCCACATAGTTATATCAGACCCAGGAGAAAGTTGTATCAGACCCAGGAGATCCACATAAAGTTATATCAGACCCAGGAGATCCACATAAAGTTATATCAGACCCAGGAGATCCACATTAAGTTGTATCAGACCCAGGAGATCCACATTAAGTTGTTTCAGACCCAGGAGATCCACAAGAAGTTGTATCAGACCCAGGAGATCCACAGGAAGTTTTCAGACCCAGGAGATCCACATAAAGTTGTATCAGACCCAGGGAGATCCACATAAAGTTATATCAGACCCAGGAGATCCACATAGAGTTGCATCAGACCCCGTAGATCCACATAAAGTTGTATCAGACCCAGGAGATCCACATAAAGTTGCATCAGACCCATGAGATCCACAGAAAGTTGTTTCAGACCCCGGAGATCCACAGGAAGTTGTATCAGACCCAGGAGATCCACAGAAAGTTTCCAGACCCAGGAGATCCACAGGAAGTTGTATCAGACCCAGGAGATCCACAGAAAGTTTCCAGACCCAGGAGATCCACAGGAAGTTTCCAGACCCAGGAGATCCACAGGAAGTTTCCAGACCCAGGCATCCACGGGAAGTTCCAGACTTGGGATCCACAGCAAGTTTCCAGACCCAGGAGATCCACAGGAAGTTGTATCAGACCCAGGGATCCACAGGAAGTTGTATCAGACCCATGAGATCCACTTTAAGTTGTATCAGATCCAGGAGATCCACATTAAGTTGTATCAGACCCAGGAGATCCACAGGAAGTTTCCAGACCCAGAAGATCCACAGGAAGTTGTATCAGACCCAGGAGATCCACATTAAGTTGTATCAGACCCAGGGACCCACATAAAGTTATATCAGACCCAGGAGATCCACATAAAGTTATATCAGACCCAGGAGATCCATATAAAGTTGTATCAGACCCAGGGACCCACATAAAGTTATATCAGACCCAGGAGATCCACATCAAGTTGTATCAGACCCAGGAGATCCACATAAAGTTATATCAGACCCAGGAGATCCACATGAAGTTGTATCAGACCCAGGAGATCCACATAAAGTTATATCAGACCCAGGAGATCCACATGATGTTGTATCAGACCCAGGAGATCCACATAAAGTTATATCAGACCCAGGAGATCCACATAAAGTTATATCAGACCCAGGAGATCCACATCAAGTTATATCAGATCCAAGAGATCCACATAAAGTTATATCAGATCCAAGAGATCCACATAAAGTTGTATCAGACCCAGGAACCCAGGGATTTTCTTATCTCTCCGTTGAGCCTGTCCACTTTACGACGAGAACCGCTTTACGACGCAATAGACAGGAGAAAGAGGAGAAGGAGGCAGCGGGATGGAGCAGGTTGGGGGAAGGAAGGAGGCAAGGGGAAAGAGAGGATGGTAAGGTGGGGGTGCAGTGGGGGGTGGGGTGGGTATGGTGGGGGGTGTGGCGGGAGGCAGGAAAAAGTAAATGAAGTTGTCGCAAAGTGAGGAGAGGAGGCTGACATGTGCTCTCCCTGACTGAAACCTGTACCCCTGTGTTTTGATTGTCTGTCAAGGCCTTTGTCTGTCTGTCTGTCTGTCTGTCTGTCTGTGTCTGTCTGTCTGCCTTCCTTCCTTCCTTCTGTCGTTCTGTCTGTCTGTTTGTCTGCCTTCCTTCCGTCGTTCTGTCTGTCTGTCTTTGGGGTGTGTGTGTGTGTGTGTGTGTTTTGTGTGTGTTGTGTGTGTGTGTGTGTGTGTGTGTGTGTGTGTGTGTGTGTGTGTTGGGGGTGGGGTGGATGTGTGTGAGTATGTGTGTGTATGTGTGCGTGTGTTTGTATGTGTACGTGCAAGTATGCATGAATTTGTGCGTGTGTGTGTGTGTGTGTATGCGCGCGCGCGCGTGTGTGTGTGTGTGTTTGTGTGTGTGTGTGTGTATGTATGCGTTCGTGGACTTGTGTGTGTATACGTGCAAGTATGCATGAATGCGTGCGTGCGCGCGTGTGTGTATGTGTGTCGGTGCGTGCGTGCGTGAAGGATTGAAATAAAGAAGGAAAAAAAAAAAGTGACGAAAATGAAACACAGAGAGTAGGGGTGGGCGGGAGGGAGGGAGAGGGAGAGAGGGGGGAGAGAGAGGAGGGAGGGAGGGAGGGAGAGAGAGAGGGGGGGAGGGAGGGAGAGAGAGAGAGAGAGAGAGAGAGAGAGAGAGAGAGAGAGAGAGAGAGAGAGAGAGGAGAGAGAGAGAGAGAGAGAGAGGCCAAAAAATTCGAGAAAAAATGGAAAGAGATTACGGCAGAAAACCAATTATTAACCAAAACCAAATAACAAGTTGGTAAAAACAACAACAACAAAACAACCAAAAAACGTAAGACAAAGGAAGACAGGGGAGATGGGGGGGGGGGGGGGGGGTTGTCTCACAACAAAGGAGACAGCAAAACATGGGCATGTTTTTGGGGGGTTTGTTTGTTTGTTTTTTTATACATTCTCCAATCTATTCTATTTTCCAAGGATATTTCATTTACCTTTTTTGGAAAATGAACGGGATCGCATATTTTGAACAGGAGACGAAGAAGAAGAAGAAGAAGAAGAAGAAGAAGGAGGAGGAGGAGGAGGAAAGAAAGGAAAACGATTCAGAAATAGAGAAGAAAGAAGAAGAAGATCAAAACAATGTAAAAAAACAAAACAAAACCCACCAACAACAAATCACCAAGAAAGAAGGAGTGAGATTCAAAAACAAGGAAGAAACAACATCAACAACAACAACAACAACAACAACAACAA